>JARHVA010000363.1:862500-870000 GCA_037957365.1 Torreya grandis
AGGAAATGACAGAGTTGAACTTGAAGGAGAGGGTTTTGAAACATCAAATCTGATTATAGATTTTTCTGGATAGTCCTTTACTGAGGTTGCTCTTTGGAATGACTGTCTAGCTGGCTGAAGGAATTCAGTATCCACAATCCATTTTTTGGGAAACTTCAATTCAGACCATGAGATAGCTTCAGATGCCATTATCTGACTTTGTGATGTGCCTTTGGTCACCACGCTTTTGCCAGGCGCAGGTGATATTTTCATGGCAGGATATAGGGTATTGGTGAGACGATACATCACTTGGTAATGCAAAGCTAGAGGACATGAACCAGCAAGCATATTAATTCCATGGGTCTGGATAAAAAGCTTAAAAATCTGATTTAAGTTCTTTTCCTGGTGTATGGCAACAGGAAAGTTAGGATAGACTGTGGTAAACACGCATCCATTATGAAGACCAGTTTGGATGGCAGCTTGTAGACAATCAGCAAAAAGAAGGTGTCTATTGTCAAGAAGGGAGGCTAACATACTAGCATTTAGACCTTTGCGAAATAATGGTTGGAAACCTAAAGAAATTGCACCTATATGTAAAAATGAATACTTCTTTTGAGATCTTAACTCAAGGATATCTTTATCGGACAAAATTTGGAGGAAATATTTATCTTGCGCTTGCGTCTGTAGATTTAAGACATTTTCTACTACTTTAATGTGGGTCTTAGCAAGAAGATTGAATTTAGGAAGATTAGCATAAACATCTGAGGGTTTTAACTCAGGTAAGTGCCAAGCAGGACTAGGAGTAGCTTCATCTATCTCAAGAGTATCAGAATTTACTGTAGACATAGATAATTCATCTAAAGTACACATATCAGACATACTAGATGTAGATTCAACTGTATGATCGAGAGCTTCCATTATGATGCTTATCTTTGGTACTTAATCGGATCCTAACACGCCTTCCCCGGCTTCAACGGACCACGCCACTTCCCTATTTTCAGCACTGAATTGAACGCGATACCCGACCACGGTAGTTGAACTAATCTAAATATAACTGATATAGTATTTAGAGAATTATTATATCACAATAATCTGTACTAATAGAGAAAGAATTAACTTGAAATTGAACTTGAACTTGAAATTGAACTTAAACTTGAACATGAACTTGAACTTGAACTTGGCTCTGATACCATTCTACGGAAACACAAAATAACCAGGATATCATTCCAGAATTTTAAACTCAAAATTGCACTTTCTTATTATGATGATAACAGAAAGAAACCACTGACTTACAGGTTTATGCTTATACTAAGACTCAGACTAGACTTCTACAAGGCGCACGCTGATCCTTGCTCCGTTTTGATCTGCTCTCATCTGTTCTGCCTAATAACTCATCGGTCTCTCCTTTATATAGAGAAAGGGAGGAGAAGATCGACGGATATCACATAGCGGCGAGATCAACGGCACACAACAAAAGCAAACAAAAGATGCGATAGACATGTGGGTTATGGGCCCACTACGCACCGCCAAAGAAAAAGAAGATTCTACCGACACGGCCGGATAGAATACCGCCTTTAGTATGTGGTGAGGTCCACAAAGATGCTTCATAAAAGAGAGATATAGTGCTCTCAAGTCACTATCACGGACAGACCCCGTGATTAGTCATCGTCGGCAAACTCATGGGAACCAGCTGGAGAATATGGTTCATGATCTTCCGTATCTCCAGTATCTTCAGTCGTGTCACTCGCTGTGTGATCCATGAATAAAGCTGAAGGAATCCTGCAAAGCTTTCCGTCAGGAGTTTCTGGAAAGATAGCTTCGTGACTTACAATTACACGTCTCCACATAGAAGCTATTGGTAATGCAGGTTGTATACGAGCATGGGCATTGTATTGATGATTTTGAACTAGGAACAGTTCAAACTTTACCCTGAAAGGAATCCTTAATGCCATAAAGACATTACGCAACATATTAGGAGCTATATTAACAAAATATTCTGTGCAAGCAGTCCTAGGCATAATATAATCAAGGAATTGAAACATATAATCAGGAATATCTCCACATTCCCAATAATTTTCTCGGCTGGGATTGAACTTAGGCCAAAAAGTAGACCATTTGAAAGTGAAGGTCGTTCCCATCCTGTAAACCATTTGTTTCAACATTTTACCATAATCTGCATCAGGATTCATGCTTATAGAATAATTTCTATTTAACAGTGTTGTATGAACACTGTTTTGCCCTTCTATTGCTGCATAGTGTGTACTCCATGCTATGTTCTGAGAATTCAAAATATCAGAAGCTTCATAGGATTCTACCTTTAATTTTCTGATTTCATTCTGCAACTGAGTTTGCACCAATGGCCTTGAACGCCAGATATGACTGTGAAATTCATCTCTAACCTCTGTTACAGTCATTATATTTTTTGACTGAAATTCTCTTGTCAAGTAATCTGCTAGAGAATTCTTTGAACTTGGAATGTGCTCTACTGTAAAATCAAAATCTGAAAGATAGGTTGCCCACCTGATCAATCTGCTAACAGATCCTTTCTTCAAATTATCAGCTAAATTCAAAATACTCATAAATTTTTTAAAATCGGATCGAACAATGAAATGTTCAGATCTGATAAAGAACATAAAAGCTTGAATTGCTTTTATAACTGCTAAGATTTCTTTATGAGTTGAATGGTAATTCAACTGTGCTTTTTGAAATGATCCAGAGGCATACCTGCAAGGTTTCTCATTTCCATCATCAGACTTTTCTTTTAATACTGCACCCCAATATTCATCTGAGGCGTCTGTCTCAATAATCTTCTGTCCTTTTCCAGGCAACTGTAAAACAGGCAAATTGGCACACTTCTGTTTAATCCTTTTAACAGCTGCAGTCATCTCATCAGACCAAACAGGAGGATTTTTTGACAATCTTTTATTAAGCAAAATTCTATCTTGAGCGACATGAAAATACTGACCAGCAATGTAATTTACACAACCTAAAAATCTTTGTAACATTGTTTTATCAATAATCTCATCAAGAAAATTCTGTATATTCTGCAACACATGCGGCTGTACACTAACATTTCCTGATCTTATAGTAACACTAAGAAAATCAATCTCATCTTTGAAAACTACCATTTTCTTTTCTGACAAGACTAATCCATTCTCAAAGACAATCTGATAAAACTGTTTCAAATGCTTTATATGATCTTTAGGCGACTTACTGAAGACTAAGATATCATCAATATATACAATAATAAACTGACTGTATTCAGCAAATATATCATTCATCATCTTCTGAAAAATACTAGGAGCAGTTTTTAAACCAAATGGAAGTACATTCCATTCATACTGACCAAAAGGAGTAATAAATGCAGTTTTAAACTTATCTTTTTCTGCTACCTGTATCTGCCAGAAACCAGACTTCAGATCAAATTTACTGTATACTTTACTACCAGACAATCTCTGCAAAATTTCATCTTTCGAAGGAATAGGGTGTTGAACTGGAACTACATACTTATTGAGAGGAATATAGTTTATCACTAATCGTTTTTTCCCTCTAATCTGCTCACTCCGTTTATTTACATAAAAGGCTTCACATCCCCAAGGGCTTTGTGAATCTCTAATTAATCCTTGTTCCTTTAACTGTTTAATTTCTTGAAAACATTCTTCTCGCAGTGAAGGAGACATACCTGAATGATGAGCTTTGAACTTAGGTTCAACAATCCTTCCATTCTTATCTGTAGTCATCTGCAGATCTATATTACAAATATGAATTTTTCTATGCTGAAAAGCAAGAGGATTATCAGAACAACAATCACGCTTAATCTTTTCAAGCACAGGATCAATATCAGTTTTACAACAACTGATTTGTTTCACAATCCATTCATTATTTACTGCTTTCTGAACCTTGGATTTCAAAGGTATCTTACATTCATACCTATGCTTCTTGTAGAGAGAATATTTCTCTGCCAAAATAACTTCATGCTTATTAATGGTGATAGGATAGAAACATGACAAATTATCTGCACCAAATATCATATCAAACAGTGGAATTTCATGATGGATAACCTTAAACTGAAATACCGTACCACCTAAGACAATAGGAACATGAGCTGAGTATTCTGATATAACTGTCTTAGTGTTAAAGGTTAATCTCACAAAATCAGGAATCCACTTATCTGTAGGAATAGCATGAAATCTAGCAAGAGAAGCATCTGCACCAGTATCAAGCATTACATCAAGAGCATAAGCTTGAAATCCTTTCCACTTTATGCTTACCTCGCAGACTGGATTGTTTGTTTCATGGACAGTGATTTGATGAATATTATTGTCTATATTCATCTTTGAAGCAGCATATTCAGCTTCCACTTGATCAGCTATTTTACACATTTCTTCTTCAAACTTTTGTTCTTCATCTTCTTCTTCAGCTTCTTCTCTTAACAGGGCTTCAAGCTCTGTCTGGGCTTTCTTCAAGAAAAGCTGGAGCGTCTTAATATGCTTAGTCTGCCATTCTTTTCTTTGATAATCTGAAACAGAAGAGCTAACAATTTCTTTTCCCTTAGCAAACCTTTGCTGAGAAAATTGTGAAGACAAAGAATCCTTTTGATTTTGAAGATATTCCAATTGTTGTAAATATTTTCTCTCAGTCTCTTGGATCTGAGATTGTAAGAACATTTTTTCAGACATCATATAAGGAGGTAGGCGATCATATTTTTCTTTTAATTCTTCCTGTCTATGCGTTATATCTTGATTTCCACTAATCACTGTATCTATTTTCTTACTTACTTCTTCTTGATTCTGAATTATTTTCTGACTTTCTTTTTCAACCTTTTGCTGTGTGTGAGCAGCATGGACACCAGTATTTATATCCATGGTTTTCAGGGCTTTGGCTAAATCACCTTTTTGGTATAGCTCAATACTCTTCAACATCTTGGTCACTTGATCTAAACTATCTTGAATACTAGAAATCCTAGTATTTATGCATTTAGTGGCCAGATTATTCCAATTCATTAGTCTGACTTCAGTAGGCTGATCTACTGATCTGTCTGCAGTTCCTACTGGATACACACATATATTCTACCAAATTTAATCCTAGAATGTCTATGCGTTATATCTGTATATAAGGATATCTTCTGTATATATATATATATATATATATATATATATATATATATATATATATATATATATATATATATATATATATATGTAAATTTAATCCTTAAGGAGTAAATTATATGAATTCAGACCATGAGATAGCTTCAGATGCCATTATCTGACTTTGTGATGTGCCTTTGGTCACCACGCTTTTGCCAGGCGCAGGTGATATTTTCATGGCAGGATATAGGGTATTGGTGAGACGATACATCACTTGGTAATGCAAAGCTAGAGGACATGAACCAGCAAGCATATTAATTCCATGGGTCTGGATAAAAAGCTTAAAAATCTGATTTAAGTTCTTTTCCTGGTGTATGGCAACAGGAAAGTTAGGATAGACTGTGGTAAACACGCATCCATTATGAAGACCAGTTTGGATGGCAGCTTGTAGACAATCAGCAAAAATAAGGTGTCTATTGTCAAGAAGGCAGGCTAACATACTAGCATTTAGACCTTTGCGAAATAATGGTTGGAAACCCAAAGAAATTGCACCTATATGTAAAAATGAATACTTCTTTTGAGATCTTAACTCAAGGATATCTTTATCGGACAAAATTTGGAGGAAATATTTATCTTGCGCTTGCGTCTGTAGATTTAAGACATTTTCTACTACTTTAATGTGGGTCTTAGCAAGAAAATTGAATTTAGGAAGATTAGCATAAACATCTGAGGGTTTTAACTCAGGTAAGTGCCAAGCAGGACTAGGAGTAGCTTCATCTATTTCAAGAGTATCAGAATTTACTGTAGACATAGATAATTCATCTAAAGTACACATATCAGACATACTAGATGTAGATTCAACTGTATGATCGAGAGCTTCCATTATGATGCTTATCTTTGGTACTTAATCGGATCCTAACACGCCTTCCCCGGCTTCAACGAACCACGCCACTTCCCTATTTTCAGCACTGAATTGAACGCGATACCCGACCACGGTAGTTGAACTAATCTAAATATAACTGATATAGTATTTAGAGAATTATTATATCACAATAATCTGTACTAATAGAGAGAGAATTAACTTGAAATTGAACTTGAACTTGAAATTGAACTTAAACTTGAACTTGAACTTGAACTTGAACTTGAACTTGGCTCTGATACCATTCTACGGAAACACAAAATAACCAGGATATCATTCCAGAATTTTAAACTCAAAATCGCACTTTCTTATTATGATGATAACTTGAATACACAGAAAGAAACCACTGACTTACAGGTTTATGCTTATACTAAGACTCAGACTAGACTTCTACAAGGCGCACGCTGATCCTTGCTCCATTTTGATCTGCTCTCATCTGTTCTTATCTGTTCTGCCTAATAACTCATCGGTCTCTCGTTTATATAGAGAAAGGGAGGAGAAGATCGACGGATATCACATAGCAGCGAGATCAACGGCACACAACAAAAGCAAATAAAAGATGCGATAGACATATGGGTTATGGGCCCACTACGCACCGCCAAAGAAAAAGAAGATTCTACCGACACGGCCGGATAGAATACCGCCTTTAGTATGTGGTGAGGTCCACAAAGATGCTTCATAAAAGAGAGATATAGTGCTCTCAAGTCACTATCACGGACAGACCCCGTGATTAGTCATCGTCGGCAAACTCATGGGAACCAGCTGGAGAATATGGTTCATGATCTTCCGTATCTCAAGTATCTTCAGTCGTGTCACTCGCTGTGTGATCCATGAATAAAGCTGAAGGAATCCTGCATAGCTTTCCGTCAGGAGTTTCTGGAAAGATAGCTTCGTGACTTACAATTACACGTCTCCACATAGAAGCTATTGGTAATGCAGGTTGTATACGAGCATGGGCATTGTATTGATGATTTTAAACTAGGAACAGTTCAAACTTTACCCTGAAAGGAATCCTTAATGCCATAAAGACATTACGCAACATATTAGGAGCTATATTAACAAAATATTCTGTGCAAGCAGTCCTAGGCATAATATAATCAAGGAATTGAAACATATAATCAGGAATATCTCCACATTCCCAATAATTTTCTCGGCTGGGATTGAACTTAGGCCAAAAAGTAGACCATTTGAAAGTGAAGGTCGTTCCCATCCTGTAAACCATTTGTTTCAACATTTTACCATAATCTGCATCAGGATTCATGCTTATAGAATAATTTCTGTTTAATAGTGTTGTATGAACACTGTTTTGCCCTTCTATTGCTGCATAGTGTGTACTCCATGCTATGTTCTGAGAATTCAAAATATCAGAAGCTTCATAGGATTCTACCTTTAATTTTCTGATTTCATTCTGCAACTGAGTTTGCACCAATGGCCTTGAACGCCAGATATGACTGTGAAATTCATCTCTTACCTCTGTTACAGTCATTATATTTTTTGACTGAAATTCTCTTG
>JARHVA010000363.1:1475000-1867500 GCA_037957365.1 Torreya grandis
ATTTTTTGAAATGAACTTAAACATGTAATAACAATTTACTTTTAATGCCAAAAATATTATGTTTTATCCCATTCAATAGAAACTACCATTTTCTTATGTCTTGACATGTTGTAAATTACTCATATTTGACAGTTGATTGTTTTACCAACTGAGTTGGATAATATACATGAACAAAATTTTGATCACCCAATGTTAATCCTCCTCAAGTTACTCCTCGTGATATTATACAACCTATTTTATCTTTTGTACCTCCTACAACTAATGTATCATTGTTTTCTACTTTTAATGCCATCTCTTGGCCTTAGTCATAGTCAAAACATTAATCAAGCCTCTATTCCTACCAATGGTAATCATATGATGGTTCCTACACATGCAAATACATATAAGTATGGTTAATTCAAACAATATGTCTATGATATGATGTAATCTCAAATTAACTTACTTGCCCAATGATCTAAAAATAATAGTCATCTAGTTACTTCTTATGATATATTACACAACCCATATGCTCATAAGTTCCTCACTTATCCTTGGCCAAACAATTTTATAATGCATAAATTAGAACAATAAAATGGCAAGGGTGATATTTCACATCACATTCAATCTTATTTTTCCTTATGCTTTGGCTTTTCTCATGACAATTTATTAATGACCAAACTCTTTCCTATAAGTCTTGAGGGTTGTGCCTTGGATTAGTTTTATGCTTTACTTGTATGGTTTATGCAACATTTTCATGATTTGGCCAACATATTATTAGATAATTTTGTCATAAACATTAGCTAAAAGGTTACATTGTATCAACTTTCTCAAGTCAACAAGGACCTAACAAGAATGTTATTGAATATGTGCTTTGATTCAAGACTACACTTACAAAATTGTCTCATCAAATTCCTGATAGTGAGCTATAAAATATTTTCCCCAATAGTTCAACTACTCGAATAAAACATTATGTTCAACACTTATCAATCCTTTGATGATATTTTCCACATGGTTCAAAACTATGATATAGCACTTTCAAAGGCCAATATGCTTAAAGTTTTATCTAATGCTTATATGTCTACTAGCTCCAAATATCGAGAAAAATCAACATTTAAATCTAAGGCTAATATTGATCCAAAATTTATAACTAAGAATGAGACCAAAACTATAAATTTAATTTGACAACCACTCACCAGGGTTGTCCTTTTACCTTTTAGGAACCTTTCACAATTCAAAATATTACTTAAACCTCCTCACTAAGTGCTTAAATGTTTACTTGAGGGTAACATGATATCTTCACTTTTGCCATACTAGTTGGGTAATTCTCAAGGTTTACCTAAATGACTTGACATAAATCAATATTATGACTAACATAGAGATTTTGTAAATTCTAACAATTGATGATTTTCATTAAAACACAAGATAAAAGATCTAATCAATAACAATGTCATCCAAGTCTATGGTCGTAATATCGAATTGAATAAATTTATCGTAATACCTAATCAACAATAAAAAAAATCTCTAACAATCCTTTTCCAAATCATGATAATAAGGAAATTATATGATTTTGACATGCATACATCTATAAATCAACCAATAATTGCTAATGAACATCTCATCAACATCATTGTAGGTATGGACACTAGTTCTCAAAAGTAAACACCATCATTTACATATTATGACTAGGTAATTCAGAATATGACTCAAATAATGGTCCACTATATATAAATGATTTTGTTAATTTTCATTATGATAGATAATGGTTTGATTCAAAATCAAATTCTGACGTCATTTCTTGCTATTAAAGGGTATACTTGTGTTAGGTTGTGGAGCTAAAAGCTTCAACTATGTAGACATGGAGGAGGTTGCTGAAGTTCCTAAGACATCGGCATCGGCAGTATAACCGACGTCGGTCATGATGAATGCAGAAGGCAACTGGCATCGGCAGGGAGTCGGCTGACGTCAGTCAACACCAGGCAGATAGGGACCAACGTCAGTCGCTTGTGTGTTCCAAAACTGTTCGTTGCACAAATAGTTAGTTTGTTGAACTGATTGTTTACATGTAAAGGCTATTTTGAGTCTTGAGCTAGGTGTCTATTATTAGTAAACTAAGAGTCTAAGTTATTGTTTAAGTCTGGGATCTATTTATAGACCCATTGGCATGTATTGTAATTATGAGCTAAAAAGGAAGGCAAGGAAGATCCTTCCATTGTAAGATCATTGAGTTGCAAGTTGTTGCAAGCTCATAGGAAATCTACATGTGTAAGTATGGTCTATTGAATTACAGGTTGCAGGTTCATGGGAGATCTACTTGAAGTAATTTAGAGTGCTTGGTACTGGCAGGGTTATTACTGACTGGTTGCAGAGGTGAACACCAATTTTGTGTGTGAGTTATGTGTTGGGACTATTTTTGGTAGGAGAGTGAACTTTTGAAGAAGAATTACTGTACACTTGAGGTGTGGGAAGCCTCTGAAAGGTGGGAGAAGAAGTGGCATCTTCTTTATTGAATTCTTTTCTGTACGAGTATTAATACAAGATAGTGTATTGTCTCTCATATTCTGTGTTATTTGTGAATTCTAGTTACTTGTACTTTTGGATAATTCCGCATGTTTAATTGCTTGTATTTGGTAATCATATTATGCTCTTTTTGAGGAGCAAGATCCTAACAAGTGGGATCAGAATAGGTGTGTTGTTCTTAGATTCCCCAACAACTTGGGGATACTTACTAGGAACAACCATGGTACTTAAGAGTTATGATAGTCTTACTATTACACATGGCATTATGATAGATAATGGTTTAATTCAAAATCAAATTATGATGTCATTTTTTGTTAGTAGAGGGTATAATTGGGGATACTTACTAGGAACAACCATGGTACTTAAGTGTTATGACAATCTTACACAAACACCCATCGATGTTATTATATTACCTGTCACTAATACGTCCTAAGATCTTATTAGTATGGTTCTACATATTTTTATAGTGACAAACAGAATCGATTACTTGGATGCCCATGGCTAAATCAAATGAGAGCATTCCCTTTCACATTACATCACTACCTTAAGTTTGTACATAATAACAAAGTCTAGACTATTTGAGGCACACCTTATGGTTTACCTGTCTAACCTCTTAAAAAACATGATAATTTACTTAAACAACTTCCTAAAAATAAAACCATTCAACCTCATGTGGTATCTACTATTATTCACCTTCTACTATAATTGTTCCTATGATTCTTCCATATATAATTTCAACTTCTTGACTCATATCTCCTAGAGTTATAACTTCCATAGTTATATCATAAAGAGTGTCTAATCATACATATCTCAATATTTATGTAAAAACACTTACATTTGTTCATACTAAATCACCTCCTAAGAGTTCAACTATCCTAAGAAACATTTGAACCCAAGTAAACTTATCCTTGAGTCTATTTTCCCAATATATTTTTGGGTTGTTGATTCAGGTTACCATACACCTCATGACTATCTTTTTGATACTTTTAGTGACACATCTGATTCCCCAAATCTAGGACCTCATATTCTATAAGAGATAATTAGTTAACCATGCTAGCCTATCGACTGGGCTTCATTGATATATATTATTGTACCATAGTTTCTATTTTGAATACATCTTCTATATGTCATTCTTTTCATGTGCCTTCCTCCTTTTAGTTTTTGACTTTGTCTCATCTTTCTTCTAGCTTCAACATTTATGTTTTTGCATGTATTTCATTGTCATTCTTCTAGCCCCTCACTTTATGTTGTTTTTTATGTTGCATTTTCCTTTTCCCCTTAATTTTTGATCTCATTCTAATCACTTCCATAGGTTTCTTGATGATGATAGCATACATATCGAGACCTTCCATCCTAAAATATACTGGATTTTGAGGGAAGTTTTACGTTGTTTGAACTCTTCTTCTTCTTCTTTATTCGTAGTTTATACCCCTTGGATTACTTTATTCCTTCCTTATATCCACTTAATTTTTCCCCTTGTATTCTTTTCTTGTTTAATTTACCTATCCTTGCTTCTTATTGATTTCACCCATTTTCATCCCCATCATATTATCTCTTCTTTATTCTATAAAGTTTATCAAAATGTAAAAATAATAGAAAATATACAAATCATTTTTTTTTTTGCATTTATATTTTTTAATGTATACATGACATGCTTATCTACCTATGTTATAGGTTTACATATGAATGTTACACCCATAATTCTCGGAGAGTTGCAGAATGAGTTGCAGGGTAACCGACGTTGGTCTCATCAACCGACGTCAGTCAGACAGCAGTGAAGAAGCAATCAACGTCGATCACCAGTCGGCCGACATCGGTCATGGAGGAGCCGACGTCGGCAGCCTGTACGTGAACATGCAATTTGCATGTTGATTCTGGAGAGTCTATTTTTGGACTATTAGTTTGCATGTTAAAGGCTAGTCATAGTCTTGAGTTGTGTGTCTAATTATTGTAATTAAGATAGTCTAATTATTGTAAGCATGAGATCTATATATGGACTCATGGGCTATATTGTAAACTCATAGCTAGAGAGTAAGAGAGCAAATAAGCTCCTTCTGAGAGAGGAGAGCAATGGTGTGGTCCTCCTAGTGCCACAGTACCAAGAGTGGGTGCTGGTTTGGAGAATTAGAAGGGTTCTTCATATTTGTATGATCTTAGTCAGTAGGTTAGCATGGCTTCTTTTGGAGATCTACAATGGTGAGTAAGGTCTAGTGATTTGTAGGTAGTAGCAAAGAGCAGGAGATCTACTTGGAGTATGGTTGTGTACTTGGTGTACTGGTAGCGTGTTACTGACTGGTTGGAGAGGTGAACATCAATTTTGTATTGGGGAAAAGGAGATTGTTGGGACCGAGAGAGAGAGAGGGAAGAAGGTCTTGAGGTGTGGCGAGCCTTTGAGGTGGAAGAAGAAGTGGCATCTTCTTTATTGTATATTCTTCTGAGTGATTATTAATACAATTATGTATTATCTCTCATATTCCTGTGTTGTTTCATATTTCTAGTTACTTATTGATTCTGGTTAAATTCCGTGTTTAGTTGCTAATACAAGAAGTAATCATATGTGCTCTATTGGTGGAGCAAGATCCCATCAAGTGGTATCAGAGCTTTTGGTTGGGTTGACTAATAGGTGGTTCAGATCTAGTAGTGTTTTTGATTACAGGTCACTCTCAGGGGTTTCAGATTGAGTGGGAGTATAGCAATGGTAGAAGAAAGTGAGCTACGAATAGAAAAACTGAATGGCACGAATGGTCTGATTGATGGAAAGAAGGAGCAGGGAAAAGAAGATTGTTGGTCGACAGAAGATCAGCGTGTAGAAGCAGAAGTTGCAGGGGATGTTGCACAAGTTTCTCTGGATAAAGTAGAATCTTTGTTTACAGATTCTTTTGCCTCTTTCCATGTACCCCAAAATAGAGCATCTTTTCATAGGTATGTCTTTGGAGAGATTTATTTAGGGGTTGGAGAGCCTTGTCAGATTATTGACAAAGGGGAAGTGAAGCTGAAATTGCAGGCAGATAACACACAGGTGGTGAAGGAAGTCATGCAGGTACCAGTCTTGGAGATTATTCTAAGTTATTCAAGAAATTTGGGTGATGAGAGATGCACTGTAACTCTCACAGTGGATACACTTGAATTAGATGGTGGTAAGAAAGTAGGTATCCTTTATCTATCTACTTATATTACTGATTCACCTTTTGTTACAGAGATGTGGCTTTGTAGGCTTGGTCACATATGTAGGAGGGGAATGAAAGTTCTTAAGCGGAAGATAGATGTTTTTGACAAGCTAAAGAACTGAAAAGCCTTAGTGTTCATGGAGGAGATCAAGTGAGGGAACTAAATTATTTTGAGTAGGGCTATGTTGATTTGAACAGTGTTTTGATCCATGGAGAGCTCACAGGTAAAAAGTTATCACTCACAGGCAAACACAAGTACCGGCATTGGTCAGACAGTAACCGACGTCGGCAGAAGGAAGACCGACGTTGATCATGAAGGAATTGACATTGGTAGAAAGGATACTAGCGTCAGCCAAGGAAATGACATTGGAAGTCAGGGTCAGTGCAGGGAATCGACATCGGTCGAGAGTAGACTGGGAGATGGCCAAGATCGGTCACTGGAACGAATATTAGGCAGACAACAAGCTGTCAATAGGTCTCAAACACTCATATCGAGGTCAAAAAGGGTAAGTGAAGCTCATATTCATTGTTCACCTTCTTTATATTACTTATTGATGGTCAAGAACCAGGAAGACGTGAAGAGGCAATGCAGGTAGAATCTAGATACAGTGAGAGCTTGGCATGGATGAGGAGTGCGAGTCCTTGGAGAAGAACCAAATAGTTATCTATTGGTAGAGTTGTCAGCTGGAAGAAAGCACTAAAAAATGGAATGGATTCCCAAGTTAAAGAAGAGAGTGGATGGATATGTGAGACGGAAGGCCAAGGTATATGGTCTTGAGGTAGCTGTAGGATAGTGGTATAGGTTTGACAGGGGGATGACTAAGCATGGCTTTAGTCAACGTCAGTGTAACTATTGTGTTTTTTCATTTACCAGGTGGATAATGATTGCAACATTATTCTGTTACTGTATGTGGGTGATTTGCTAGCAGGTTTGTACATACAAGGTTTTGTTGAGCTAAAGGTAAGGTTAGTTCAGAGGTATGTCATGGAGAATTTGGAGTAGCGAAATTCTTTGGCATAAGAGACATGGAGATTTTGTCTCTAGTGGGAGTTGGTGTGAAGATGGTGTTGGTGGGGTTCATGATGCAGGATGCAGAATCAGAAAGCACACCAAGGGCTGGACAGTTTAAGCCTAGCTTAGAATAGAGTTCAAAATCACATGAGGTCTAGTGTAGACCTGAGTTTTCCCAAGTAGTGGGAGTTGTCAGAAAGTATGGAGCCAATTCGGGGAAGGAGTACTGGAGGGCAGTTCAGTGGATTCTCAGGTATCTAAGAGGGATCAGCAATAGGGATTCTTGTTATGCAGGGTCAAGGTCTTCACTACATGGATATGTAGGTTCGGATGTGGCAAGTTACTTGGATGACAGGTGTAGCATCATAGGTTGTGTGGTGGTTGGTCTTCAGGATTGATCTTGAAGAGGGATACAAGCCAGAGAATAATTTAGATGGTGTACAGGTACAGGTATAGGTGCAATTATTTATCTCCAAGTGGGAGATTGTTAGGTTGTGGAGCTAAAAGCTTCACCAGGATGCAATCAGGAGAAGTTACGGAGCTTGCAGAGGTTGAGGAGAGTTGCAAAATGAGTTGTAGGGCAACCGACGTCGGTCTGATCAACCGACGTCGGTTAGACAGTAGTGAAGAAGCAACCGATGTCGGTCACCAGTCGGCCGACATCGGTCATGGAGGAGCCGACGTCGGCAGCCTATACGTGAACATGTAGTTTGCATGTTGATTCTGGAGAGTCTATTTTTGGACTATTAGTTTGCATGTTAAAGGCTAGTCATAGTCTTGAGTTGTGTGTCTAATTATTGTAATTAAGATAGTCTAATTATTGTAAGCATGAGATCTATATATGGACTCATGGGTTGTATTGTAAACTCGTAGCTAGAGAGTAAGAGAGCAAATAAGCTCCTTCTGAGAGAGGAGAGCAATGGTGTGTTCCTCCTAGTGCCACAGTACCAAGAGTGGGTGCTAGTTTAGAGAATCAGAAGGGTTCTTCGTATTTGTATGATCTTAGTCAGCAGGTTAGCATGGCTTCTTTTGGAGATCTATAATGGTGAGTAAGGTCTAGTGATTTGTAGGTAGCAGTAGAGAGTAGGAGATCTACTTGGAGTACAGTTGTGTACTTGGTGTACTAGCAGTGTGTTACTGACTGGTTGGAGAGGTGAACATCAATTCTATATTGGAGTTGATTTTTGGGACCGAGAGAGAAAGGGAAGAAGGTCTTGAGGTGTGGCGAGCCTTTGAGGTGGAAGAAGAAGTGGCATCTTCTTTATTGTATATTCTTTTGAGTGATTATTAATACAATTGTGTATTGTCTCTCATTTTCCTGTGTTGTTTTATATTTCTAGTTACTTATTGATTCTAGGTAAATTCCATGTTTAGTTGCTAATACAAGAAGTAATCATATGTGCTCTATTGGTGGAGCAAGATCCCATCATGAGATGCAAGATATATAGGTTACAAATGATCACTAACTTATAAATTCTATGTGACTACATTTATGCCCATACCCATAAACATTTTCACATTAGTGGTATGCCTTATAATTGGGTCATATTTCTATAGTGGGGTTGAGGTGATATCCTTCCTATTGTCCATTTTTCATATGTAGCTACTTACATTGAATAGACATATTTTTTTGTTTCCTACATTTTTTCATGTTATATGGATACATTGTGTGTTCTCTTGTGTGCTTATGATTACTTAATTACTTGCACGTGCATGCTTGTGCTCATGCATGTTTCATATTGATGGCTTATCTAGTCTTGACCATAGAGTATTCTTTAGTCTTCATGTCATGAGGTTTTATTTATTGATTGTGGGTAATATGTCTCTTACTTGATGGTTACATCTATTCTATGTGTGTTTATACTATGCACTATCTTATGTTTGGAAATATGATACATATTATGCATGCTACTACTTATGATTTACTATAATTGTTCCCTAAGTTTCCATGGTCCTTACCATGAATCTATTGGGACATACTACTATTATTATGTATGCACTTCATTTCTATAGTTAGCCCTCTCAAGGGTGCCTTGCTACATTGGGCAATATAATTTGTCCCTATCTTGTCTTGACAATGGGGGAATCATACCCTTTCCTATCTCCTTGAGTTTATTCTACATATATGATGCATATGGAGCCTACTACACCCATGTAAATTTTTATTTTACATTACTTATATATTAGTATATTACATTTTCTTACTTATGCATAACCATATGGGATTATCTATATATGTTGGATACTTTTGTATCCCACCACATCAGGGCATAACCTCATTCCCCATCACCAAGATATATCAAGGCATATTTCTTGCCCCTCATTATAACATCCTCACATAAAGTTGCATCTTCCTATCATGCTTTATATCATGACATTTTTATATACCTGCATACATGTATTTACAATGATTTTTCAAAGTTTCTAATAGTTTTGGATGTATTTCATGATGAATTGTGATGCATGTAATTATTTCTTTTGTGATAAATTATTGTAGGAACGTGTATTGATCCATCACCTCAAAATGGAGGTATATGTCTAGATATTCTATATCTAGATTTCTTAAATGATAGTTTACCTATCCTAGATACTAAGATACATAAGGAGGTTTATGCAGACCAGGGCACACTATTAGATATTTTCTATTATGATCAAGAAGTAGATTTATGTTGTTATAACTTACTCTAAAAATTCTTGTGTACCTAAGAAGACATTAGGAATATTTGTTTTTAGTTGTATTTACCCATAAGTGTGAAAATGGTATGCATACAATCAGATCTATTTGGTAATATACTCTTATTTTATTTTATTTTATTTTTAAATTTTCTATATTCAAACCTATATTGAGACATCGACAACCTACATTATTTCATGATTATTTTAATGTATATTGATATTTATCAACACCTGTAGATGAATCCTAGCCTAAACATCCATATGTTTCATTCATCTTTCCTAAGGTAAGACTAAGTACATACTTCAATTATTATTTCACTTTGATGCACACAAGCACATCAAAGTAGGGCATTACATTTTTTTTACAACACCCTTTGCTATAATATATTTGTCATTCCTTAGCACACTTGGTCCACTTGTGTACATTTGGATATTTTTTTAGATACCTTTATGCTTAGATTAAAGTCTCTATGGCCTTTGTCCAAATATATTTCTTTGGAATCGTATTATATTTATCTCTGGAGAGATTTAAGATCTTATTCATCCAATATTTACTCATCATGATCTTCATTCTAAGCCTTTTTACCTCCAAGATCAGAATCAGTGGCCTGTTTGTCGCCCTTCTTTTTGTGGGTCAACTTCACCTTGCCTTGATTCTATACACTTAAAAATTTTATACCACTATTTCCCATGGTCTGTTTATGTTTGATGTGTCATAGATAACCCTAAATATTCAAATCAATCCTAAATCATCTAGACATAAAAAATTGATCTTCACTTAAATTAGAAGTTTGAGTCATATATTGATTCCATTTATTGCTAGACTTGTCAATAATCTTGCAAATTAGTCATTCATTGCATTTACATCAAATTGAAGTCTTGTGTCATCATCATCTTGTACCCAAAAAAGGTTATAATGGGAGAATTGAGTTAGATTTTTGTTATTTTAGGAAGATAAGGTGAACCCCTATCTCTCACTTGGGTTGGGATTTCACTCACATGCCCTAGAACTACATTGACTTTGATTCCAAGCATGCTAGATATGTAACTGATACTTATCAAGAGGTTGTTTGAGTTGGATAACTTGCACACACTCTTTTTTGCATTTATTTAATGATTAGGTGAGGGAGAAAAGGAGAAGGATTACAACACTTTTTTTTTGTCAACTCTACAAACTAAAGCCACAGTCCTATTTTTCATCATTTTATGTATAAGCCCATGAAATTGTAGAATCCATAAAGGAGTACAGGACACAATTATCACCCATGTATAGAATCAACAACAATAGATGTACACAATCAATGACTTATCGATTATGACCCATTAATAGAACACAATTATATTTGTAGGATTTCCTTTTAGTTAGTTATATATCATTTTTCCAATCTTAGATTTATAAAATAATCCCAAGTGTGTTAGTTTCCATCTCTTTTTATCTCTTGTTCATTTTCATTTCTTATTCAATAGTTTTAGGCATAACTCAGATTTGATTTTTGTAGTTTAATATATTACCTTAAATCTAGCTTATACATTTTTTAACTTGTTCTAGATGCAACGTTCATCCCCTAAACCAAAAATAATTAAAACAATGTTATGATACAACTTTAGTATCCTTCACTAAGAGGAATATTTAGAGTTGATAAGTGTTAAGACTTTGACTATAGTCATGGAGATTAATAGATCCCATGAGCCCACAAGGACATTCAAAGTTACTGCGTGGAGTGTTGTCATTTTATTTAAAAGTGATTAAATGTAAAAATTATTATTAAGGCATAAGTTATGGAGAAATACAAGACTGATAATAATAATAATAATGACAAAGATATGAAGTCTTTTGATCCAAAAATGTGTAGGGAGAGTACAAAACTTTTATTGTATGTTTTTATGCTATTTAATAGTTTTTTTCTACACATGTTATTTAACTTGCTTAGGTGTCACTTAGTTATCATTTTAGGTCACTACGGAAAATATGGCTTAACCCTATTTTTCTAATTTTGAGTTATTTTTTGCTTCTCTATATAATGTACTTTTCTTCAATCTATTTGGCTGATGAGGCTAATGATCATAATATAATCTTTAATTATTGAAGACAAGTTTCTTTCTACTAATGTTTGATTTCACTTATATGACAAGATTTTTCTTCGTGCATTCATATATATCCAGTCTCGATCCTCGATTATGGCCCACTTTGACATATTATTAGAGCTAATTTTGGTAGTCTATTTCCATAGTTTCTATTTTGAAATCTTGAGATTTTAGCTTGCATTTCATAGATCTAGCATTCTTTGACCCTGCATATTGTAAATTTACCATTTTTAAGATTTTACTCTTCTTTTGGGGTCCTTTGTTGATCCAGATTCAGAAAAAGAACAAGGGAAAAGATATTTTTTATAGGTTATCTCTATACCACTATTTTTTTAATAGAAAATAGACTATGTCTTTAAATTCAAAAGGTGTCAAAACCCTAGGATCAACTGTAAATTTGACTTAGTTTCATAACAGTGAATTTCAACACTTTTTTTAGGGTTTGAAGGTATTTTCTTGGAATCTAATAAAATCCATATGGTATAAGACATGTTGGAAAAATTATTTCTATATTTTTTTGGGTTTCTCAATGAATTTAGTGGGTCCTTTCTAGTTCTTGCACAGTTGTATTGGAATGGACTAGATCTGAAGTTTTTTGGTAGATTTACATCCTTGGGGGCAGAACTCATCTAAGGGCTTAGCCCTTGGTCATATGATATTTTAGAACTTGGCCACAACTAAACCAAAGGGGATTAACTTTTACTTCAAAAGTTAAGTCAAATTTTTTCACACCCAAAATTTTTTGTAAAGTGGAGATTTCCTTTTGTGAGAAAAAACTTCAAACTTGCATTATTTTCAATCTACAGCTCCTTTTCAAGCACCATTTATTTGGAAGTGTGAGTTTTTTTCAGATATATACATTGATACTATTCTTGAGCCTTGTAAAATTTATTATATATAGGTTTAAGGGGTTGTAAATCCTTATCTTTCTATCATTATCAATTCAATACATACTTCTTTTTTGTACCATGGATTAGAATATGGTTCCTCTTATTACACCTTTCAAATATCATAAGTGGAAATCTATATTATATTTAGAAAAGAGATGAAGAAATGAATTAAATAGTGTACATAAACAATACATAGAAGCCTATCATACAGGCATAAAAGAAACACCTAAAAAAGGAGCTGGGTGGAACCATAAACATTGAGTAACATAAAATAGCTAGGCCCGTGTAACCTATTTACCTAAGTGGTTAAAACCACTATAACCACATGCATATGGGAAATATATTATAAAATAGCCTTAGTTATTATAATAATATTCTAATACCCTCCCTTAATGACAAAAATAGAAACAAGATCAAGTTTGTCCCTAAATTTAATGAACTTGTCTAAACAAAGTCGTTTGGTCATTATATCAACTAGCTACTTTGCAGTGGGACAATAGAAGAGATTGATGTCCTCATTTGTAACCAATTATCAAATGTAATGATGGTGAACCTCAATTTGTTTGGTTTTGGAATGGAATATTGGATTCTTCACCATCTTCAAAACACTCTGGTTGTCACAGAAAATTAGAGTAGGCTTTGATGACTCAATCTGAAGATCCTCCAAAAAAAATTTATCTGCATAGTTACACAACCTACACTGAGCATAGATTTATACTCTAATTCTATTGAAGATAATGCCACTATAGTTTGTATTTTGCTCTACCACGATAAAAATCCTGAACCAAGAGTTAATACTAGCCTATTGTAGATTTTCTTAAATCTACTGATCTTGCCCAATCAGAGTTAGAATATCTTGAAAGCTCAAAATCTACAGACTTCTTATACGGTATGTCAAAGTCAAAAGTACCTATGACATATATTAATACCCATTTTTTTAACTAACCAATGTACTTCCTATGGTTTATACATGAAGCGAGATAGAAAACTCACTATAAAACAAATATCTGGTCTAGTGGTAGTGAGGTAAATGAGACTACCCACTAGCTATCGATACACTATTTCATTAACCAGAGGTGAAGTAGTGTTAATTAAATTTTAGATCCAACTTCCATAGGTGTGTGATTTGAATTAAAATCCATCATTTTAAACCTTTCCAATAATGATTTAGCATACTTATTCTGTGACATGAATACAACACAATCACCTTTCCAAAACTCAACACCCAAACATTATTTTAGTAGTCCTAAGTCTATCATGTCAAAAGTACAATAAATATCAGCCTTCATTTGATAAATGAGACTATCACTACTCCTAGTGATGGCTATATCATCAACATATACAATGAGAATCAAGATATAATCACTAGACACCTTTACATAGAGAGTTGGTTCAAAATTACACCTTTTGAAACCAGACTCCCTAAGGTATGAATCTATCTTCATATACCACGCTTGAGGAGCCTATTTAAGTCCATAAAAGGACTTGATCAACCTGCAAACAAGATGTTTTTTAATAGGAACCTGAAAACCCTATGGCTAAACCATGTAGACTTCCTCCTTTATATCTCCTCCTTTATATCTCCATTCAAGAAAGCACTCTTGACATCCATTTAGTACACCTACCATCCAAATTGAGTAGCAATAGAAATAATCAAATAAAATTTTACCATCTTTGTAGTCGTAGTAAAATTATGTTCACAATCAACCCCTTCCTCTTATGCATAACCTTTTGTAACAAGTCTGGCTCTATGTTTATCCAAGGAACCATCTACTTTTCATCTTACCTTGTAAATCCATTTACAACCAATGGATTTATTTCCTGGTGGTAGCTTTATGAGCTCCCAAATCTTGTTTTTAATCAAGGAATCATATTCCAATTGCATGTTTGATTCCCACTCATGCTTCCCTTTGGTCTCTGAAAAATAATTAGGCTCAAATACATGTGAAACAATAGTTGTTAGAGCAAAATTGTCATGCTCACCTCTATTACCAAATTACTTTCCTGATCTCAATCTTCTTCCTTCTACACCTTATGGCAAGTCTCCTTCCTTTAGTGCTTCTATTGTAGCATGATACCACTTTAGCTTCTTTGGTTATTCTGCTATAACCTCATAATAACCTGTAGCAATTCCTTCCCTGGAATGTGATTCCACTAATGAACTGGAATCCTTCTTAACTTTCACATCACAACTCATAATAGAATCATTAGAAGAAAATAATGACTCAATATCTAAAATTGTATCATTTGTTATGAAGTATGGCATATTTTCATTTACTATGACATCTCTATTTACCACAACTTTGTTAGTAGAAACATCAAGTAATCTATAGGCCTTTTACTAGTCATTGTACCCAACAAACATGTATGTTTTTCTTTTCACATCCAAGTTACTTCTCTTTTGACTAAGAATAACTGAAAAAAGTTACACAACCAAAAAATTTAAAAGCATATACATCTAGATTTTGACCTAACCAAGCCTCTTATGGAGTCATATTCTCCAATGCTTTTGTAGGACTTCTATTGAGGATATATACTATCATATGTTGAGCATGGTCATTGATGTCTTAGGTTGTCATTGATGTCAAAGAGAGCATATGGCTTTAATACATGAATGATAAAAAAGTTTTGTTTGATAGCTTGGAGAGATATGGCACATTTTTAGGTCTATAAGTATAAAGAAGTTGTGAAGAATCCATAGATGTTTTGGTGAAGTTTTGGTGTATCACTTCATCATTTGGAAAGAGAAACATGCATCTTATAGCTTAAGAAAAGCCAAACCATCATTGCACATCATGCAAATATGAATGAACCAGCAAGTTTGTGCATTTATTTTAGGTACTCAAAAGTCAACCAAGGTCAAATAATTTCATGAAGATGTTGTCTATAGTGCCAAAAAGGTACTAAAAAGATTGAGACTCTTGAAGTGTTTCCCACCCAAGTTATAAACCTTCAAAGTTGCTCTTTCAATATTGTGATGGGATAGAGACCGTTAAGTTTAACTACATTAAATTCTGAGGTCAACTAGTTAGTAGATCAATCATGAGCATTCATCATCTAGATCTTAATCCAATAATGCGCATGAAGTCAAATTATCAAAGGTTCCTAATATTAAATGCATTAGTGACAAGTGTCTCTATCTCATTGATCTGATAGAAGATCAATGGTTCATGAGTATTCCTATAAATAGAGATCAATAGTGTGGGTCAAGTCAAAGATTCAAATGTGTAGAAGGCACACAAAACTACCAAATGGCACAATCATAGGAGCTCTGATCGAAGATCAACAGTGAGTATTACAAGATAAAGACTAGGTTACTCCAAGGAGATTGACAGTGCATATTTATACAAAGCTACCAGGGAGCATGAGATGAGGTTAAAGTGATCGATGTTTAGTGTTTGAATAGTGACCATTGGAATTTGAATATTCAAATTAATGAGGGAAAACTAGTGCTTAGTTTTTGAGCTATATCTTTTGATCCAAGACAAATTTCTTGATGCATTAAAAATCAAAGTTGTAAAGGACTCTAAGGTGCATCTAAAAAATCTAATTAAAAGGTCTGAATTTTGTAAAAGTGTAAAATATTGAGATTCAAATTTGATTATTTATCCATTCATGGTGTTACTATGTATAGAATAATGTTGAGGAATTTGTGTTTTATCATAAGAGTGTTTTGGCAGGAGTAGTCACCTGAAGATGTCTTAAATATCATATGGAGTGGACTCATGTATTTAAAAGGGATATTATGTTCTTAATTTTATCAATAAAGTGTTAAATGGGTGAATAGCTCTCCATGAGACCTATAAGGGCTAATAAGGCCTAATTAAAAGGCATATCTGCTTAAATGTGACCCATAGATGTTATGGCTAACCTGTGAGATGGTATTGAGCTTTATGTTAGCATGATAGATGTATTAAGGGTTAAGGTAAGTATCATGGCTGACCTAAAAATTGATATTCATAAAGACTATAAATAGTGGAGACCAATGCAATGGTTTCTAGACTTGGATGTGTGAATTGAGAGAGCAAAAGATAGAGATGAAGGAAAGAGATTAGAGAGAGTGTGCTCAGTGGATGGACTAAAGTACAAAGTAGATTGAGGATGAGCAAAGAAGCCTAGAGTGATCCAAAATGGTGTTTGTATGCATTGCTTGTATGAGCAAGTTTAAGTGTGTGTGATGAGTTGAAAGAGAGGTATTATACATGGTTTCTCCAATTAGATTGATATGCAATCAAAGTTTTGAAGTTATTGATTTCATAGGTGTTGTGTGGGTGTTCAACATATAGAACAAGTGGGTGTTTTTTCATAGTTAGGGGTGGGTACTACTTGTGAAGTGGGTGCTTCACTAAAAGGTCTCATGTTTTTTATCATCCTATAGGACAAGTAGTCCATGTGTTTGTAAGATTGAGAGTGGGTTTTATTCCCCAAGAGGGTTTCCCACATAGATCTTGTGTTATGTGTGTGATCTTGCATCATCTTTCATATTCATTGTTATGAACATCTTGTATGCTTTATGAATGCATGTGATCACTTATTAAGAGTTTGAAAGGATTATAATTGAAGTTTTAAATATCTTGCATCACTGATTCACCCCACTCCTAGTGATTGTACCTCTAATAATTGGTATTAGATTAGGACCTTCATTACAAGTTTAACCACTTGAAGGTGATCACAGGTACAATGAAAGACAAAGAGGTTGAGATTTTTTTTCAAGGTGAACTAATATGTGCTTTATCAGAACTCAAATGTTCAAGGAAAAAATATGAATATCTAAAAGAAAAGTTTGAAAGATTGAATAACATGATAGATAATAAAAATTCAGATCTGACTTCCTCTATATGTCATGAGATGCTTGCAAGTATTGATAGTGTGAAGACACAAACATGAATGATATAATCAATAGTCAAAAATTTGTAGGTTGTGGTTTATACAAATTTGAATCAAATAATGGATTAATTAGAAGGTAAAGTTATGACTTATATTGATGCACTTTTATCTAAAGACAAGCAAAAATCCAACTCTACAAAAGACTCTATGGATGAGATGTCTTTAGGTATTTATGATCAAACAAAAGGGGTGATTAACATTAATAACTATAGTTATGTTTTCAATGGAAAATGTTATACTTATAATGAATATGGTCATTGATATAAGGACTGTACTTACTCTCCAAGGAGAAGAAATGAGTTTATCTATTATAACTACAATAAACAGGGATATATAGCCAAGTATTGCAAAAGGGACTTTTGGAAAAAGGACTTTTAAGTTATTGACACCATCAAATGGTTCAAGAAAGACAAAACCAAGATTCAAAGAAAGAAGGAGAAGGACTCAAAGGAAGAATCCATGTTTGTACAAATTGACTGACATATTCAAGAGGATGAAAACAAGAAATGGTACATAGACAATGGATGCTCAAGTCATATGACAAGAGACAAGAGTAAGTTTATTTCTCTCAAGAAACGTAAATTAGGTTCAATAAGGTTTGGTGATAACAACTCTGCTAACATAGTTAGGAAGGCTCTATAAGTTTAGAGAATGGTCATACTATAACTAAAAATGTTCTATATGTAAAAGGTTTGAAACACAATCTTCTAATTGTTAGCCAAATGTATAAACAAGGAAATGTTATGACTTTTCATGATAAAAGGTGTGAAGTGAGAAGTTCCAAGTCTAGAAAATTAGTTGAAAATATTCACAAGGCAGATAACAACTTGTATGTGTTCCATGAATCCAATAAAGAAATTTACTTCATGAATAAAGTAGAAGAAAGTTGGATTTAACATAGAAGACATGGACATATAAACTTTAACAATTTGGTAAGGATCAATTTAAAAAGACTAGTGAGGCATATGCCTAAAATCATTAAGATTCCTCATACTGTCTACAAGGCATGCCATCATGGAAATAGTGTCAAAAAAAGATACAAATCTAAAGAGTATTCTACTACAATACCATTAGAGTTGATCCACATAGACCTTTGTGGACCTATGAAAACTCAAGGTATTCAAAGTGATAGATACTTTATGTTATTAATTGATGACTTCACTAGAATGACCTGGATATTTTTTCTTAACGAGAAATCAAAAGCTTTTGGAAAATTTAAAGCATTCAAAGCTCCTATTGAAAATGAAAAATGATCAAAAATCAAGTGTGTAAGATCAGACAGAGGAGGTGAATTTTGGTCTTATGAGTTTGATTAATTTTGTGAGGAATAAGGAATTACAAGATGATACTCTTCTACTAGGACACCTCAATAGAATGGGTAGTTGAAAGGAAAAACAAAATTGTCCAAGAAATGACTAGAACAATGCTTCAAGATTCCAAACTTTCAGAAGGTTTTGGGAAGAGGCTACCAATACCTCTGTTTATATCTTAAATAGATGCCAAGTTAGAGAAAATGGTGATAATACTCCATATGAGCTATGAAAAAATATGGAAGCTAATGTCAAACACTTTAGAGTGTTTAAGAGCAAGTGTTTTATCAAGAGGAATGAAGAAAATCTTGAAAATTTTGACTCAAGATCTGAGGAGGGCATCTTCTTGGGTTATTCCTCAATAATTTATGCTTATAGATGTTTCAATAAGAAACTCCAAAAGGTTATTTAAAGCTCTAATGTGAGATTTGAAGAGTCAAGTGACATCAAGAAGCCTAGATTGTAGACAATTGACACTACTGAGGATGTTATTTTAAATAATTAAAGCATACCTCATCAATTAGATGATGAAGAAGAAGAATTGAGACAAGATACTAAAACCCCTTCTATGATAATATAGAAGGATCATCCACTTTCCCAAGTTATTGGAGATATGAATGTTAGTTTGAATACTAGGAAGAGAAGGTTGCTCAATCAAAATCAACAAGACAAAGCTTTGTTATCCAAGATTGAACCTAAAACTTTCTTACAAGCAAGCAAAGATGAAAATAGGACATTTTCCATAAAGGAGGAACTTGATCAAATATTAAAAAATGAAACATGAGATTTGGTTTCTTAGGCCAAAAGATAAAAATGTGAAAAGAACTAACTGGGTTTCATAAACAAGATGAATGAGAAAGGAGAAGTCCCAAGAAATAAGGTTAGACTGGTGAGTAAAGGATATGCTCAAGTTGAAGGGATAGATTTTGATGAGGCATTTGCTCCTATAGAAATAATGAAAACAATTAGACTCTTTCTATCATATGCAAGCTTCAAAGGTTTCAAAGTATACCAAATGGATGTGAAATATACATTTTTGAATGGAAACTTAGATGAAGAAGTTTATATTGAGTCCCCTGAAGGTTTTTTAATGACAATTAATTAGGACTATGTTTACAAACTAAAGAAGGATTTATATGGTCTTAAACAAGCTCTTAGAACTTGTTATGATAGATCAGATAAGTATCTATTGAGCCAAGGCTTCAAAATAGGGATAGTTGACAGTAATTTATATATCAATATAAATGGAACTCATTAATTATTAGTATTAGTCTATATTGATGACATAATATTTGGTTCTGACAATGAAAACATGAGTAGAGAGTTTGTAGATGCTATGAAAATTGAGTTTGAAATGTCAATGCTGGGAGAACTTTCTTTCTTCTTAGGATTACAAATTAACCAACTTAATGAAAGGATATTCATTTCACAAGGAAAATACATCAAAGATATGCTAATAAACTTTGACATGTTGGATTGTAAGTCAATGAGTACTCCACTGATCACTGGATTCAAGTTAAGTAAACAAGATGACTTGTCAAAAGTTGATCAACTTTATATATATCCATATTGGAAGTCGTTTATACTCTAATACTTCTAGGCTTGATATCATGCAAGCAGTGGGCCTTGTAGGAAGGTTTCAAGTTGAACCCTGAGAGTCTCACTAAAAATTAGTTAAAAGGATCTTCATATATCTCAAGATCACAATAGAGTATGGTTTATGGTACCCCAGGGGTAAAGAATTTAATCTAAAGACTTACACTGATGCGGATTGGGTAGGATGTGTTGATGATAGGAGAAGTACTAGTGGAGGTGTCTTCTTCATGGGTGAATGCTTGGTATCTTGGCTAAAGAAGAAGAAAGTCTCTATATCAATATCAACTGTAGAAGTTGATTATATATTTGTGGCTTCCTATTGTACTCAGGTAATGTGGATGAAATAAACCTTGAAAGATTATAAGGTAAGACAAAATGGACCTTGTCCTATCTATTGTGATAATACTAGTGCAATTCTAATCTCTAAGAATTCTATTATGCAATAAAAAACCAAGCACATTCTTATTATATATCATTTATTAAGAGAACAAGTAAGTAATAAAATTGTTATATTGAAATATGTGTCTACAAAATAACAACTTGCAAACATTATAACTAAAGCATTGACAAATGCCACATTTGAGTATCTAAGACAAAGCTTGGGAGTCATCTCCTTCTCTATGAATCATTAAAAGGTCATTTGAGTAGGAGGAGCATGTGTTTTCATATTGATTTTTATCATGAAGAAGGTCTCATAGTTATGTATATGACAAGTTGTGTATGTCATGGTTCCATGAGAGTGCTTTTAAAAAGGTTATAAACCATGATGGCTTGTAAAGGATAAAGGGCAATTGTTTTGTTCCTATGAGATCCATATTGTTTGAAGTGTCACTGACAAAACCTATTTCATTAAGAATGCTTATTGAAGATGATATTTTTTAGATAGAGCATGGATTTAGGGGGAGCTAACTTAGATAGTTTGAGAGACTTAAAGAGATTTGCATAATGTTAGGGGGAACTTTCTAAGCTTGGTGAGCAGTTTATCAGGTCCAAGGATCATATAACTTCAATTTTAGATTAGTGCATGTCAAAGGGAGAGAAATTGATTCATATGCCTAAAAGTATGTAAGTATTCTGAGCATCTTAAATAGTATGCATACATGAAATTGAGGAATGATTGGTGGCATGTTGAGAAAGAGACCCTTTATCATTAATGTCAAAGGGGGAGAAATATCATAATAAAGAAGTACAATTGACTATGAAGTCATTATAAGGGTGTTTCACCATCAATGACAAAGGGAGATATTATTGAGCATGGTCATTAATGTCTTATGTTGTCATTGATGTCAAAGATAGCATATGGTTCTAATACATTAATGGCAAAGAAGTTGTGTTTGATATCTTGGAGAGATATGGCACATTTGTAGGTCTATAAGGATAAAGAAGTTATGAGGCATCCATAGATGTCTTGGTGAAGTTTTGGTGTGTCACTTGATCATTTAGAAAAAGAAACATGCATCTTCTAACTTAAGAAAATCTAGACCATCACTGCACATCATGCAGATATCAATGAACCAACAAGTTTGTGTATTTATTGTAGGTATTAAGAAAGTCAATCAAGGTCAAAGGATTTTGTGGAGATGTTGTTGATAGTGCCAAGAAGGTACCCTAAAGATTTGGACTCTTGAAGTGTTTTCTAGCTTGAGTTATAAACCCTTAAAGTTGCTCTTACAAGACTGTGATGGGCTAGAGACCGTCAAGTTTAACTACGTTGAAGTATGAGGTCAACTAGTCAGTAGATCAATGAGCATTCATTATCCAGATCTTGATAAAATGGTGTGTGTGAAGTCAAATTGCCAAAGGTTATTGAGATTAAATGTGTTAATGACAAATGTCTCAATATTGTTAATCTAATATTCATAGGTATTCATACAGATAGATATCAATGGTGTGGGTCAAGTCAAAGAGTTAAATGTGTAGAAGGCATGTAGAGCTACCAAGTAGCACAATCATGGGAGCTTTGATTGAAGATCAACGGTGAGCATCGTAAGATAAATACCAGGTTACTCTGAGGAGATCGATGGTGCATATTTATCTAAAGTTTCTAGGGATCATGATATGAGGTTAAAGTGCTCAATGTTTAGTGTCTAAATAGTGACCATTGGAATTTAAATATTCAAATTAATGAGGGAAACTAATGCTTAATTTTTGAGCTATATCTTTTGATCCAGGATGAATTTATGGATGAAATAAAAATCAAAGTTGTAAAGGACTCCAAGGTGCATCCAAAGAATCTAATTATAAGGTTTGAATGTTTGTAAAAGTGTATATATAAAGCTTTAAAGTTGACTATTTATTTGTTCATGGTGTTATTGTGTACAAAATAATGTTTGAGTAATTTTTGCTTTAGCAAAAGAGTGTTTTGGTAGGAATAGTCACCTGAAGATGTCTGATATATCGTATAAAGTGGACCCATGTATTTAAAAGTGATATTATGTTCTTAATTTTCTCAATAAAGTGATAAATGGGTGAATAGGTCTCTATGAGACCTATAAGGGCTACTAAGGCCTCATTGAAAGGTGTAACTGCTTAAGCATGTCCCATCGATGCTCTGGCCAACCTGTGAGAATGGTATTGTGCTTTGTGTTAGCATGATATATGTCTTAAGGGTTGAGGCAAGTATTATGGCCAACCTAGAAATTGATATTCATGAAGACTCTATAAATAGTGGAGACCAAGGCAATGGTTTCTAGACTCGGATGTGTGAATTGAGAGAACAGAAGATAGAGATGAAAGAAAGAGATTAGAGAGAGTGTGCTCAATGGATGGATAAAAGTATAGAGCCAATTGAAGATGAGTGAAGAAGCCTATAGTGATCCAAAAGGGTGTTTGGATGCATTGTTTGTATGAAAAAATTTGGGTGTATGTGATGAGTTTAAAGAGAGTTGTTATACATGGTTTCTCTAATCAGATTGATATGCAATCAGAGTTCTAGAGTTATTAATTTCAAAGGTGTTGTGTGGGTGCTCAACATCTAGAATAAGTGGGTGCTTGTTCATACTTAGGGGTAGGTACTCCTTATGAAGTGGGTGCTTCACTAAAATGTCTCATGTTTGTGATCGTCTTATAAGACAAGTAGTCCATGTGTTTGTAGGCTTGAGAGTGGGTTTTATTCTTCAAGAGGATTTCCCACATAGATCTTGTGTTATGTGTGTGATCTTGCATCATCTTTCTTATTCATTGTTATGAACATATTATATGCTTTATTAATGCATGTGATCATTGATTAAGAGTTTAAAAAGATTAAAATTGAAGTTTTTAAATATCTTGGATCACTGATTCACCCCCTTCTCAGTGATTATACCTTCAACATCATATTTACTACTTCTGCCCAATATCTATACAGGGCATTTTTGCTTTAGACCATAAAGTGAGCCATGTCCATCACCATCCTATTTCACCTTTCCACAACTCCATTTTGCTATGGAGTGTAAGGTGTAGTGTATTGTCTTTGTATGCCTTTAGTAGCACAAAACTCTTTGAACTATTTTGAGATGAACTCACCCCCATTATCCATTCTAAGAGATTTCACTAACTGTCCTTCCCATTTTTCAACCATAGCTTTCCAAGTAAGGAAGTTATAAAAATAATAAAATTTCTTCACTAGAAAGTATACCTAATTTTTCCTAGAGAAATCATCGACCAGCAATAAAAAATAATGGGCTCCAGAAGGGGTAGGTGACTACATTGGGCCATGTAAATCTGCATGTTCTAGATCTAATACTCCCTTAATTCTCGAAGCTTTACCAAAATCAAATGAATGTCTAATTTGCTTCCCCAACTAACATCAAATACATACATGATGACTATCCTGAATAGAAGGAATCCCCTTAACCATCTTAGTCTTGATCAATGTATTCAAATACTAGAAATTCAAATGCCCATACCTTTCATGCCATAGCAAACTTATGTTATCAACCACTATAAGTGATCTTTTCTTTGCCCTCTATGAATCTACAAGCTTAAACAAGCCTTTCTCATCAATCCAAATAACAATAATCTTGTTATCTTTGGTAGTGACTAAACATTGTTGTTTTTGAAATTTTACAACAAAATCAGATTTTGCAATGATCTCACTAATTAAAAGTAGATTTTTTTTCATATCAAACACATACCTAACACTCTTAAATGTATATTAAACTACACCATTAAAACTAATATGAACATTACCATATCCCTTCACAAAATGAGTTCTACCATCTCCCAAAGATATAGATTCTTTACTATTATCATTTTCAACAAAATCCACATACCAGTCCTTATGACGTGTATAATGGTGAGATGCCCTTGAATCAAATTACCAAGCTCAATCGATCATAGAATTACCATTGAAAGCCATGATAGTAAAATCAGGAGATGTTTCCTCACCTTCACCTTCAGCTATATTTGCATGATGAGATTTCTTTCTAAGGTTAGCCATATATTGTTGTCTTTTCCTACAATCTTTCTTAAGATGACCAGGTTGCTTACAGTAAAAACATTTCTACTTAGATCTCTTATTAGAACCACTTACTTGTAAATTCTCTGTCAAAAAACTAGTAGTTTTACCTTACCACTTATGCTTTCCCTTGATGAATAATACACTCTCTATAGAAGTAGATGTAGACAACACTGTCTACTCCTACCGTCTCTCCTTTTGCAATAGCAATGTGGATAAATTTTTTAAGTCCAAAGTTTGTGTCTCAAAAATCATGTGCAAGGACTCTACAAATGACTCAAATGAAGGTAGAATATTCTACATAATTGGAGCAATCAAATCTTGCTCATTAACAGGCTTCTACACAACCTTCAACTAATCACTAATGTCTTTGATCTGCAATAAAAACTCAAAAATGGAGCCACCTTCTTGCATCTTAGTGGAAATTAATAAATTCTTCAAATAAAATACCTATCAATTTAGAAGCCTAATATTTAGAAGTAAGATTAGTCTAAAAAGTTAATTCACTAGTCAGATTTCTAAACTCTTAAATTAAATTATCTACTACTAATAGTTTTAACAGCATAAGAACCTCATGATGACGTTTATCATAGTCATCATTACTAGTGGTAGACCTTTGCTCTTTACTAAGCACTATTTGATCAAGATTCTGATATTCACATATCTTCAAAACCTTGTGACTCCACAAATTAAAATTTTTACATGTCAATTTTTGTGACTCTAGCAATAAGATGTGTTGTAAACTAGCCATTTTGACCTAGTTTTTTCCAAAAAATGCAACCATTGGTAATGAATTTACACAAAATTCCTCCTACCCACTAATTCAAATCATAAACTAGTGAATGCCTCTAGTTTTTAACAAAAAACTCAATACCATTTGAGATATTTTGATCCAAAACTTAGAAGTCTTAGTTAAAGAATATTTCAAGAACACACAAATAATAATGTTATCTCTGAGAAGAGATGTTTTATTGCTCAAAATTATAGATACAACATATGCCTATCTCTAGGAAGAGATGTCTATTTTCCTTTTAGAGATACATATTGATTTATACCTATTTTTTAAGGTAGGAGGAGGATGTGGAAGGTCACCAATATTGAGGGAGATGAAATGGTTTGACTTCCATGATTTACAACAACACAAAATTTGAGAAATTACTATTTTTAGACTGCACTACTAAAATTGTAATTTAGGACACTTCCATTTAGTTTCTAGGGGTTAAAAAAAATTGAGCAAATCTTTATGCCATTTCACAGCATTCCCCTCATTCTTATTTTTCCAATGGTTCAAATGAGGAGTCAAATGGATTTATGGTGCAAAAGTTATGGCTTCCGAAAGTTCTGCCACCAATTGGGGTAGGACCGTCACCCGAATTGTCACCTAAAGTGTTGTCCGGATCATATTTTAAACTTATCATCTTTAAAAATACCAAAAAATGGATTAAAAAAATTAAATTAAGAGATATACAACTCTAATTTTAAAAAAAAAATCTCCATCAACATCCAAATACAAAACCTAGAAAACGGTGAAATTTTACAACCGATTTGGCTTTATAGTTATCTCCCAACACAATTAAATGTGTTCCTCTAGGCAAAACCTTTGGTAAAAATTAATTTATAAAGTTTAAAAAAATAAATTGATTTTTCCAATTTAAAAAAAAATGCACCTTATTTTTGATTGGCTAAAATAAAACTTAGCATAAAAGCTTGGAAGAAATAAATCAACCAATCAAAAATGACCTGTGCAAATTGCCCAACCTATAAAACTTTAGATGTAAATTATGGACAAACTACTTAGCCAAATTAGATGTTGTCATATCCATTGAGCTTCTCTCAAAAAATAGAAATTTTTAGAGCCCTCACATGCCAAAAATAGTGCTCGAATGAAATTCTGGTCTCCTCCCCAAACCGTATGGAAATAACCAACCAAAAAACTTTAAATGCATTTTTGGACAAAATACTCAGCAAAATTTAATTTCATCTAATTTAGCAGATGAATTCTAAGCCATAAAATTTTATAAAAATAAGAATCATAAAAAATAGCGCTCAAATGAATTTTTGGGATTTTCCTCTAAGTTAAATGTCTGGTCACAGCAAAATAAAATTATTTCTTCCTCTCATAGCTCTCCATCGGGCACTTCACGCTCCTCCCTAACAAGGCCATCCTCTCTTACTTCACAGGCTTCCTCCCAAGCTTCCTAAACTGTAAGCTCTGATTACCATATTAGATTCAGCAAAGAGATGAAGAAATAAATTAACTAGTGTACATAAACAATACATAGAAGCCTATTATATAGGCATAAAAAAAACACCCAAAAAATAAGGAGGTGGGTAGAACCATAAATATTGGGTAGCGTAAAATAGCTAGGCCCATATAACCTATTTACCTGAGTGGTTAAAACCACTATAACCACATGCATATGGACTATACCTTAGCAAATAGCCTAAGGTATTACAATAATATGCTAATAAGCTAAAGTTCAAATATTTTTTATGAGTAAAGGTTTACACTGGATCACTATGGATACTGAAAGAGAATCAATGCCTGATGTAAAGAAAGTGAAGTGATTTAAGAGATTTGATGAGACCTATAGTCTATTATGCTTGTCAATGTCTCTATACTTGCTCTTTCATGTTGAAATTACAACTTCTCTTAATGATGTTTGAACCATTTTATAAAAAACTTTTTAGGAAGTAGGACATAATAAGAAGTCACGAGTTTGAGAATCAACTCATTATTTTGAGTCTAGGTAACTTTGACACTATACAAAAATTCTTCACAAAATTAAAACCACTCAGGTTGTAGTTGAAACTATGTGGTATTGATAAAAACGATGATCAATTGATTCTTTTGATCATTGCCAAATTGGGTTATGACTAATTTGTCTTCATTTCTACCTTATATGCCATCAAGTGTGCCCTTGAAGTTACATGAACCATGCCTTCATCAGATGATTTTGTTGTCAACTTGACTCAGGATCAAGACAAACTTATTCAAATGGGTATAATGAAGTCATCTAAATCACATGCCTTAATTGCGAGTCATGACAAACATAAGTCTTTCAATAGTAAGGAAAAGAAATAGAACAAGAAGGAATAAGAGCAAAGAAAGGGTCATAAATCTGATACTCAATCCAAAACATCAACAAAGTCCTCTTCAAGTAGAAAACCCAAAAAAGAGAGACTCACATGTACATATTATAAAAAAATAGGCATGGTAAAATCAAATGCATGAAGAAGCAAATTGACCAACTGACAAAGATGTTTGAGAAACCCAATATTAGTTTCCATGATTTAGCCAATCATTGTTCATCAACACAGGATTATTCTAAGGCTAAAGACAATAGTAAGATCAAAGGTAAGGGTAAATCATTTATTTTAGTTACGTCCCAGCCCTCCACGTGGGTAATTGATTTTGGTGCCTCACAACACATGGATTCATCATAAAACTTTTTCTTGTCCTTAGAGCCTTGTTCTATGCCTTCCATTTTATTGGGTGATGATACTTCCTCAAAAGTTAGTGGGAGAAGATCTTTTGAAGTGAATGATGAGACATTTTACAATGTTCTATGTGTTCTCTCATTATCCACCAATCTCTGATCTATTTATTAGATCACTCACATCGGGTCAGATAAGAGAGTTGAGTTCATCTTTGATTCTATAGTTATTAGGGATTTTCAAAGTGACTCTATAGTTTCATTTAGTGAAGTAGATCACCAAATATGATTGTATAATTTCTCACATTTTGCTTTTGATCAACCCTCTACTTCACTATTCACTCATACCGATGGGGTGAGTAAATTTTGACATAAAAAATTCAACTATTTTAACTATCACTACCTAAAGCAACTCAGTTGTCATGACATGGTTTTAGGGTTAACATGTATTCATTTTTTGATTGAGTTTACCAAGGTTGTATACTTGGTAAACATCTTTAAGAGAAGTATGGCAAAGGCAAATCATTGAGAGCTACATAGATATTGAAGCTAGTTCACAATGACATTGTTGGTTCATTTCCAACTCCTTCATTCAATATGACTAAATGCATGCTTACCTTCATTGATGAATTTTTGAGGCATACTTGGGTGGACTTTCTTAATCAAAATTATGAGGTCTTTGATAATTTTTAGGACTTCAAGGTGCTTGTATAAAAATAGTCAAGTAAATCCATCAAGATTCTAGACATCGATAAGGTGGGGAGTATGTCAATAATCATTTTGACTAATTATACACTTCAGAGGGGATTAGACTCGAGCGTATAGTTCCATTTGGTCCTCAACAGAATGGTGTTGTATAACTTAATAATAAGTCCTTGAAGGAAATGGAAAACTATGTGCTACACTCCAAGTATTTTGAACCTTAATAATGGGTTGAGGCCATCAATTATGTTTATTATATCTAGAACTAGGTTCCTCATAAAGCATTGAAGGAAGTCACTCCTTTTGAAGTATGGAGCAGCCAAAAATCCATAATTATACACTTTTAAGTGTTTAGGTCTCCTACTATGGCCTATATTCCTAAGAAGAAACATAAGGAAATGAAACCTCAGAGTCAGCCTTGCATCTTTATCAGATATCTTAATGGTGTTAAAGGATACATGTTTCTCCATCCCAATAATCATGCATTTCTCATTGAGAGAAGAGTTTAGTTTTAGGAAAGTCCTTTAGACTCCACACTTGACACTTATCCCTCTTCCTTGGATGCACTAGGATTTGATGATAATTCTAATGATTCAGATTTGCCTAAGCAACTTCCTAATGATCCAAATTCTTCTCATAATTTTGATGATGTGAATAGTAATGGGGAATCACCTCCTCCTTCTCCCAGACTATCTTTAGAGGATGAGGAATCTCCTCCTGACTCTCTGAATTCTAGTCCTCTTTGGGATAGATAGACACTAAAAATTAATGGACATTGGATTGGAGATCCATCAGACACCAAGCAAACACATTCATAGTTCCAAAATTCCCCACATGCATTCATTACATCTATTTTTGATCTATAGTCATTTCATGAGGCATCAATCACTCCTGAGTGGGATAATGCTATGGAAGAGGAATATGATTTGTTACTAAGGAATGACACTTAGGATTTAGTTCATTTTCTTAATAGAAGTAAACTTATTCAATTTATATTGATCTATCGAACACAATTTATAGTAGATGGGTCCATAGATAAGTTCAAAACACGTTTAGTAATAAAGGGTTTTTTTAAGGTAACTAGCATTAACTATACAAATACATTTTCCCTAGTTCCAAAAATAAACTCAATCCAACTCACTCTTACCCTTACCATTAATGCAACACATCATTGGGATGTTCATTAGATGGATGTGAAGAGTGCCTTTCTTTGCGTTGACCTCAAAGAGGAAATATACATGGAGCAACCACAAGGATTTGTAGAAAATTCTTCCTAAGTTTGTAAACTTCAAAAATCTATTTATGTCCTCAAACAAGTTCCTCGATCTTGGTATGCCAAGATGAACTCTTTTCTTCTTTCAATTGGGTACAGTAGATGACATTTTCATCCAAATATATACATTTTGTGATAGGATGATTCACTATTGGTTCTAGTTATCTATGTGGATGACCTATTGATCATAGAGAGTTATTCATCCACCATCATAGTAGTAAAAAATGATTTGTCTAAGAGGTTCTCAATGCCTGACTTAGAATTGTTATATTACTTTTTCAATATTGAAATTTCTCAATCTGAATCTGGGATCACTATTGCACAATCCAAGTATACTCTTGATTTACTTGCATGATTTGATATGGTTGATTGTAAGCCATCTCCAACTCTATTTCTACCTAGTGTGAAGCTTAAGGTAGATTATCCTTTTCTTTTGGTTGATACTACCCTATATCAACAACTTGTTAGAAATCTCATCTATCTTACACACACTAGATCTAACATCTCATATACAATGGGCATGGTCTTCAAATTATGTAGGAAGCACATGATCTATATTGGAAAGAAGCTAATCAAATTCTTCATTACATTCAAATTACTCATAGTTTTAGGATTCATTATGGAAAAGACATTGATGTTGACTTGATTGGGTATATAAATTCAGATTGGGCTGGCAATATTTAGAATCGTAAGTCTACTTTAAGTTATAGTTTTTCTCTTGGTTCAAGATCAATTAGTTGGTCAAACAAGAAGCATAATGTTATTACTTTATCTTCTACAGAGGTAGAATATAAAGGAGATGTTAATGCTACCACTGAAGCTATTTAGCTTCAAGGGATTCTCATTGAGTTCGGTATCTATTTTTGACAGCCAACAGTTATCTTCTGTGATAATCAAATCACAATCTAGATTTGTAGGATTTCGATCCCCAATCAATGGACTAAGCATTTTGAGATTCACATGTATTTCATTCATGAGTTTATTCATGGGCAAGTCATTAATCTCCACTATTTTCAAACTTCAGAGCAAATTAATGATATATTCACCAAACTTTTCACTAAGAATAAGTATCTTAATTTATATCCTCTTCTTCAAGTTTGGGCAACTCCAACATCATCTTTTATGGGGGATTTTTAGTTCCTACATTCTCTCTCTCTACTTTTAAGAGGCTTCTATCTATTCTTCTGGGAAGATTTTCTCTATACTTGGGTACCTCATCATGCCTTGTGTCGAGACCCAATTCTACTACCCACCTAAGTTACATTTAAGGGGGGTGTTAGTATGGGTTTTTATTCCATTTAACAATTTCTCCCTACACATGTTGTTTAGCTTGCTTAGGTGTCACTTATGTATCATATTAGTTCATTAGGGAAAATATGGATTAACCCTATTTTCCAAATTTAAGTTACTTTTATTTCTCTATAAAATGTGCCTTTCATAAATTTATTTGGCTCATGACGCTAACAATAATAATACAATTTTTAATTGTTAAAGATAGGTTTATTTTTGCTCATGATTGATTTCCCTTCTACCTCATAATTTTTAATCATGCATTTGTGTCTATCTAGTCTCAATCCTCGATTGTGGCCCACTTTGACAATCGATTATGTGAGGGAGTAAAGGAGAAGTATTATAACACATTTTGTTTATCAACTCTACAAAGTGAAGCTACAACCCTATTTGTCATCATCTTGTGTATCAGCCTAGGAAATTGCAGAAGCCACAAAGGAGTAAAGGACACAATTGGCACCTCTATAAAATCAATAACAATACATGTAGACAACTGATGACTTACCAATTCTGACCCATTAATAAAACATAATCATTTTTGTAGGATTTCCTTTTATTCAACTCTATATCATGTTTCCAATCTTAGATTTCCAAAATAGTGCCTAAGTGTGTCAATTTCCATCTCATTTTGTCTCTTATTCATTTTCATTGCTTATTCAATATTTTTAGGCGTAACTCAGATTTGATTTTTGTAGTTTACTATATTACCTTAGATCTAGCTTATACTTTTTAAACTTCTTCTACATGCGATGTTCATCTCCTAAACCACAATTAATTAAAATAAATGTCATGATGTGGCTTTAGTACTTATCATTAAGAAGAATATTTAGAGTTCATAAGTGTTAAGACTTTGACTAAAGTCATGGAGATTAATAGATCCCATGAGACCACGAGGACATTTGAAGTGATTGCATAGAGTGTTTTCATTTTATTTTAAAAATACCAAATGTGGAAATTGTTTTTAAGGCATAGGTCAATGAGAAATACAAGAGTGATGATAAAAATAATGACAAATTATGGAGTCTTTTGATTCAAAAATGTACAAGGAGAGCACAAAACAAGTTAAAGTCTCCTACAACTAGGGAATTGAATTCATAATAAGAAATGTACTTTAAAAACTAATATTCTCATAACGCAATCATATGGCCATCAAATTTACCCGTCGTTTTAACAATATAACATAAAAAATAATCTAAGGGTGAAAAATATATATTTTACTTCAATAAATACTGAATTTAGCTAAAATACTATTTTTGATACACTATAGTTATTATGTATGGCATGCATAACATAAATTCATGTAAATATATGATAAATTGTTCATGCTACTTAATTAAATAAAAAATAACTCGATATATGATATTTAAGTGCACACATTGTAATTCTTAAGTATTATAATGTGGAGTATTTTTAAAATAGAAACCAATCTGAAAAATGAATGGAAGAACTTAGAAAATTGAAATTTATACTAGAAATCAAATAAACACAAACCTTGAGAAAAAATAGCTAATGACATATAACACGAAGATGAGAAACTTTGAGATCTAAAAAATATTGAAAAAGGTAATTACGTTTAGTTGATCCGGTTCATATGTAGGTGGATAATTAAAACGTAATTACAAAATCATAACTGTTAATCTAAATTATAATATATTATACATGGTATTATAATATGTTAACAATATTTATAATTAATAATTAATTTTATATGAAAAATATTAATAACATATAATAAAATAAATACTAAAACATATAGTAAAAGTATTATAATATTTGTATGACATGTTATACATAATATATTATATCATAGAGTATATAATATTATATATAATTATAATATATTATATGTTTTCTAATATATAATATTTATTATACTATATATTATAATTTCATAATTTTAAATTTGCAATATTGTTTAGTAAATTATATTTATGTATAGTTTAATATAATATTATACTCTATATATATAATACTATACTATACACACCTATATAATAGAGCATATTATCACATAAAGATTATATTAATAAATAGTATATATTATATTGATTATTTCAAAAATAAAACAAAGATTTGATCAAGGGAGGCATGACACAATTGAAATTTAAGCACTTAGACATTAATGAAAGTGCATTATTAAGAGGAAAAGGCGATAATATTATAACAAGGGGAAAGTTGATAGGTGGAAGGTGTAGACACCCCATTTGTACCTCTTTCATGTCTAAATGGTTGTCAGAAAGACTTCTTGCAAACAATGCAAGTTAAGCCCAGAAACCATCATGTGCAACTCCTGATTCGCATCAATATGTTCCTAAAAAGAGCATTATCCTACATGCAATCATCATATTCTTCGAATTATTCCCCAGTCAAGTTGCAACCTAGCAACTGATGTTTTATGACCACTTATATAAGACAACCTTGACAAAATTCAGAAATGGCCATTAACCTGATCAGAAATGCTTAACTGGTTAAACCCATTTAAATACATAGTCAAAATGTGCATAGCTAATTAATTGGCAAATTTCTATTTTTGGAATTTTATAAATCTGGATTGATCACATCATCATGACATCACAATAAATATCTAAAATGATGGCATCATGCATGACATCACCCTGAAAGTTGTCAAGCACTCAAATTGTAAATATCAAGCAAATTTTTGGATTTGAAAACCATGCTTATTAATTGTAACATTTAATGCATTGAGGCTCTAAAATTGAAAGGGTTAATGGCCACACATCTTGATATCAAGATGGATGGTCACAAATCGATTCCCTCATTTTTGAAAATCTATAAATACAAGGGTCCTCACTCATTATTTCATGCTCTTTTTTGTAAACTTATTATGCATAATTATTTTCACAAAGTTTCAGTTATACAAACTTACTATGCAAAAATTATTATAGACAAGCTTCACCTATTTACACAAATTGACAAAATCTTATGAGCTTAAGTCATTGGTGCACTAAGAGATAATGGAGGTGCATGTTACTCTTCATTGACAAAGACTTGGAGCATTAACTTTTGGAAAAAAACATGTTTATTGACCGCTCTTGGAGGAGGGACACTACTCGAAGGTTTGATTATATTCCTTTCTTAATTAGATCTTAAAATTCATTAGCAAAGCCCCTTGAGGAAGTAGGCTTGATAAGTCAGGTCTTTATGCTTATTTTAGATATTTCTTGACTAATGCATGATCTAACCTTATCTCATAATCCTATCTACATTTTGGCATGCTCGGTGGGACCATGCATGTCACACATCTCTTGATTCTTCAAATTTTGCATTTAGACCCTCTTTTGATGTTGTTTTGCACCTTTTTTTCTCTCATTTTATGTTTTTATGATGTTTGGACAAATCAATAAATTTAACCTATAAAATAGTGAAATCGACTTGAACATTAGTGGGAACGCCTTGTGGAGTGGCATAATCAACCTGAACAATGAAATTGATCATGTGAATGGTAAAATCGAGTTTTCTATTTCCTATTTGTCTATGTGATTTATAGAGAATGATGAAATTGACCTAGAGATTGGCAGGTTCGACATATGGAATAATGGGTTTGCCAATAGAAAAATGAAATCATCCTAGACCAAAAACTTGTAGGTAACTACTGTGTTTCTTTCATTTTCTCTCATTTTTTATCTATTCGGTAGAATTGTCATATACATTGGCAAAAATGCCCTACTAATCAATGATATCACCCTATAATTGAAGAAATCACAAAATAGTGTCTTTCTGTCTCTGCTTTTTAGTGGGATCATCTTAACAAATGGTGGAATCACATTGTGGAATGGTGAAAACACTCTATAGAATGACGAAATCGACCTGTGTCAAAAAATTATAGAGTAAAAATAGTAAGTTATAAAATTATTTGAAAATCATAAACCCCAATTTTAACTATTAAAACTTTGTTTTGTAGGTGTTAAGAAACTTAGATTAAATTTTATAAATAATCAAAAGCAAATTTCACTTCATTTATCATTTTGGTGTTGTAAAACGAACTCAAACTTTAGTTAAGTACTCATAAGAGCTTTTTTTATTATTATTATTTTGTGTTTATTTTGTAAAACAATTATAGCATTTATGCTCTCCCCCCATCCCTTTTAGGGAACTTGGGTGATCCAAAAATGCTTCACTTATTACTTTTTACTACTTTGTCAAAGTGTGGAAGTAAAGTTACTAAGGCCCTTTCAAAAATCTGAGTGATTTGGGTGATCCCAAAACAACCCAAAAATCCATGTTGCAATTTTTTATTTCCTTGCATCTTGGCTTGTGGGTAGGAGTTCATAGCCTCCCCATAGGTTCTATGGGGAAATACTAGCCTCAAAATTCATCTCCCAGCATCGTTTTAACCCCACTCCATGATAGGGATATACAAATTGAGGTCAATTTCTTGAGATGCTTGTTTAAGCAGTTAAACAAACTCCATTAGTAAGAGATTGCCTTGAAATGTAAGTTTAACTAGGACATCGCACTACACTGAGCAATTGATGCATGTAGTGGTTATGAAAAGGACAAGACCTTTTCACAATAAGTTGGTTAATGTGTATCCAAATAACATGTTATGCCTTAGTGTTAATCACACATATGGGACCATTTAGAACATGCAATACTTGATAATTTAAAAAAAAAATCCACTTGCCATAGAGTACTATTGGTGTAGGGTGAGTAGTCTGAAGTTTTAGTTCATCATACGACCTATTGACAGAAGAGGGGGCCTAAAATTCTTACTTTTCATGTGTGTCTAATTTTATTAGATTTACAACTTATTTCCTCTTAATAAGAAGTATATAGATGAAATCCAAGAGTGCAATGCAACCTTGTCACTTTTTAGGATAGGATGCACACTTCAGTGTTTTTCTTGTTCTTATCTACTTGCATTGTCATTTTTAGTCTAGAACTATTTTGTGTGTAAAACCAAATCATGTCAAAAAACCAAACACTTGTTGAACACCATTTCTTTTGAACAAAGAGGCATTACACTAGTCAAATCCAAAACATTTGTTGCCTTGATTAAAAGGTCAATCAATTCATTTATGTTTATGTTTTTAGAATAACATTGTTATGTTGTTTGTTTGAGTCTAGACTATTTACCACTTGCAAAATTTAAAGTATTTAACACCAAATTTAAAATTTCACCTTTTTATGTTATAATCTAAGGTGTTATTAGTTTACTTTTTGCGCTTGGCTTGATTAACTTGGGTTGAAATTTCCCATTTCGTTTGAAGGTCATTTATCTATAAATTGTCTATTTTATTCTCATTTTGAACTTAGGTCATCTAGAATTCACTCATGCTCTAAATTTCTTAAACCATTCTACCTTATTTTCCATATGGCGTTGTTGTGTTGCTTGTTTGTTTTTGGTGTTATGTTTAGGATTTCTTGTGTTAGTTCACATCTTAAGCTTCTTAGTTCACGTCTAAAATCTTCTTGATCTGAAAGGTCTTCTTATATATTCTCTAGCCATGATTCACCACAATTATGCTTAGTTTTTTATGGTATTGACATTTTTTAAACCTAAGTTTTATTGTTTTATCCTACACTTACCCTCTTCTAATTTGACGATTTCAACCAACCAAGGCTGAGTAATTTTGTAACCTCTTTATTCTAATTATGTGGCATCATGTTATTTCCTTCTTATTATAGTCTTGTTTTACCTTGTATTTTTTTGATTTAATAATCCAAAAGTGTCTTTTAATGTTTGTAAAGTAATTCAAAACACCTCACAAATGTAAAAGGCCATCTTCAAGCTATGGCATATTTTTTGGACAAATATCGCCCCTTTTGGGGGAATCTTTTTTCGATTGGTATTGAACTCTTTGGGGATAATTTATATTTACCTATCCAATCCATGTTGATTTTCATATGCCAACCCTATTCTCCTCCTTTGGCCTGCATGAACATCCAAGCTCCACAACACCTAAGGGTTGCCATTCTAGGTCCTCCTCCTTTGGCATGCATTAGCAACCAAGCTCCACAACTCCTGAGGTTCACCATTTTATGTCCTCTTCCTTTGGCCTATGTTAGAAATAAAGCTTTGAATTGCCCAAGGGTCACCATTCTAGGTTCTCCTCCTTTAGATTACATGAACAACCAAGCTCTGTAGCTTTGATATCCCAAATGGAATATTTTTATAACAGACTATAATGATAAAAATCCAGATTCAACAACTATGAAAGAAACACTAAATGAATTTAGAAACCCACACACCAACTGATATTCTTATTATTTTGATAGATGAACAAAAACATAAGAAACACATCACACACATAGAGTTATAAACCACATAGCAACAAATAAACTCTTTGAAGAATAGTTGTAATCTCTAAGTGAGATAACCTCACAAAACCATAGGGTTTTCATCCTTTGATTTTATATCATCCAAGGGGTTTCATCCTCAAATCATGTGTCGGGCACCCAAGGGGTTTCATCCTTGAATTCCTGAAGTTGAAGCACAAGTGCAAAAAACATATATGTGTTTTGGTTGTTTGATAAAAGATGCATTACAAAGGAAATCAACCAATACTTAAAGAAATTCACAAAGAGACAAGACAAAGGATGAAATAGTGAGTAGAGAGAAAATGGGGTGTAAAAATACTCATGGGTGGACAAGTTGTCAAGGATGACAAATCTCTAACATGTGAAACAAATATTTCAAGCCTGTGTCTTCATAAGTGTGTCTCTCACTCCATGGAAGGAATCAAATGAGTGGAGATCATACCCATGTGCTCCCATGGGGCCAAGATCCTTTCCATCTCCCTCTTTTATCTTCTTAAAAGTATCCAACAATGCCCCCACACACTTTGGTACCAACTTTACCATTTTTTTGCCATTTCACATTTTTCATTAAGATATCATAGGAAAAATGTGCCAACTTTTACTATTCCCATGAAGGTCACCCATGTGAATGAATAAAGTTACTTTATTTTGTCTCCAAAGTGGGGTAGGATGTCACACATCACTCACATGCTTTTAATATTCTCATGTGGGCCTTGCCACCTCATTAACAATCCACCTCACTGTTGTATCACCTACCATGTCACTATGAATAATGACAATGGTGTTGTTGAATAGTAATAGGTGAATAGTAACCCACACTATTATTCCCTTTATCACCAAAATTTAGTATTTGGGAATAAAATAGGCTAAGGGTCTCCTACACATTCCTTATTTAAAAATTAGGGACGTCATAGTCCCCCCTCCCCAATATTTCTTACCCACAAGTAATTGTAAATTGGGATTCTCTAGAATGTTGGGACCCTCCCAATTAGCATCCTCAATTGGAAGATCTCTCCACCTGGTGAGATATTATGTTATGCTCTTGTTTCTAAGCTTCTTCACCCTTATATCTTGCACAATGTATGGAATCACAATCAACTTTTATTCATCGTCTAGTGGGAGTAAATCAATAGAAAGCACTACATGCCATCCAATAGCTTTCTTTGAACAAGAAACATGGAATATATTATGTCTTTTGCTACCTTTAGGAAGTTCCAACTCATCATCTACCTTTCCTTTTTTCTTGATGATCTTGTATAGCCCATAGAACTTAGGTTTAAGCTTTTCCTTCCCTTTAATCTTGATAGAGGACTGCCTTTACGGTTACAATCTCAAGTACACCATATCTACTACCTTAAATGTCCTTTTTATCCTCTTCTTATTTACATATATCTTTTGTTGATTATGTGTTTGCTACAATTTTTCCTTCAAATATCTCATGATGTCTTGGCTTTGATGAACTAAGTCAATAGTTGTAGGTACTCTACTCTCCAAAAGTATCAAATCAGGAAATGTTAGTGCATCATATCCATAAAATGCTCTAAATAGAGACATATCAATAGACATATGGTGAATATTATTGTAACAATATTCTCCCAAATGAAGCCATTTGATCCATGTTGTTTGCTGACTTAAGACATAATTCCTCAAGTATCCTTCCAATCACTTGTTAACAATTTTTTTTACCCATCTGTTTGTGGGTGGTAACTTCTGTTTGGAGTCAACTTGGTACCTATCAAGTGAAACAACTCCTGCTAGAATGCACTTATGAACCTACTATCTCTATCACTGATTATATTTTGGGGTAACCCATGTAATTTGAAATTTTCCTTGAAAAATAAATCAACAACTTGAGGTGCTTTGTAATTAGTAAAGATAGAAAATAAATGTGCATATTTAGTCAATCTATTAACCATAACATAAATGCAATCTTTCCCTTTTACCTTAGGCAACCCCACAATGAAGTCCCTAGAAATGCTTTCCCAGTTTTGTTTGAGGATGGGAAGTGGTTGTAGTAGTCCTATCAAAAACTCATGTTCCCCTTTATTTTGCTACATGTTAAACACTCCTTGATATGCACAAGCACATCCTCCTTGAGGCCCTTCCAAGAAAATCTCTCTCTAATCTATTTGTATGTCTTAAAGAATTCGAGATGTTCTGCCAAGGGTGCATCATGAAATGCCTCAAGTATTTTCCTCTTTATCTTTAAGTCAAGGACAATGAATACTCTATTTTTGAACAATAACAATCCATCTACCAATGTGTACCTATCATCCTTCTCCAAACCATCAAAGATGTTAGCAAAAAATGTATTCTTAGAATACTCAACTAAGATAGAAATTTTCCAATATGCATATATGGCAGAAATATGGCAAAGAGTGGGCATTCTACAGAGAGCATCAGTTGTTAAATTCTTCTTACCCTTGACATATTCAATTTCAAAATCATATGCTTGTATCTTACTCCCCCACTTCTATTGTCTATCATTCAAATTTTGTTGGCAAAGAGAGAATTTGAAACTATTGTGATCTAACTTGACAATAAATTTTTTGCATACCAAATATTGCTTGAAATTTTTCATAGCATGCGTTATAGCCAACATCTCCTTATCATAAATATGCAGCCCTTTCTCATGATCTTTTAGCTTTCTACTCTCAAAATCTATGTTATGCCCCCCTTGTGAAATAACAACCCCAAATCCAATCCCTAAAGCATCACACTCTACAACAAAAGGGAGTGAAAAATATGGAATAGCAAGAACCAAACATGAACTGATTACCTTCTTAAATTTGTCAAAAGTGGCTTGTGCTTGTTCCATCCATTTATATGCTCCCTTATTTTTTATATCAGTAAGAGGAGATCCAAGCTATGAAAATCCCTTAACAAACCTCATATAATAACTGCATAAACCAATGAAACCTCTATGTTGTGTTAGATTTGTAGGAGGTGGCCAATCCATAATGGCTTCGATCTTTTGTTGATCCAATGGAACTCCATTGGCACTAATCACAAGGCCCAAGTATAGGATTTCCATCAATCCAAAATCCCATTTGGACATCTTAGGAAAAAATGATTGTTCGTCTAGAATACCCAAAATTGTATCTAAGTGCTTAAGATACTCTTCCCAACTTTTATTTTAAATCAAGCTATCATCAAAGAAGACTAAAACAAACTTTCTAAAATTCTCATCAAACACCTTATTCATATAGTATTGGAATGTGGCTGATGCATTGTTGAGCCCAAATGACATGACCAAAAATTCAAAAAGTCCATAGTGACACCAAAAATCTATCTTCTAAATATCTTTTTCTCTCAAGCAGATCTAATGATACCCCAATATCAAATCAATCTCTAATAAAAATAGCACACCGTGTATTTCATTGATCCTCGGTATTGGGTATTTGTTCTTGATAATCTTCTTATTTAGGGCTTTATAATCTATGCACATCCACATAGTGTCATCCTTCTTTTTCACCAACACTACAGACGATGCAAAAGGACTGGAACTCAACTTGATGTATTCCATTTGTAGTAATTCTTTTATTGTCTTCTCAATCTCCTCCTTATATACTCTTGGATGATGGTATAGTGTAGTCAGACAAGCCTAGATCCTGGTTCCATCTCTATGATGTGTCAAAATCCCCTCTTGGGTGGTAATCCTGGAGGCATATTACTAAAAACCATACTATGTTTATCCAAAATCTTCTGAAAATCAACATGCAAGGAAATATTCTAACCCTTAGAAGGATCTTATGCAATTGTCAAAGAATTAATTGCCCATGAAAAATTGTTTTTATAGAAAAGCCTTTCCATTCTTCTAGCTGTGACCACTTTTAGAGATTCATTAGTTATTCATTTCATAACCACCTCCTTCCCTTTAGTTTTGATCTTGAAATTCATAGTCTGGTGATTTGTGGAGTATTCTCCTAGAGAATGTATCCACTACACACCCAAAACCACATCAATATCTCCTAAACCAATAACATAAAAATAATCATGAACCTTATGGTCTCTGAAGGCTAGAACAAGATCATGAATCTTATTCTTGCGTGATATGTTGCACCTATTAGCTACAGTGATGTTGAAGCCTTCAAATCCTTCTGCTTCAAGTCTCATCCTCTTTACCAATCCTTCATCAATGAAGTTATGGGTAGCTCCACTATCAATAAACATTATCACCCTTTATCCCACAAGTTCTCCCTAAACTTTGAATGGATGGTATCTTTGAGCTCCAGAGATCGATGCAAGAGTGATAACATGATCCTCTTCTTCTTCAAAGTGAGGGACTTTACGTGTATTTGAATCTGATTCTAGATCTAAAACAACTTTAATATAATGTACTTAACCTTTTTTGATGCATCTGTATCTTAGGGTCCATGGATATTTACAATAAAAATAAAGCTTCTTCCTTCTACACTCATTTTTGGATTCATCTTCCACCTTATGCACATTGGAAGGTGCATCTTTTTGTGGTGGAGTAGCCATAGGATTCTTTTGGATGTTCCCCTTAGACTTATTCCAAGTGGAGAGCTTGGAAGGAATGGTAGTTTCCAAATCAAATGCCTTCTTGATGGCTTCTTGTAAAGAGGAAGGGTTGAATGCCTTCACAAGACCTTTGAGATACCCAGACAGTCCTTCTATGAAAAGAATCACTAATCTCATCTCTGAAATGTCAGTCACAATAATAGATAAACTTTGGAAATCAGTAAGATATTCATCCACATTATCTTTTTGCTTAAGATGAGCCAAATCTCTTAATTGCTCTTCAGGATCCCTTCTGTCAAATCTTTCAATCAACCTTTTACAGAATTCATCATATGATTTAATTTGGTCATGATTCTGAGTGATCATGCCATGGTACCACCAATCATGTGCAACACCTTCAAGATGAAGGGTGGAAAACTAGATAGCTTCCTCTTCTGCCATGGGCTTGAGTGACAAATATATATATATATATATATATATATATAGTTTTTGCAACAATGCTCTAGTAGTACTTTTAATAATTCCATTAAAAGTGGAGAGAGTTATCTTACCCAAGGCATACTCTAGATCCTTTGGCTTGGATTTATCCCTTTGCCTCTTTGCTTATTTTTTCCCCTTCAAGGAGATGTAGGTTTTGAGGGGCATTATTTCATGAAGCTCTTCTGGTATCATTTTATACTACTCCCAACTAGCAGTTGTTTCTTTTTAAAATGGAATCCCCTCTTTTGGAAGCATCTATTCTCTTTGAATGAATTTGGGATTTAGGGGCCTATTGAGGAACCCATCACTGGACTTTGAGCTTTCACTTATTTATTTTTATTTATATTATTTCCTCTTGAAGTGATAGCTTCTCCATTTCCATTTCTATTTTACAAGTGGGTTCTGCATAGACTGGAGCATCTGAGTAAATGTTCTTTAATTTTTCTTAAGCATGACAACATATTATGTTGTTATCATCTCCTCCATCCTCCTTACTATTTCATCTCCTCTACCATCTTCTCTTTCAGCTATTGTTTCTTTTGGCTACAATTTTTTTTGCTCTTTATTAGTGTACCTGATTTCCTTATCACTTGGCAACATAAAAAATACAAGACCTATAGGATCACCAGCTCTGATACCACTATAATATCACAGATGAAATATTTTTACAAACACACTATAATACTAAAAATCTAGATTCAACAACTATGAAAGAAACATTAAATGAATTTAGAAACACACACACCAGTTGATATTTTTATGATTTTGACAGATGAATAAAAACATAACAAAGTTCTCAAACATGTAGAGCTAAAAACCACATAGCAACAAACAAACTCTTTGAAGAATAACTGTAATCTTTGAGTGAGATCACCTCATAAAATTGTAAGGTTTCCATCCTTTGATTCTGTAGCATCCAAAGGTTTCATCCTTGAATCCTATGTGGGGCACCCAAGGGGTTTCATCCTTGAATTTATGAAGTTAAAGCACAAGTGCAACAAGCATAAATGTGTTTTAGTTGTTTGATAAAATATGCATTACAAAGGAAACCAACCAATACTTAAAGAAATTTACATAAAGAGAATATTAAGGATGAAATAGTGAGGATAGAGAAAATGGGGTGTAGAAATCATCAAGGGTGGACAAGTTGTCAATAATGATAATATCCAACATGTGAAACAAATATTTCAAGCCTATGTGTCTTCATAAGTGTGTCTCCCACTCCATGGAAGGAATCAAATGAGTGAAGATCATACCCTTATGCTCCCATAGGGCCAAGATCCTTTCCACCTCCCTCTTTTATCTTCTTTAAAGCATCCAATAATGCCCCCACACACTTTGGTTCCAACTTTACCCTCTTTTGACCATTTCACACGCTTGATTGAGATGTCATAGGAAAAATGTGCCAACTTTTACTATTGCCACTAAGGTCACCCATGTGAATGAATAAAGTTACTTTATTTTGTCTCCCAAGTGGGGTAGGATGTCACACATCAATCACATGCTTTTAATATTCTCATGTGGGCCTTGACACCTCATTCACAATCCACCTTACTGTTGTATCACCTACCATGTCACTATGAATAGTGATAATCAATAGTGTTTTCATGAATAGTGTCAATGAATAGTAACCCACACTATTATTCCCTTTATGGCCCAAATTTATCCCTTGCATATGCCTTAATCAAAAATTGGGGACATCAAAGTAGTGTTTAAGGGTCACTATTCCAGGCCCTTCTTTTTTAGTCTACACGAGCAACCAAGTTTCATAGAACCTAAAAGTTACCATTATAGGTCCTGATCCTTCAGCTTGTGTTAGTAACTAAACTTCATAATGCCAAAGGATTACCATTCTAGACCCTCATCTAGTGCCAACTATTCCCCATTTTATAAAATCTTTGTCAGCCTTTGAGCCACAATAAAACCAACCATTACCTCTTCAAGAGACATCTTTTAAGGACCACAAAGTGTTCAAAATTGATATTTTACAACCAAATGTAAACCGAGGCCAAGATAATCAATCAATTCTTGATGTTATTGTTGGAACACCCATTTATGATAATTCAACCTATGATGAATCACCTTTAGATCCTTTCCCTATTATCAAGGAACTTCACTTTGACAAGCCAGTATTCGTGGAGTTGCTTATCAACCCTTGTCTTTTTTTTAAAACACCTCACTTTGACAAGCCAGTCTCTATGGAATTGTTTCTGGACCTTTTTCCCCTCATTGAGGAGTCTCATTTTGAGAAGTTAGTCTTTGTGGAATCACCCCTTGAGTTATTCCCTCTCTTTGAGGGGCTTCATCTAGATGAGCCATTCTATGTTGAAACCTTCTTAGATGAATCTATTTTTATATAGCCCATTACGCCATCACAAGCCATTAATTGTCCAAAACCAAGCATTCAAGAAAACATCATTATTAGAAACATCCACACTTGAATAAGAATCAAAATTAGAGTCAAGTTCTATTTTTGAGTTGATATCAAATTTACCATCAAAATTAGAATCAGTGTTAGTCTCAACATTAGATTTAGAGTCCATTGAGTCAGACTCAACTTCAAAATATAAATACAATCATGGTTGTTATAACATTGGTTTCACATGCCTTACAAATCAATTTTCATATATTCATGATCCATCTACAATTTTTGGGGATGATTACTTCAGCTTCAACACAAGTTCTCCTAGTATTTTCTATGATAATTGTCCTACCATTCATCATTCTATTACCACCATCCAACATAGTCATTATATTAACATTCCACTTATTATAAGCATCAATTGGGACCAACATAATCACTCCTTATTGAATTGCATCCAAGGCAACATATCGATTACAAAATATTAGGGAGACCAAGACCACATTCATGCAAAAGAAGAACAATCTCCTAGTGAAACCTTTTTGAAGGAATTAGGGGGAAATCAAAGTCCAAACTCAATGTCTTCTAATGAAACTTTGTTTGAGGTAGTATAAAACAATTAAATTCAAAAGTCATTGTTCTTTATTTGAAACCTTCTCGAAGCTACTATGGGACAATCAAGACAACTTTATTGGTGAAAACCTCTTCAAGGCACTAATAGCTAAGCACAATAATTATTCATTGCTTGATGACAAAATTATTGAAAATGATATTAGTACAATTGGAAATCTATATCATAATTAGATTGTAACATTTCTCAAGTCCAAATAACAAAAAAATCTAGTGGTCCTATCGAGAGGATATTCAGAAGTCTTCGACCCTACCACAACCAAAATTATGTCAAATTTGGAATCAGTAACATTATGTGCACCTGAAAGTCTTGATCTTTATTTGCTACCCAATCATTATACATTCCATCATAAACCAATATTTCATTGCTAACTCAGACCATTTATCCTATGCCTGTTATTATATACCCCTATTGACAGCAATTTCCTTCATAAAGATTATGAAGAATCTTGTCTAGAAGTTTGGAGGAAATAAAATCCAATCCCAATGAAGATCAAAACCACATTATTGAATTTTTCATTAGTATTAGGTTCTTGATAGAACAACTATTCAGAAGAGGTGTGGGTGAGTAGTTTACATAATTGACTCTTCTAGTTATCTCATATGTTGATTAGGATGTGCATCTCCACATCAACAAGAGCAACAAAATCACTTACTTTGTCTTTCCCTTGTCATTGTTTCATACCCTACCATTTAATTTACCTTATCACTTGGGGGAAGCCCTATTAACATTACAGACCATTTCATTAAATGCAATTATACCATTGTGGCCCATTAATCATTCTAGTTTGAACTGCATTGACTTGAGGTCCATTTGGACTAGGTAGGTAGCACTCAATTTTTATTGAGATCAGTTTGGTACCCCTTTACCATGTTCTCACAATTTTATGAGCAATCTGAGCTTTACACTCTTGTTATTTTATGAGTCATCATTATGTGCATTGTTCATTTGAATAAGATCTATTCCTGAACTCTTGGTTTTTCTTACGCTTTTACCATTTTATGAGATATTTATGCTCTCGACATTTTGTAAGTTATTTATGCTCTTATTGTTTTATGAGATTTTTATCTTTCTCAACCTTAGATGTTGTAGGCACTCTAAATTCTCAATTCAATTCATTTTTGACTACTCATATATTATCTTTTAGTATGATTTCAACCTAAACCATACTCTTTTTTTCACGCACTCATCATTTTGTGAGAGCATTCTCGTATTTATTCAGTGCTACAATCATGTTTTGATATGATCAATTTTATTCTATCCCATCTCCTGGGAGAACTACATTTGGCCTAAAGTTCATGTTGGATCTTGTATCCATATAACTATGTAGGCAACATCCACTTACTTTGTGCATCTAAAGTCAGCTCTTCTACCCCTTACTTTTCTTCTATTCCCCCAGTCTTATTTTTTTATTTCATTGTCTTCTATTGCTTGGGGAAATATTTATCATCTTGTTTGTGTTTTTGTTTCCCTATGGCCCACGGGATCTTTATGCCCATTATCCTTATGTTATTTTACTAGTGTCATTATTACCTAACTTAGGGGTCACCCTATCATATGCATAATGCCTTTATTACACATACCTGCATAATTTATTTGTACTAACATTGTGATTAACCATTGTTTATGTATTGTTGTTTATTTAAAAGCTTTGTAGACATGCATACTGATTGATTGATTGTTTTATCTTACTATTTTGTGTTTTTATGTGTTATGTTTATTAAGTTGTTAGATTATTTTAAGATTTATGTTTGAATACATTTTGTAAACCTATTGAGTCGAGCCTTAACTTGGGCTTGAATTATTTACATTTGTATTTGAATTGTATTATGGCTTGTTGATTTTTAAATACATTTTTGTTCCTACTTAACTATTGATTGCTTATATCTTGATTTTAAATTACGTTACATTTTTATATTTTGTTTTCCTTTTATCATTTTTTTTATTTTATTTGTTTTACTTTGTTTCTTGTTTAAACATAAATAGTTTTAACTTTAGTTTTCGTAGTTTTTATCATTATCCTTAGTTATAAATATTCACATTTGAACCGGTCAATCGTAAATGAAATACATTGTTATTATAAGTTATTCATACTTATGATACATAATTTTATTTGCTAAATTAAACACCAAGTGCTCCAAAGTCCAAAATTCAATGTGGTGCTGAAGAACATTGATAACAATATTATCCTGCATATCTGCGACCTAAACAGGATATCATATACGCAATTGAACATTGGTCCATCTTTATTCTATTATTTATTTCTCATTCCATTTTCTCCCACTTCTGGGAGAACTACATTAGCCTAACGTCTCTTTAGATAATGTAGGTAATGCTTAGATACACAATGTATCGCGAGTCAACTCGACCATCCTTATCACCATTATTCTTCCAATCATCTCTTTCATTACTTTATGCATCCTTATGTGCCTAGTTGTTTGTGGCTTCTTCAGTCATTTGACCATCACATCTACATTTGTGCCCACTCACCTTTAATCTATGTAATAGGTTATATCCTTGATCTATGCTTGTTAATTTTCCCTATTATGGCATAATATTTAGACAAATCACCAATCCAATCAGCCCTCTTAGAGAAAAATTAATTTTATCAACTGATCAAATATGTTCTACTAGGGCACTTTATTAAGACCTCCTTTCACTGGAACAATGCTCTCATTTTTCTTCTAATTCTAAGTTTTATGGTTTTTGCCCTCATTCTGGTAATTAAAGTTTATAACTTGTCTTTGGGTCAATCATTGCCTAAGCTCACAACTTTTGCCCTATTTTGGGTATGTCCAAGTGTGTTGCTTCTATTTTGGGATGCATTCTTCCTACTTTTGCATGTCATGGGGCCCATTATATTCTATTATATTTGATCATTGAGAATCAACATGTGCAAACATTAGCTCATATGGATTTAATATCATCCATGGATTAATTTCACTCTTTCTCTCTTTTTTGAGAGTCCATCCCTCTCTTTCATCCCTGCATGCCTTCTTGAGGGGGTATCATGGGTCGCTAATTATTTCTTCAATTATTATCTTCCAACTTCTTCTTAATGACTTTTTCATTCTTTGAAAAGTCATTGCTTCATCTAGTGTCTCGTAACACCTTCTCAAATAGGGGGAAAATATAGACACTCTATTTGTACCATTTTCATGTCTAAATGGTTATCAAATGAAATTCTTGCAAACAATGAAAGTTAAGCCTAAAAACCATTGAAATACTCTGATTCATCTACACATATTATGTGTGATTCCTGATTCACATCACTATGTTCCTAAATAGGGTATTATCCTACACATGATGTTACATCTTGATTCCTTGTTAAGTAAACTTACTTTATTATTCATGGATATTTATAGTTGATGATTTGATTTGGTTATTTTGACTAAGTTGTGAGTTATATGTTGTTATGAGATAGTTGAATGTTGCTATAATTACATGATTGCATTGTTATGAGTTAGTTATAGTGTATATTCTTACATTATAATCATGTTGATTTATTATTTTAGCACTATTTTATGATGTATATATGTCATGATGTTATGGACTAACTATTTGCTTGTCATGAGTTGAATGCAGGAGAGATTCATCCCTCAGAGCTTGACAAAGGGAGATCATCATCAGAGAGGGTGATGTAAATGGAGATTTTGGGAGATGATAGAGGAATGGTTAAAACCCTGTACACACCACATTAAATAACACTCATTATATGCATAATTTAATAGTTAGTGTTAGTGCATTTTTTATGCCATTTGTATTTAGATAGTTATTTACGCATAGTTAGTTATGTGTTAGCATAGTTAATGCTTATGTGGAATTAACCTTATCTGATTATGATATGTTATTAGAGTCATAATTCTTAATGTTTTTCATGAATGTAAATTTGCATAGTTAGTAGCAGGTTACTATTGTAAGTAGGCTTACCAGATGTCTTTGAAATATTAACCAGTTATCTTTATGATATTTGAGAATATCATTATTTGGCTTTAACACCTTAATATAATTTGATAACAGAAGTTAATGACTTTATATTATTAGTATCATTATGAATCTATATTATGTTAAGTCATTAAGAATAATATATAAATGAAAAATTCTCATACGAGAAATAAAACCAATAAAATGTTTGTATAATCAAAATTAAATAATAATTAGAAAATAAGAACATGAAAAGTAAATAAAAATAAATAAAATAATGGATGGTGTGTGTGTGTGTGTGTGTGTGTGTGTGTGTGTGTGTGTGTGTGTGTGTGTGTGTGTGTGTGTGTGTGTGTGTGTGTCAAGGATTTTACTTTTGTGCTAAGGCAAGTTGGAGAAAAATTGAAGAATTAGAGGTTTAAGGAAAAGAATAAATTTTTTAAAAAAAATCATGAAGAAAAGAAAAGACAATCTTTAAAAAGAAAGAGAAACATATAGATGGAAGGAAGAGGAGAGAAAGAAAAGAAAATGGGGGCGGCAACAGTAAGATAAGGAATGGAGTGAAGCGTAGCATGAAGGAGAAGCATGTAAGAAACAAGCAGAGCGTAGAGAAAGGGAAAGAGATTGAGTAGGTCAAAGAGGAAGGATATCCTATAGTACTGTTTCAACCAAGTGTTAAGGATAACTAGGTTAGTGTTCATATTTGTGGTGAGCAATAGTATTTAGGTTAGTAATAAAATCATGTAAGTGATTATTACATGATGTAATAATCACATACGTTAGCTATATTGTGTGTGTATTTATGGAACACAAATAATGTAACTAATTCTTACCCACATAACAATCACATTAGTATAGGGGTTTGGTCAGATATTATAGGGATTTTAATATTCCCAACTATAGGAAAGAGTTTTCCTATATATTGTAATAAAGTTGATGAATAAATCATGTTAATTTGACTGACCAAAATTATTTGTGCCTATGCATATTTCAGAGCCCTCATCTCTTCATCATTATAGGGTAACACCCACATCTGGTATCAGAGTAGGTCCACCCTGGCCCTCTCTGTACTCTCCATCCATTTATATTTACATCAAATTGGATTAATGGCTATGTAGTGTAGTCCACGTGCAAATGTTATTTTTTCCCAATCACCCCTACTTGCATACTGCCATCGATCTAATAGTGAAGACCATGTGTGAAACCTTCGACTCTACCATCCACTACACTATTTACCTCCTCTTTCCATTTTGTCCATGCTTTCCATAGTCATTTCTATATTTTTCATTGTTTCATTCACAAAATTGAAAAAATAAAATATATATTTATATATTTTTTGTAGATTATTTAAATAACTGTGCAGATAAGCAGTACATTTCTTTTGGAATGTAATAACAATTTTTTGCAAAGTGTTGGGCTTAGTCATCAATAATCTTGGAGCTTGATCCATCCTCAATAACTCTCCATCAGCAGATTCAATGCATCAAAGGAAAGACTCTATTGTTCAAGGCATTTACCATTCAATCTATTATGCACAGACATCTAGACACATCCACCATCATATAGGCAACTGGTATTTTCCAATAGAGTCAGACATTTCATTCACAAGATATAAGTTTACCACAACCATAGCTCTGGTCTACATAGTCTCAACATACATGTTCCCTATTTCTGATAGTTCTAACCATCGCCAATCTTCATTCTACCTTGGATTCTCCTCCACAACATTCTCTACCTAAGCATAACTCCACTATGTTATATCTTGATAGTTGTGTTTTTCTGGTTTTTATAAAAATTAGCATTCTTATTTCAGTGAGATAACTTCACAACCATCCACGACCCTATCACATACATAACAACTCACTTCAAGATCCTGCCCCTATCTCTACTCATGTTTAATGAATATCTTGGTGCTAAATCTCAGGTTTGGGATCTCAACACATTTTTCTCGCTGCTCAGGGCTCATCTCTTTTGGTGTTAGTATGTACTGGCTAAAGTTAATTTGTTAAGTCCGTGTTTTTTTATTTTTTATTTTAATGTGGTTTTATTATTTACATCAAGGTATTTGTCTTAATTTTAAATTCATTTTTTTTTAAATTGTGTTATTAAAAAATTTAGAATCTTAATTGTAGGTTTGACTTTATTTGTTATTATGTTTAGGGGTTTAGATTTATTATGTGATATGTGGCTATTATTTAGTTTTTTAGTTTATCCTTTAAGTGTCATTATGATTTTTATGTTTGTTATTTTATTCATTAGATTTTTTATTTTTATTCTGTTGTGTGACTTTGTTTATAATATTATAATTTGTTTTTAGTTTGTTTTTTTAGATTTGTGTTTTTATTTATATGATTTGTTTATATTATTTTAGTTTTTTTATTTGTTTTATTATATTTATAAAGTGTGAGATCATAGATTATTGAGTTTAGTTTTATTTTTTATTTTTTTGGTGTCATCAATAAGTTGAGTCATTTGTCATTCTTTAGAGTTATTTTTATAAGTCAAGTTCATTGTAAAATTTATGTGTTTCAAATAAGTTTATGAAGGTAATTGATTCTCTCCTATGTAATAATATTTTTAACCAAATGTATTATCATGGGTACCGACATCCACAAGATAAAATTAAGGGGGGACAATATAGTCATACGATTCCTCTTCCCATATGAACACTAAGGGGGGGAATGTTAAGGATAACTAGATTAGTGCTCATATTTGTGGTGAGCAATAGTAGTTAGGTTAGTAATAAAATAATGTAAGTGATTATTACATGATGTAATAATCACATAGGTTAGTTATATTGTGTGTGTATTGATGGAGCACAAATAATGTAAGTGATTTTTACCCACGTAACAATCACATTAGAATAGGGGTTTGGTGAGATATTATAGGGATTGTAATATTCCCAACTATAGGAAAGAGTTTTCCTATATATTCTAATAAAGTTGATGAATAAAGCATGTTGATTTGACCGACCAAAATAATCTGTGCCTGTGCACATTTCAGAGCCCTTAGCTCTTCACCATTATAGGGTAACACCCACACCAAAAAGATTTTGTAAGGTAGGTGACCTATACATTTTCAAATTCCATATTTGTATGCAATAATTAATGTATTTATATTGATCTATATGTTATATTCAAGATGTATATTATAGGTAGCTATTGATATCCAAGAAATAGTGAATTGATTTAAACATATCTATAGAGAACAAGTGATATAAATATAGCGATTTAAATAAACATATATAGTGACTTGTGCCTCTATCTATAGTGATTTATCATGCATATACAACAATTTCTATTTATTAGTGAGTAGATATTTAATTGTGTTATGTAGTTGCAACTACAATAAGGCTATCAGACTGTTTAATGCATTAAAACCTATTTATAAACTACACAGCACTATAATGTAATTAAAGCCATATATTAACCATGCGTTATATGCGGTATGTAAATCCTTATTCAAATAATGAAATGTAGTCAATGTATGGCAAACAACGACTTTTGTATTCTAACTATATACAATGATTTCATATATATATATATATATATACAATATTTCACTACAACGAAATGACATAATCATAGTTTCCATTATACACACACACACAAATTCTTAGGTCACATATGATTATATTAATATATTACATTATAATACAATATGTTACATATTCCATCATCTAATTGAAAATTTGATGATGGAATATGTAGCATATTGTATTATAATGTAATATATTAATATAATCATATGTGACCTAAGAATGTGTGTGTGTGTGTGTGTGTGTGTGTGTGTGTGTGTGTGTGTGTGTGTGTGTGTGTGTGTGTGTGTGTAATGGAAACTATGATTATGTCATTTCATTGTAGTGAAATCATGGTGGATTCTCATGGTGACATATAATAATACATATGATTTAATAATCACATTACAAAGACCATGAAAAAATAAAAAGCTTAGGGTGATTTGTATTTATTAAGTGAATGAGCCGAGAATATATTTATTTGTATTTATTAATAGTCAACAAACTCATAATATATTCTTGTAACTTGTCCATATATAAATAAGTCAACGAATTAGGAACTAGGTGTTATATTCTCTTATAAGGAAGAGGATGCTTTCTCGGATTAATAAATGCTAGTTGAATTAACATGCAAGAAATAATGACTTATATGTTATTAAATTAATATGTAAAGAGCAACAAATTATATGCTATTGATTTAATATGCAAAGAACAATGATTCATGTACAATTGAATTAGCAGTGAATCAAATACTTTTGATACAAACATACGCCTACTACCAATGGAAAATTAATATGCATAATAGGAATTTAAGTGAACTGTGTATTATAAGGGGGCTTTTCATTTACTTTGTGTATTATGGATAGAAATCCTAAGTTGGCTTTAAGCAAATTGTGTGTGTTATTTACATTGTGTATTATGATTGCAAATCAATTCAGTTATAGATCCAACCATTCATCATGTATTCCTACTTAATGGCTAAAAAACTTAATTGTTGAATATTATATGTGGGACTATATGCTACATATTGTATTGTGGGATTGCATATTCTAATTGAATTGTGTTGACTATAATTGTATTATTGCTAGTAATTTTTAAAAAAATATTATATGATACTCATTTATATATTTAGTTGACGTGAGTATTACATGTTAGTGCTTATTTGATTGAATTTTTAATATTGCACTATCCTTATTATAATATGTGTATGTGGAATCTAATATGTCAATGAATATTATAATATCAACAAATATTATAATAGTGGTGAATCTTTTGAATTGAGTTAGGATGTCACATGTGGACATATTGAACTCAACATCTATAACTTGGGCTTATATGATCACTAATTCTAAAATGTACATTCATCATTAGTATATACTGGAAAAGTTATATAGATTAGTTATTCTAGATAACTTGAGATTTTGTGCTCGTAATTATATAGTGAAGATTTGGATTGAAGGCTCTATGTCATGACTACAATAGTAGGTATATATGATATGAGATCATCTATCAGTTTTTATTATCTGAGACAATTTATAAACTCATTCTTCATAGTAGAGTAATAATTGAGTTTGAGATTAACCCAAATAATCGTAGCCCTGAGGTTATTACTGTACTCCATGCTTACTAGTGCATTTCAACTTTTGGGTTGAGTTAATGTTATTTGATTGACTTGAGTTACCTCACATCTTTGATCTATTTAGAGGTGCTTGCTATCAAGAAATGTATCCTCTATTTGTCAAAATGGATTCATGGTTTGGAAATAATTGAATAATAACAAGGGTTCAAAAATTGGTAAAATTCAGTGATAGACCCTGATTGTTGATTTAAGAATAGAAAAATGAAGAATATTGTTAGTATGAAACATATGTATTGCTTATAAAGCATATTCTAAACCAAAGAAACAAGGCTGAAAAAAAGACCATTACTAAGGGGTAGAAACTAGAAGTAGCAAAAAAGACCAGCAAATGAAGGCGAAACATCTTGCTTCTACTCTGGTTAAATCTGAAAAAGGAGATGAACAAAATTTAAAGGTGAAACCAGATGTTGGCTCTCCAGACAGACTGGGAAGAAGATCCACTCAGAAAAACAGAGAGCTAGAAAGTATGCAGAATATTGATGATGGCAAGCAGGCAACTATTCTGGATTTTACCCCTAAAAAATAGATATTAAATCTTTATTTGGATTATCAGGGGGCTGAATATAAAATGGATAATGATGTTGTCCTTGTATTACCTGATTTTGTTGCTACTTTTTAGTAGGTTTAAGGATTGCTTATCTTGGTGCTTGTAATTGCTCTATCTTTTTTAATTCTGTTAAAGGGTTTCGAGGTCCCTTCAAAACCTGTTTTTACCTTAATCTAAAACATATGTATTGCTTAGTATATGTTATACAAGGTGTGAAAATATACAAAATATGTCTATATGATAATATAGGTTCCCTTATATATACCTCATATGAACATAGTCTTTCATTTAGGTGACTTATTACACTTTTTGGAGTCTTTGTGCATATAAGTATAGTACCCTATCCTCTGGAACTATTTGACTTATTTCTCTAGCCAAAGTCTATGATTATAGGTGCACATTCCAACTTATGACACTTTTTGGAGTCTCTATGCATATAAGTATAGTACCCTATCCTTTAGAACTCTATGACTTATTTCTCTAGCCAAAGTCTATGATTATAGGCACGTATTCTAATATTATTGGAATGCATGCCTATAATCATAGACTTTGGCTAAAGAAATAAGTCACAGAGTTCCAAAGGATAGGATGTTATAATTATATGCACAGAGACTCCAAAAAGTGTCATAAGTCACCTAAATGAAAGACTATGTTCATATGAGGTATAACTTGGATTATGAGTTATTTGTTTCTCTAAAATTGTTATAACTAACTGCTTGAAAGTAAGTATTATATACATAAAAATGATGGATTGTATTATTAATGCTTGTACTATATACTTAAATCTACTTACGAAGATTAGATTATGTAGTCTAAACATAAGCTATGCCTAGTTAGTATAAATTGTATTTATTTGCTTATTATTTAGGATTATAAAACATTTTGTTCTTAAAATTGTAAGAGTAATTATTCTCATGAATAATGAACTATGATATTATGATATGTCATAGAGTGTATTATATTTGTCAACTACTTATAGGAATTAGAAAATTGCAATCTAAATGTATGTTATACCCAGGTGGTATAAACTATAATTGTTATATCTATTATAAATAATATTATAGAGATTCATTCATACATTTGATGGACTAAATGTATGCATTTCGATTATTCCTATGTTTAGCATGTTTTAATTCTTGCTATTAGGAAGAAATCTATATGAATCTATTGGTTATATATATGTTCACCAAATCTTGTGTTGTTGGCACTAAGTAGTGGGACAAACTTCACTAGATTACTAACATCACAATGTTAGATGAAGGTAATCTGATCAAGTGGTGTGTATGAAATTGACTGATTTTAGAGATCAATAATTATTGAAAATTTTCGTCAAAGTAATGTTAGTTAGACATTGTCATTTCATGTATATGATTTACATATTTATGTGATATCATGTTAGAACAAATTTATGTAGGGTACATTGTATGTTCTTAGAAATCATACAACACACAGGGACTAGCTTGTCTCTCTAGATTCCCATACCATCACTATCTACTCATCCATGAAGGGAGGGTCAATCCCTAATGAGGGATTGATGGTCTGTAGTTGGTGTGGAAAAGCGCTCGGATGATGCTTTCCCTCCCTAAAATAATACTTATTTGAAAATGACACTTGAGATTGCCGCCACAGATACTGGAGTTTAAGAAACTCATACTCTATGGAGCTTTGTATTTTATATATTATATTATATTTATTATTATAGAGACATTATTTTTATAAGATGTAATTATTACTTATTATACCATGATATAAATGCCTACATGTTTATACCAGTCATGGCTGGATATTTGTAATTATTTTTTATATTTAGTTATGATGTGTTTCATATGATGATAGTAATCAGTGTTGTATGGATGTCACATACTTCTTTTAAAAATTTCATACTTAGATGATAGTAATCAGTGTTATATGTATCACTACTTAGATTCTCATGGTGTAATCTAATAAAGGAATACATTGTTTAAATTTAAAAAAATGTATTACTAAGTAGATCCTAGTGGGGATGTTACACATAATTATCATATTCTTCTAATTCTTCCCTAGTCAGGTTGTGACCTAGCAATTGACATTTTTCAACCACTTGTATAAGACAAACTTGTCAAAATTCAAAAATGGCAATTGATTTGATCAAAAGTGCTTAATTGGTTAAACCCATTTAAAAGCCTAGTCAAAATGTCCATGACTAATTAATTGCCAAATTTATACTTTTTATAATTTTATAAATCAATATTGATGACATCATCATGACATCACAACAAATATCTAAAATGATGACATCATGCATGACATCACCCTAAAAATTGTCAAGCACTCAAATTACAAATATCAAACAAATATCTGGGTTTGAAAACCATGATTATTAATGCCTTGAGCCTCTAAAATTAAATGGATTTGTGGCCACACATCTTGATCTCAATATGGATGGTCACAAATTGATTCCCTCATTTCTAAAAATCTATAAATAAAAGGGCCTTCATTCATTCTTTCAAGATCTTCTTGTGTAAAATTATTATGTAGAATTATCTTCACAAAGCTTCAATTATATAAACTTGCTATGCAAAAATTGCTATAGACAAGGTTCACCTATTTACATAAATTGATAAAATATTATGAGATTGAGCCATTAGTTTACTAGGAGATGATGGAGGCACATGTTACTCTTCATTGACAAAGACTTGGAGTACAAAATCTAAGAAAAAACATGCTTATTGACCACTCTTGGAGGAGAGACTTTACTTGAAAGGTTTGATTGTATTCTTTTCTTTATTAGCCCTTAGAATTCATTAACAACGCCCCTTGAGGGAGTAATTTGATAAGTTAGGTCTTTATGCTAATTTTAAAGATTTTTTAAGTAATGCATGATCTAAACTTATCACATAAACCTACTCTATATAAGGAAGATAAGTTGGAGGTGGTTGATAACATGTATCACAATGGTAACTAGGTGGTAGCTACTTATTGTACAGATGCATACTATTTAAATCTTATTCTTTGGCCATTTTTCTATGTGTTTTGTGCTCTATGTGTAGACACTTCAATTTTGATACTCCACTTTTGATAACCCGAATCCACCTTATCCGCTCTAATATCACAAAAACCTTATTTGATCATCCTTACATCCTTAATCCTATCATCACATTCTGTTACAACCCTAATCTTATCATTCCATAACTCTAATCACGTTGCCAACACATACCTAGCTAATCCACTCTAACACCATCATCCCCAATCAATTAACCACACTATATTAATACTATACCCAATCCCATTAAAATCACCTCTAAGATTAATCAACTAATTAATCACTATTGATTAGTTGATTATTACTAATAATAAAATCCTTGCACAACTAAAATCAAATAACATATAAATCAAATCACCCATCTTAAATAAAATCACCAAATCTCAAGTTAAAAGGAAAATTAATAAAGCTCATCCCTCATCAAATCAAGTACATACATCTCCAACCTCCCTCATTCAATAAGCCAACCCCCTCAATGAATAAGGATGTTGAATCAATCCTAACCATCTGATTCTAATCAAATATCATAATTTATTTCTCCATCTAGAATCTGTAAATTGAGCCCTTCTCCTTCATTTCCAATAAGTTTTGAGAACCTGAAGAGACCATGTCCATTTAGTGAGTAAAGCTTAGATAGCTTAAGGAAACCACGTATATTAAGTGAACAAAGCTTGAATATCTTAAGGAGATCATGTTTATTGGTTGAAAAAGCTTGAATAACCTAAGGAGATCATGCCATTGTGAAAACAAGCCATCAACATCATCCTAACATCTCATCATTGATCTGAGGGACATGTTGTGAATTTTTTTGCATGGATCTATTTGAACATCCACAATCAAACAATCAAATGAACAAATTTAAACAATAAGGAGGTCTTAACAGTAAGTAAAAGTATAAATCTTCTTTCTAATTCAATCAAAAGAATGTGTGCTTAATTTAGAGTAGGAGTTTGATAATTTTTTGAATTTCTATTGCATAGCTCTAAGTATTACATGTGTACACACTACATTTTTATATTTTAGGTTATCATGAATTCATCGATTGGGACACATACAATCTGACAAATGTTTTTGGGACTATCTTTTAGGAGGTGAGTTCTCAACACAAATGTCATGTTACTCTATTTAGTTATAATTAGTTCCTAACCCTTTGTGGCTCAGCGAGTTTATTATTGATATATTATTCTTCTTTTGCCACTTGATTATTTTTCACAAAATTCCAATTAAATTTACCAGTTAGCAAATTTTAAATTTTGTTTCAAATGCATGTATTTGGTTAAGATTTACACACACATACAAACAAATATCCTCAAGCATTAATCTAACTTAGATAATGTAAAAGAGTTGATTTTAATGGCCTTTCAATCAATTTAAATAACTTTTGAAGCTATTCTCAAAATAATTGCTTTAAAATATTTTTTTCTGAGTTCAAAACATCACTCTATGGTGATATTTAATGGCGTTCAAGGTTCATTTTAGGTTCAAGGTTGTCAAAATTTATGTACAGATATGTAAAGTCTACAAGTTGAGTTAATTCTTTGATTTGGTCATCAAAATCATGTTTATTACAATTAAGTCTATTTACAAATATTTTACAAGAAAAAATAATATATTTCTTTTTAGAACTGTGGAGACTTTGAAAATTTGCTAATCTTGTCTGAATATTATTTAAAAATAGAGGTGATATGTGTCTTAAAACTGCAAAATTTTCAATATAATTCTGCATTTACTAAATTAATGTTTTGACTTTGTCACGGTAATCATGCTTGATAAGAGAAAATCCCTTTTCTAATCTTGTCAAACAAGAAATCATAAATTTCTTTGTAAAACTGATAAAAACTTTGATGCTTTAATGAGATTGTTCGTAAATAGATGATGCATAAGTCTCAACTTTATAAATAAATGTGCATGTAGGAAGTGCAACATTAATTTATCTATTCAAATCCTACTTCAGACAGAGTTAGAGAGTAGATACATCTTAAATAGGTAAATTTTTAATTATAAATGTGCCTCAAGGAAGTTCATCTTTAATTTATCAATTTATCAGTTCAATCATCTTCAAAGATAACTAAGCTTTATGATATTGTTATCATGATTCAATGGTGTAGTTTTTTGAGTCAAACTCATTGACCCATGTTTCATAAGTAGTGGTTCATACGAACCCATCTCTCATGAGAATGAATGGTCCACTTAGCACTCATTGCATCTAGGTGACGCTCATAGGGGTGAAGGGTGAAGCATTGGGCCTTCCCGAGATGTAATGAGTGCTATGTGGACCATCCATTCTCATGAGAGATGGGTTTGTGTGAACCACTACTCATGAAACATAGGTCAATGAGTTTGACTCATAAAATTGCATAGTTGAATCCTGATAACAATATCATAATTTGACTCATTGTGGAAAAATACCTCCCACTTAACTAAGTTTTTTTAGGTGGACTTATCTTTAAACGAACGTGAATTTATTTATTTCTTTCTTTATTTTTAAGTGTAGAAATCACCTCTAGCTCTTAGGGAAATAAAATTCCAGTAAAATTAAACTCAAATATGTAATGTTTTTGAATGGAATCTGTTGCAGAGGCTGAAATCTATTTGTAATCACTTGGAAGAAAAGAGCTTTTATCATGGGATGTATTCAAGTCTTTTGAAAGTAGGTTCATCATCAATGGAATAGTTAATTAAAATAAAAATATAGTGCAACCATTTCCAATATGATGCAATATTGTCTTGGGAATGAAGAAGCCACATAAGAGAGAGAAAATAGCGGTGATGGAAATGATTGAAGCATATATTTTGGCACAACAGTGCTCATGAACACAAAAACAAGGAATTGTTGGATCTTAGGTAAATGTAAAGGATCAACAAAAAAATTAGTAAAATTTTGCATGCATATTCAGTGCAAACCACATTCTCAAGAAGTAGGTGACAACCTAAAAATAAAACATAGAAATTAAATGATTGAACATCCAAATAATAGGCACTGATTTAGAGTGCCAAATGCAAACCATAAAATCATTTATAATTTTGAACTAATTCAATCCATTTTAGGTTAGGGGATACAGTGCAGAAAAATTAATAAATATTTAAGATAGTAAATATGGGAAGTTGGAACAAGAGAACACATTAGTTGTAGCTTTAGTTGAAATATTGTATCTTTTCGCCATATTGAAGATACCCAATTAGATCTTATTTATGAAAGTTAAAACTAAAAAAAGTGAATAACTTTAGTTTAAAAATTAACATAGTATCATATTGTAATTTTAAATTTCATAATAGCATAGAGTCATGATACATGAGGGAACCGTAAACATACCTTTGTAATTTTAATCTGCATTTGTTTAACACTTGTTTTTCTTCAAAAATCTATAGAAGCATTACAACTTGAAACTAACATAGAGATAACTAAAATCAAAGCTTCCATGCAATTTCAAAGTCACTCAAGAAATTGAATGCATGTCATAGGTGCATGAAAGTATTCAATGTGCTTGCCCTATTTTATAAGTTTTAAATAGCAGACTTGCCTCACGTTTCAAAAAAGTTGTTTATTAAGGACCTTGACTTTTTTTTCCTTTGTTTTGGACTGACAAAGAACCTAATTTCCTTGGGTAAATGGTCTTATTACTCTACTTCAACTAATGAAAATCTCAAAAAAATATCATTTTAATGTTTTCCCATTTTTAAAAATAACATAACTTGCCTTTTCTTATGTGCTTTCTTGTCATAGTTATACAAGGGAGGGAAATAAATAGGCAAGTTAGGTTTTGAAGGAATGAAATTGGCTCTACTAGGGTTTTACATTGTCAACTTGCTTTTCCTTATGTGTTTTCTTGCCAACCTTGCATACCATTTTTATGGGACTTTTTAGGGGTTCTACACATTAATTATGCTTGGCTCTCTATCCTGTGGGTGGGGTAGCCCTATATAATGGCTTCCCCACTCTCGACTGCAACAATTATTACAGGAGATGAGAGGAATGGTGCCCAAAAAAGTTTGAAAGTTTATCCTGAAAGTCTATGATGAGGTAATCCCTTTACCCTTCCCTCTCAACTAGAGATATGTCTTTTTGGTTGAAAATGCATACAAATAGTATGGAAATTTCTTGCTTATTGTTTACTTTGTTAGTTGACTCCCCTTGGAGGAGTCCCTCCATAATTGGTTTCACCATCATTGGGAGCCTATGGGCATCCACATGGTTAATGCTTGGAACCTAACCAAAGGGTTTTTTTTTTTTACCTTTAAAGAGTCGTCTGAAGTCCAAACCCTCTTTACCAAAACAAGCTATTGGTTTTTACAAAACATATTCTTGATTTTATTCAATTAGACTGACAACTTTAAAGTTATAAACCAAGCCTCTCTTAGAGTTCTCATCTGGGTTGAGCTTGTCGACCTACCAATACACCTTTATTCCTTTATGGAGTAAATTTTTGTGCCCATTAGGTGATGTTTACTAAGAATAACCCAAGTGGTTCTCCTCCTACCCCAAAAAATGGTTTCACGTTGAGGTAGACCTATCCAAAACCTTAAAGAAGTTCATTGATATCTAGGTAGGAAATGCTCGCTAGTCACATAAAGTTGTGTACTTCAATTTACATAAAACTTACTTTTATTATCAGGCATATGACCATCATATCAAAGATTGTCCCCTTATGGGACCTTCAAATCCTGCCTTGGCCCCTCTGCAACTCAAAAAACCCAAGGTGGCAAAAAATGGGGACAATTAGACCATAGTTAATACTAAAATACCATACCCAGGGCTGAAACCCTCATTTCCAATAGATTCTTCTTCAGTAAAGAAGCATTCTTAGGAGATACCCACCTCACCTCCCCCTTTAAATCCCCCAGGCCTAGTAGAGCCTAGTTTCTAATAATTCCCATCATTTTATGGTCCCCTCATTGGGATATCCTTAACCAATAGCTCATTCTCTCAATGATTTTATAACCCACCTCGTGGTGGTGGAGACTCTCCCCTAGATGAGCACAGGGATACACGTCACTCCGTCATGTTGGGAGGATCTTCTCACCCAAACCAGCATAATAGTTTTGCAGTGTTAGCATATTTTGAGGATGGACAAAGGGAGTTTCACATGGATGATATTTCCCAATGAACTTGGTATCCTAAAATGTTTGACGTATTATAAAGTTCTCACAAAAATACTTTGTGTATCATGCCTATCAACGGATAGGTTTTCTAAATTTTGTTTCTCTAAAAGAAGTTAAGGTTTCAAGATTTATTTTGCAGACTTCTTTGCATTATACTTTTCCACTCTACATGAAGATGGATGTGGCAATGTCAGTGTATTAGTTTCACCTAAGTTTTCACCCTTCATTATTGTCATGGGGAAGGACCTGTCACACCAAGATATTTGGCTACTATTGGATATTAATGGCCATTCATTAAGCATCCTTAACATTTATACCCCTAATGATGGTACTGACAGATCTCTGCATTGGCAATTTAACTGATAACCTCCCCACTACCACACGATTAGTGTGTAGGGATTTTAATATGATTGAGAATTCCAAGGATAAAGTTTGTGCCTTGCCTATTATTGACCATTTTTTTCCCAACAAGTAAAAATCGATCACCTTCTGCCCCTACTGTGCTAGGCCATTTTCATTTTTTGATTTTGCATGAATCTGGCGATTTCTACAGACTCTGCAGGTTCTGGCAATTTCTACGGACTCAAGAGGTTAGTCCTTTGGCGCATGAAGGATCAGTTCCAGAGAGAGTGTTGGGTTTTACAAGGCTTCTTCAAGCTCTGGTCTGAAGAAAATCATAAGAAAAGTCAGCATGGTTGAACCAATGAACCAATCCAATCGTTTGGTTCAACACAAGGTTCAATCGGTTCAAGTTCAACGCTTTGGTTCAGTTCAGCGGTTCAACGGCCTTTGGTTCAATGCAAGAGTTCATCACTCAAATCATTTAGCTTTGGTTCAAGTGGCTCGGTGCGCTTCATTGAACTATTGAACCGGTTCAATGGATTGGTTCAATCATTTGGTTCAACGCTTTGGTTCAATGGATGATTCAACAAAAGGACCTGAAGGAAATTGCCAAGAACGGTGACGTCCCAGAAGCCGTCAACCTTAAGAAGGCAAAATAGCCATTCTTTTTCAAATAATGATGGGTGCATGGGCATCAAATTTAAGCCAATAAAAAGGCTATTGATTTTTAAATGCCCAAGCACCAGCCATGAAAGGAGCCCAAGTAATGCAGCGACCAGCCCAGAGATAGCCCCGAGGGCCGAAGGAGCCAGAAGAGACAAGATAGGGAAAAGACAAAGTGCCAAGTGTAGGACCAGACAGATAGTCTAAGTGGTGAAGGGAGGCATCGATTTTAGAAATTACTCTAACAAGTGAAACAGTGTCTGTGAATTGATCATTAGAAGGCACGAACGGCCAATGGTGCGACCCTTTTTCTTCATTTCACATTTATGAGCAGACAAATTGTGTAGGTGCCTTCAAGGAGCAGTCTTGGTTTATGAGGAAACAACACGGCCATGTCAAGAAATACCTGAAGTTAGAGCCAGGGCCGACACAACATTTATGTTTAAGCAGCTTGCTCTCCCCAATGCTCATAAGGCACATGGGTCACTTGTAAAAAGGGTGCCAAAAGGCATCCTTTCTTCTCCTATATATTGGAGACTTGTCATTTGATAAATCATCTTCCACATTTGTAAGGCGTAGCCCTGGCAAAATTTCACCTGAATCAATAAATGCATTTTTTACCTCTATCTTGGTTAGATATCTCTGTGTATGTCTTGAGTGTTAGTTTGTGTTTAGTCATTGTTTCTTGATGCTTTCACAGGTTCAACACCAACATACCTGGCATCTACAAGGTACCATTTCTATAACTGACAAGGAGAGCTATATTTGGAAGTGCAAAAACAAAAGAAATTACTTTACAGTGTGCATTTCACAGCACCTTTGGTGAATCTCTATTTTTTGTATTTTCCATTAAAGCCTCCCTGCCAAGTTTCTTGCAGCCTAGTCCTTCTGCCAATTTGAAGTGTATGTATGTGTTTGTCTGATTTTAAGTGTGAGTGTGAGAAGGTCGGTTTATTTTGGTGCATCACCTCCTTAGAGTAGATTTGTTTTCCTGTAATCTTTCTCCCTTTTCATCCCCCCATTATATATATATATATATATATATATATATATATATATATATATATATATATATGTTAGCACTTACTGGAACAAATTAGATGCATCAAAGGGAGCTATCCCTTACCTAGAGACTCTCCAATCCTACTTCTCCAGTCCCACAGGCGAGAGGGGAGTTTCCATTGTTGCGTGTGGAAGGCGGGAGCTCAACCTCCTTGCCCCAGGTGCAATCCACTGTGTCAACACCTATGAGGTGGTGCTTCAGTGAATGTGAATAATGGTATAATTTTAAGATTAAATTTGGTTTTGTAGACCCTCTCCTCTGATGACACTCATTTAATACCATGTCTTGGTTTACTTGGTCTAACTGTCATGTTGGGGACCATTATGTGCAAAAAAGGCTCAACCATTATATGATGTTAGAATAAAATATTTTTTCCTTTTCTAACATTAATGGCCAACCTGTCACTTTTTATTTATATTTTGTTTTCTCTGAGCATACTCCTATCTCCTATAGAGTTAAATGGGTCACATGGCTATACAAGGTGCCACGTACATAATTTATCTTCAATAATTCTCTCTTAGGCCATGCCAACACCATCTATTTGATTGCCTAAGTTTGAAACTTGGCCCCCTACCCTCTTTATGCTACCAACTAGATCAAGTGGAAGAATGAGGCCATTATGCACACCACCACCTTCTTTTGCCACTATGGGAAGCAAGTTGCATGTTAAGAAGTGTTATGAGGAGGTTACACTCAAGGAATTCTAGAGGATCTCCTCCCTTCTTGAGATTAATAATTTTGATACTCATTTGTAAAATCTTGATACCTCCCTCAAACACCACATTCAAGAGGGAGATAACCATGTTGCTCGAGGGGCACAATTACGTGTTTGGCTACATTGGCTCAAGGTTGGAGATAAAGTGTCCAAAGACTTTTTCATGTCCCTCAAGGCCAAGCAAGATATTGATCGGATCAAGGCCATCAAGTCAACTCAAACAAGGCTCACCTCCCTTCCAGACATGTCCTTAGCCTTCATGAATCACACCAACTAGTGTTTAAAGCCTAGGAGGTCACGATAGAAAGATCTCAAGCATTATAGGAATGCCTTGACGTGGTTATTCATAAATTTAAAGCATATAACCAATGACTTTATGACCTACCCTTAACCCTCTAGGAACTCATAGAGGCCCTCTAATACATGAGTAATGACAAAGCCTTGGGCCTTGCCAATTTCACATATGAATTCTATATAGCTACATGGGAATTTATTTGGCCAAAATTGCTTCAAGTTTATAAAGAAGCCTTGCAAAACCATTCTTTGGGATCTTTAATTAATCAAGGTGATATTAAGTTTATACCCAAAGTAGGAGATCTAAATCTCATTACCATTCAATGGCCCATCACCTTGTTGAATGTATCTTAAAAAATTATAACCAAAGATCTTGCCAATCAGCTCCATTTTATTCTTCTTGTAATTGTTAGACCTAAACAAACCAATTTCATTAGAGGAAAGTATATTCTTTATAATCTCATTGTCATTTGGAAGGGCATGGAATGGGCTCAATTTTCTCGTCAGTGAACCATTTTTTTCAAGCTTGACTTTGAAAAAGCCTACAACAAAATTGAATGGTCATTTATCCTAACTATGTTAAAAGCTCTTAGTTTCGGCCAATACTTTATTTTGGTATTCCAAATTTTAATTTTAGATGTTTCAAATTACCTAACAATTAATGGCTTTAAGTCTGATTGCATTTGCTTACAATGCTTCATTAGGGAAGGTTGCCCTTTTACTTTGACATTATATGTTCTCTTCATACAAGCTTTAGGATATCTTCTTGCCTTTAAGGCTAAACAGGGTTGGTTTGAGGTATATTTTTACCTAACCACTCTTCCCAACTCATAAATGGGCATTTTGTGGATGACACTTTCCTTATGCCCGAAGAACAAGAATGAACCTTCCTAGAAGTTATGAAGTGTCTTAATATTTTTTGTTTGGCCTTTATGTTTAGTTTGCAATGGAGTAAGACTCGGTGTTCCAGACAAAGTATGATGTCTATGCCTAATTGGTTTCTCCATTTTAATTGGAAATGGATTACATGTGGAGAACAGTTTAAATTTCTTAGCATTCTTTTTGCCTTTGACTGCTCTCCAACAGAGCTATGGTAGTATGATATCAATAGAGTGGAGAAGAAGGTTGATTATTGGATTACCAAGTCATTATCCTTAATAGGTAAATTCTAAATTTGCACCAAGATTTTGGTTGTCACCCATGTCTATTATTCCTCTTATTGGGCTCCTTCAAAATCATTTTATGATAATGTAGTTAAAATTCTCAGGACTTCTTTTGGTTTAATTCTAAGCATAACAAGGGTTTCCATCGTGTGGCCTAGCATATTTATTGCCTTCATTGGGATAAAGGGGTCATGGGATTTGTTGACTTTTATAGATAGAGTGCAACCCTATGTGCCAAATAGGTTATTCACACCATTGAAGGTAATGAAGCTTGGAAAATCCTTCTAGGGTGCCCTATGATAAACCTAGTTGGAATAATATAGACATGCACTCCAATCTCATCACTATGGCTCCTATTAAAATTGAAAATGCTTTTGTTTCCAAAAGTATATAGAAAACTTTTGAATTTGTCAAGCCACACATGAAATGGATTGGGGATAGTTTTCATACAAGTCTATCTTTCAATGATCACAACATTTGGTGGTTTCCTATTATGGCATGCACTAATGTTTTATTGGTTGAATGGCTTGGAATTAAAACCCTCAGACTCTTTTGGAAAGGTATTCTTACCATTCAAAACTTGGTTTCTGCCAATGATTGGATTCCTTTGCCAAATTTGAAAATTAAATTTTAATTAAATAATGTTGACTCACCTTTTATCATATGCATACAACAGCTTCTTCATGATGTTATGCTTCACAAGCTAGGCTTGCAACCACCTCAAGCATGGTAGGACTGACGATGGAATTGTGATGCCCATTTTTAAAATTATTCTTTAGGCCTTCTGTATCAAATCATGATCCCCTTTTCCCCTTCATTTTGAAATCTCAATAGGTGTTGGGGGCTTAACCCCTCCTCCAAAACTTGGCTTACCAGACAGGACATAATTTGGAATATCAGGATATAACCTAGCCTGCCCATTTTATGTGGTGTTTAGTCTATCAATGTCTCCCACTTGAGAGGGAATTTCTCACATGAACATTATTCCACCCAAGTGTCTTGCCTATCATTGACTTTAGTCATTCAAGCACCTCTTTTGGTTCTGCCCATGAGCCCAATCTTCTTGGAATTGGATTCATAGCCTATTTCAAGCCTATCACCCTTAGGCTTTTTTCTTGGCAGCTTGTTCTTCTATGGGACTCAACCAACTGGCCAACTTATATTTCTTTTCTATGGATTTATTTCAAATACATTATTCTTTTCCAATTATGGAAGGCCAAAAATAATTCTATATTCAACAATGGTGAACGTTTTTATCATTTTTATCTTAAGGATAGGGTTTTTGTTATTTCATCAGCCTACATACATATTCAAGCCTAAATGGACAAGGCTATGATGGAAGTCTCCAACCTCTAAGAGCTACTGGACCACTGGGGGAGTGCCCCCTCCACTGTGAGTTGGGTGCCACCAAATGGGCTGCCCTAAGGGCTGCCTCAGCCACCTCCCAAGAGGTGTAGAAGCTATTAGTTTCAAAAGGTGACAAAACCTTAAGATCAACTATAAACATGGCCTAGTTTCATGATAGTCAATTTCAACTATTTTTGAGAGTTTGAAGGCATTTTCTTAGAATTTACAAAAATCCATATGGAAGAAAACTTGTTGAAAAAACCATTTCTGAGTTATTCTGAGTTTCTCAAGAAACTTAGTGGGTCCTTTCTAGTTTTTACACAATTATACTAGAATGAACTAGATTTACATTTTTATAGTAGGTTTACATCCTTGGGGGGAGCACTCATCTAAGGGCTTAGCCCCTAGTCATATGGAATTTTATAACTTGGTCATAACCAACCCAAGGGGGCTTAAGTTTTAATTTAAAAGTTTAGTCAAACTTTTGCACACCCAAACAATTTTGCAAAGTGGAGATTTTCTTTTGCGAGCAAAAAATTCAAACTCACATAATTTTCAGCCTACAACTCCTTTTTAGGCACCACTTTTTTTGAAAGCGTGAGTTTTTTTATAGATCTATACATTAACACTATTCTTGAGCCTTCTAAAATTGATACTCTATAAGTTTAGTCGATTATAAATCCTTATCTTTTTATCATTATTAGTTCAACACATACTTCCTTTCTGCACCATGGATTAGAATATGGTTCCTCTTCTTACACCATTCAAATATCATGAGTGGAAAACTAAAGTCCAAATATTTTTCAAGATTAAAGGTTTACAAACAATCACTACAAGTACTAAAAGAGAACCAACACCTAATGTATATAAAGTGAAGTGGTTTAATAGATTTGATGAGGCTTATAGTCTATTATGTTTGTCAATGTCTCCCAACTTACTCTTTCATGTTCGATCTGTAACTTATCCTAATGATGTTTGGACCATTTTGGAAAAACTATTTAGGAAGCAAGACCTAATGAGAGGTCATGAATTGAAGAATGAACTCATCAGTTTGAGTCCAGGTAACTTTGACACTATACATGAATTCTTCACAAAATTCAAATCACTTAGGTTGTAGTTGAGACTATGTGGCATTAACATATAAGATGATGAATTGATTCTTTTGAGCATTACCAAATTAGGTTATGATTAATTTTTATTTGTTTATACCTTCTATGCCACCAAGTGTGCCTTTAAATTTACATGAACCATGGCATCATTAGATGGTTTTTTTATCAATTTAACTCAGAAGCAAGTCAAACTTATTCAAATGTGTATATTGAAGTCATCTAAATCACTTGCCTTAATTGTGAGTCATGACAAACATAAGGCTTTCAATAATAAGGAGAAGAAACAAAATAAGGACTAAGAGAAAAGAAAGGGTCAGAATCTGATGCTAAGTCCAACACATCAAAAAGTCCTCCTCTTCAAGTACGAAACCCAAAAAAAAGACTCACATGTGCCTATTGTAAGAAAATTGGGCATGATGAAATCAAATTCATGAAGAATCAGATTGATCAATTAACAAAGATGTTTGAGAAACCCAATATCAGTGTCCTTGAATCATATAATAAGAGTTCATCAGCATAGGAGTATTCTAAGGCTAAAGACAATAATAAGAGCAAAGGTAAGGGCAAAGCACTTATTACAGTTACATCCTAACCTTCCACATGGGTAATTTATTTAGGTGCCTTGCACCACATTGCTTCATCACATAAATTTTGCTTGTCCTTGGAGCCTTTTTTATGCCTTCCATTTTATTAGGTGATGATACTTCCTCAAAATTTAGTGGGAGAAGATCTATTTAAGTGAATGATGAAACATTTTAGAATGTCCTATGTGTTCCCTCATTATCCACCAATCTCCTAATTGTTTATCATATCACGCACATCAGATCAGGCAAGAAAGTTGAGTTCATCCTTGATTCTGTGGTTATTAGGGAAGTGCAAAGTGACTCTATATTTGCATTTAAGAAAGTGAATCACCAATCATGATTGTATACTTTCTCACAATTTACTCTTGATGAACCCTCTACTATGGTTTTCACTCATACTAATGGGGTGAATAAATTATGACGTGAACAATTTACATATTGTAACTATCACTACCTAGAGAAACTCAATTATCATGACATGGTTTCAAGGTTACCACATATTCATTGTTTTGACTGAGTTTACATAGGTTGCATACTTAGTAAACATCCTGAAGAGAAGTATGACAAAGGCAAATCATTGAAAGCTACACAGACATTGAAGCTAGTTCATAATGACATTGTTGGTTCATTTCCAGCTCCTTCATTCAACATGAATAAATACATGCTTACCTTCATTGATGACTTTTGGAAGTATACTTCGGTGTACTTTCTTAATCATAAGTATGAGGTCTTTGATCATTTTTAGGACTTCAAGAAGCTTATATAAAAATAGTCAAGTAAATCCATCAATATTCTATGCATTGATAAGGTGGTGAGTATGTCAGTAATCATTTTGAGTAATTCTGCACTTCAACGGGGATTGAAATCGAGCGTACAGTTCCATATAGTCCTCAATAGAATGGTGTTATAAAATGTAAGAACATGTCCTTGAAGGAAATGGAAAACTATATGCTACATTCCAAGTCTATTGCACCTCAATATTGGGTTGAGGCCATCAACTATGCTTGTTACATTCAAAACTGGGTTCGTCATAAAGCATTGAAGGAAGTCACTCCTTTTGAAGCATGCAGTGGTTACAAATCCATAATCAAACACTTTTGAGTGTTTAGGTCTCCTGCTATGGCCTGTACTCCTAAGAAGAAACATAAGGCAATGGAACCTCAAAGTCAACATTGCATCTTTGTCAGATATCTTAATGGTGTTAAGGGATACATGATTCTCCATCCCACTAATCACAAGTTGCTCATTGAGAGAAGTATTTATTTTTAGGAAGGTCCTTTGGACTCCACACCTGACACTTATCCCTCTTCCTTGGATGCATTAGGATTTGATGACAATTCTAAGGATTCAGATATACCTAAGTAGCTTCCTAATGATCTAAATTCTTTTTCTAGTTCTGATGATGTGAATAGTGATGGGGACTCACCTCCTCCTTCTCCTAGACTATCATCAAAGGATGTGTAATATCCTCCAAACTCTCCAACTTTTGGTCCTCTCTAGGTTAGATAAACACTACAAATTGTTGGCCATTAGATTTGAGATCCATCAAACACCAAATAAATGCATTTATAGTTCCCTAATGCCCCACATGTATTCATTACATTTACTTATGATCCATAGTCATTTCATGAGGTATCAGGCACTCCTGAGTGGGATACTGCTATGAAAGAAGATTTTGGTTCTTTAGGAACAACACTTATGATTTAGTTCCTCTTCTTAAGGGAAGTAAACTTACTTGATTTAGATGGATCTATCAAACAAAATTTGTAACAGATGGGTTTGTAGACAAGTTCAAAACACATTTAGTAGCAAAGGGTTTTTCTCAAGTACTTGACATTGACTATATCGAGATATTTTCCCCAATTTCCAAAATGAACTCAATTTGACTCACTTTTACCATTACCACAACACATCATTAGAATGTTCATCAAATGGATGTGAAGAGTGCCTCTCTTCATGGTGACCTAAAAGAGTAAATATACATGGACCAACCACAATGATTTGTGGAATATTCTTCCTAAGTTTGTAAACTTTAGAAATCTATCTATGGCCTCAAACAAGTTCCTCGAGCTTAGTATGCCAAGATGGACCTTTTTATTCTTTCAATTAGGTATAATATATGAAATTCTTATCCAAATGTCTACATTTTATGATATGATGATTCACTATTGATTATAGTTCTCTATGTGGAAGACTTATTGATCAGAGGGAGTTATTCACCCACCATCACAACAATAAAAATTGCTTTGTATAATAGGTTCTCAATGACTGACTTGGACTTGTTGCATTACTTTCTCGAGATTGAAATTTCTCAGTCTAAATTTGGGATCACTATTGCACAATCCAATTATGTTCTTGATTTGATTACACAATTTAATATGGTTGACTGTAATCTAACTCCAACTCTATTTTTATATGGGGTCAAGCTTAAGGATGATTATCCTTCTCCTTTGGTTGATGTTACTCCATATTAAAAACTTGTTGGCAGTTTCATCTATTTTACAAACACTACATCTGACATCTCATATGTAGTGGGCATGGTCTCTATATTTATGTAGAAACCACATGAGTTGCAATAGAAATTAGCTAAATAGATTCTTCGCTACATTCAAGGTACTCATAGTTTTAGGATTCATTATGGAGAAGGCATTGATGTTGACTTGATTGGGTATATAGATTCAGATTGGGCATTTAATGTAAATTTTTGCATGCATATTCAATGCAAACCACACTATCAAGAAATAGGTAACAACCTAAAAATAAATCATAAAATTAAATGATTGAACATCCAAGTAATAAGAACTAATTTAGAGTGTCAAATGCAAACTATAAAATCATTTATAATTTTGAACTAATTCAATTCATTTTAGTTAAGGGAATGTGATGCAAAAAAAATAACAAATATTTAAGATAGTAAATGTGAGAAGTTGGAACCATAGAACACAAGAGTTGTAGCTTTAGGTGAAATATTGTATCTTTTCTCCAGATGGAAGATAATCAATTGGATCTTATTTATGAAAGTTAAAACTAAAAAATGTGAAGAACTTTAGTTATAAAAAATATTAACATAGTAGCATATTGTAATTTTACATTCATAATAGCACAGAGTCCTAATACATGAAGGAATTGTAAACATACCTTTGTAATTTAAATTTGCATTTGTTTAACACTTATTTTTCTTCAAAAATCTGTATAACCATTGTAACTTGAAACTAACATAGAGATAATTGATATCAAAGCTTCCACACACTATCAAAGTTGCTCAAGCAATTGAATGTGTGTCGTAGGAGCATACAAGTATTCAATGTGCTTGCACCTATTTTGTAAGTTTTATGATATAAAATAGTAGACTTGCCTCACTTTTCAAAAAGGTCATTTATTAAAGACCTTAACTTTCTTTTTTTTGGACTGACAAATAATCTACTTTCCCTAGGTAAATGGTCCTATTATTATACTCCAACTAATGAAAACCTCAAAAAAACATGATTATTATATTTTTTTCATTTTTAAAAATAACATATATTGTCTTTTCTTTTGTGCTTTCTTGTCATAGTTATATGAGGGAGGTAAAAAAATTAGGTAAGTTAGGTTTCAAAGGAATGAAATTGGCTCTATTACGGTTTTCCATAGTCAACATGCCTTTCCTTGTGCTTTTTCTTGCCAACCTTACATACCATTTTTATAGGACTTTTTGGGGGTCATATGCATTAATTGCATTCAAAACTCTACCTTATGGGTGGGATAGCCATATATAATGGCTTCCCCACTCTTGACTGCAACCATTGTTGTAAGAGACAAGAGGAATGTCACCCAAAAAATCTTAAAAGTTTATCTTGAAAGTCTATGATAAGGTAATTGTTGACAATTTTGATCCTACATGTCAAATTGCCACCCTTATCATTTGAAGCTTTTCATGTTATAGCCAATTTGATTTTGCTCATAGTACTTATAAAGGGATAGTTAGATTACTTCGAGTTTTCACAAGCACAAAAAATACCTCGAGCTTTCATGGAAGGAAGCCTTCAAGTTTTGTCTAAGTATAAAAAGTGTTTCAGACTTTTTGTCTGAAATAAATTTTTTGAAAGATCATCATATAGTTTCTCGAAGGACACTTTCATTTTCCTAAAGGGTAGTTTTCATTAGCTGAGGGGTACTTTGGAAAAATCTGAAGGGACACTTTGGAAATCTGAAGGGCAAGTCAAATTTTCTGAAAGACCATTCTCTTTTTTTTGAAAGGACACTTTCAAGAATTTTGAAGGGTAATTGAACCGTTACAAAACTTTCGAATGATCATTCACAGAAAAGTCGAAGGGTATCTTCCCTTCGGAAAAAGGAATTCTCAAAGCCAAAGGGGACCATAATAATTTTTTTGAAGGGTCATTCACAAAATTTCCAAAGGGTCAATTTTCGGTAAAGGTCCATTTCATTTTCTCCAAGGGATGATTACAACTTTCCAAAAGGGATAATTTCGAGAAGGCTCTAACATTTTTTTGAAAGAAACTTTCCCTTCGGGAAAGTTATTTTTAAGAAGTCTAAGAGGACACTTGTAAAAGGGATAAGAGGTTCATTTTGAGAAAACCTAAAGGGCACTTTCCCTTCAGGAAAGTCCATTATCAAATTCCAAAGGCACACACAAAATGTTCAAAGGGTACATTTCCTTCAAACAAATTGTCATGACAGTTTTCTGAAGGGCGAGTGGACAAATACAATTTTGTCAAAAGGGCAATTTGTAAGGGTTATGAGGACAAGATTTCTAATGGACATTATGTCTAAAGGAAATAAAAAAAGATAGAAGCTAGAAGATACGATTCCATCAGACTTTTTTTTTAAAGGAAATGGACCGATCGGAAAAGTCAAAGGAAAGGCACAAGAAAGAAAAGGCTGTGGACATTTTGTCTGAAGGCAAAAAGATGGACAAAAAGTCTAAAATAATTATTTCAGATAAATTGTCTAAAAGAATTCTTTCAAAATATTTACTCGAATAATTGTTCTAAGTGAATGGACCAATCAGAAAGGATGAAGAGACAATTACCGCAAACAATTTATCCATGGGAAAATGATAAAGACAAAAGCTCGAAGATATATTTCCTTCATAATTTTTGTCTAAAGGAAATAAATAATGTATAAATCCTGGGGAAAAAATGAAGGATAAAAGAAGTAGACAAAGGAAATAGCCGTAGAAAAATAAATATTGGAGAAATACATGCACAGAAACAAAGAAGCCTGAAAGCGTTAGATAGAGAAATTACCATAACAAAGACAAGAAGTTCAATCTGAATGAACCTCTCACTCATCAAGGTCCTCTTCCATGCAAGCAAAGGCTATCTATAGTTGATTGGTCAAAGTTTCAATTGACTATTTGTTCAAGTCAGGCTTATCTCCTAGTCATCTCATGCATTTAATCATCCAACTTAGCTTCAAGCAGTTCAAGAGGTATATTCCTTTGAAGATTGTGACATGGCTTTCCATACAAGAGTTTGAATTATCAAACTTGGGTACACCTCATCGCTTATACGCCAACATGAATTTCATGCATGTACTCTTGTTTATCTTGTTGAAAGTTTTTAACATTCCAACAGTTCAAGTGGAGTTCTATATTTCAAGATTGGCATAACATCATGCATGATGGAAGTTTTAACTCAAAATTGGGCTCTCCATCATTTTCAATGCAAAAGAGCTTTTCATGCAAGGCATAAGAAAAAAATATATTTTATTTGAAGGTTGTGATAGCACAAGTTGGATTGAGTTGACCTCCTCTTCTATTTTCAGTGCCAACCTCTTGGTTTTTGTATGTTTTTTCTATATAAGTTGCATTTTTAGCCTTGAATTATCATCCCTCTTTTGGCAAGACCAAATTCTACCAAAGATTGAGTTATATAACCTTTTTAGATAAATAAAAGGACTATTATTTTTGGATTATAGAATGTTGGTATAGTGTATTTATGTCAATGATTTGCATAAGTGATAAAAAATTTCTTCCTTTTCAAGTCTTGATTCTTACCTAGTTATTAGTTGATCAAATTATGTAGGTCATGTTCTATGTTTAATGTCTTTTGGCTAAAGTTACAGTGGATATAAGTGGTTGGTTAGTGCCTTGTGTTGGGTGAATATTTTGTCGGCCAGCTAATTGGTGACCAAAATAGTTCCTATCACCATAGTATAGGGAGATGGATCATCCTGGTCTGCAGGTTTACTACATCAACAGGGGACAAATCTCTCCTCTCATCAAGGGGAGGTTCCCTATTAAATATGCAGAGGCTATATACTATATAAATAAGTAGAAAGTAAGACATAGGGGTAGAATACATCATCCATCTCTTTTCTTTCAAAGATGATGCTCATAGACAGAGGACAAATCTTGGGTGATTGGTGAAGGTACTTCTCTTCTTTCAAAAGTAACATTTAGCCAAGAGCCAGATCCCTTTCTGGATAGTAGAAATTTTGGTGAAGCAACAGAAGGCACTTCTCTTCTTTCAAAAGTGCTTGTTCTTGCAGGCAACAGAAATATTTTTGGTAACAGGTGACAAAAGGGCGCAGTAACCAGCAGTATGAAATATAACACAAAGTTTCCACCTTAACTACCCTAGAGTGAGATACAAAGAACAAAGTGGGCATAAAGTCGTCCCAAGGTCCTTTACATAGAAACAAAAAATAAACACACACTAAAGACAACTATGACAGTGCAAAGTCTGAAAGTAGCTGGCTTCAGGACACCTTCTTTATCACCTCCACTAGTCATACTTGTTAAATCAGATAAATAAGAATGCTTTCAGAAGACAGACATAAGAACAATATCCTAAAGTAGCACAAGTTATAACAACACAAAGTCTGCAAGTAACTTGTTTTCTCATTCAATCAAAGAAATATGAATACAATCTGAGCTCAAAGTCTCAGTAATGCCTTTCAATTCAGGCAAAGTTTCATTTCTGGTAAGGGGAAGATCTCCTTTACAAATGAGAGAAAATATAAATTTATAGCAACTACCTAAGGATTGGTGCCATTTTCCATGGGATGGCCCATGCTGCAGTCAGCATCTTCAATGTGTCTCCAGTTTTATCTAGAGAGACCATGCTGAGAACAGTGTGCTGCCATAACTATGGCATGTCCCTTCATCTGATATGTCTCCTCCTTAATATGGACCATCTTGTCCTTTGCATATTTGTCTTTAATTCATGGAAGAAAATAGGTCACATCCTTCGTTTCATGCACTCAGAAGTCTACTCGATCCACTGTTTCACCTACTGGAAATAACTCTTTCCAAGATATTTTTGATCCTTTGGTCTCACTCCTCTCTTCACTACTTAAGCGCTTCTTTGCTCTTTATAGCCCTTCTTGCCTAAGTCTTTGGGGGGTCCTTTCTATGTCTTTAACAAGTGGCAAGTTTCGCTGTTATGAAACTCATTAGAAACTTATGAAAAATGGGGTCCACGACACGTTTTGCTTTAGCAACTCCAAAAGGGGAACACGAATGCAAACATTTGTCACATTCCACTGAGTCATAACATGACATGTGATGTATTTCGCTTAACTTATAAAAGCTTTAGAAAACTTTGGAGATCCTACAGAAGATGACACATGGCGGCTTCTGCTCTACTTTATAATGGACACGTGGCGGCTTTCATTGCACTTTGTCTTTTCCCATTAGGCATTTTTTCATGGGCTTTTCTCTTCAGTCAGGCTTTTCCTTTGGACAAAAGTCTGAAGGAATTATTTCGGGCTCTGCCTTAGTCATTTTCCCACAGAAACTACTTCTGAAAGAATTATAATGGCTCTTTCTCTTAATAATTTCCTACGAACAAAAAGTCTGAAGAAATGTTCTCTATCAGCGTTTAAACAAACCCGAAGGAATTCTATCTTTTTAGTCAGTCGCTTGGTTCTTCCTTTGAGTTTTGCACTTTATTTGAATTTCAATGGATATTCCCTTACTTTAAATTTGACGTTTGCGGGGCTGTCAATAGTCGCTAGTCGCTTGAACCATGTTGAACCTTAAACCTTTGAACTCGCTAAAAGTACATTGGTTCGTTGGTTCATCGGTTCATTTTGTCTCTTTTGTTCCATTGCTTCTTGGTTCAATCACTTTCCCGATCCTTTGTTGAACCATATGTTGAACCACCTGTTTGTTGCTTCTTTCTTTGACAGAGGCTGCCTTTGAACCTTTGAACCCATGAACCATTGAACTTTGAACTCTTTCGATTCAAGGTTCAATCGGTTCATCCTTTTGATTTCACTAAGTCTCTTTGATACCTTTGAACCAAGCACTTTGAACCAATTGGTCGTTGAACCCGTTGAACCGATGAACCAAAATGGTTCAAGGTTCAACGGTTCAAGCCTTTGAAACTAGTTAAGTGCTCAGAGCCGTGGAACCTTTGAAATGGTTGAACTTTGAACCTCTAAACCCACTAAACCCATCGAACCAAAATGGTTCAAGCTTCAATGGTTCAATCCTTGCTTAGATGCTTACCGATGGACATTTTTTATTGAACCAAGGTGTTAACCCAATCCTAAAGATGGCCAAGTATTGGAAACTGGTTCTTTTGATTGAACTCGCCTGTAGAAGCCTCTAAACCTGTTGAACCTGCTAATCCCTTTACTGAAAAAGCTTGAAAAAAGAGGAATATGAAAGCTTAGAACAAATTTTGAGAAGGGAAGAGAGAAATTTTGGTCATGTCGGACCAAGATAGCTCATATGTTGTTCCAAAAATGAGTGACATTTTTGGGGACCAACACCTTGAATCAAGCCTATTCCATCATTTCCCTCAAGCTTTGATCACCACATAAAACCTTTTCATGAAATACTGATGTATGAGAGTTAATTAGAGTCAAAGATTCAATCTTTTCTTGTCTAATTAGTGTTTTTAAAATCTCAAATCGAGTGGATGAACCAACATATAGGTGTATCACCATCATTAGATAGGATTTTTCCTTCAACTTTCTTTCTTCCCTTTTCTTGGAAATTTTTAGCATAGAGTAGAGATCATAATTGATACACCAAGGAGAGCTAGCCCTTAAGAATCTATAGACTCAATTTGTTGATTAGGCCACCCATAGCCTAGGATTATTTCCATGTTTCAGTAGATTGTGAAGGCTTGAAACTACCTTCATAAGGGTGCGAGTCTGATTGACAATAGTTTTTGGCATGCTCGATGAGGCCTCAAAAAAATTCTTTGCATATCTGAAAAAGTTTTGTCACAGAAGAAGATATTCATTATCATCAACATCCAATTGTAGAGCTCATAGCATCATTTAGAAAATTCATTTATGCCAAAGGTTACCACAAGGTTAGCAAGTAAAGGTTTTCCTTTTGTATTTATATCATACAAGAGATCAAGGTTTAGGTAGGCAAATCCATATCCTCAAAAGAAATATTCATCTTCTAGTTATCCTACTATTCTAATCACTACAAACCCCACTACCTAAATGGCCATCAAAAATTAGGTGTTTGTTCCATTCAATAGAGGTAGCCCACTGAATTTAGCCTAATTTTATGAAATTATTATATCTACCCTCAAAAACATCCCATTCTTCTCATGAGAAAATCAAACAACCCCTATTGAGCATATCCAAGATGTAGTTAATCTTTGTTCAGTCCATAATGTTGTTGAGGATAATGTTGCTATTAGATTGTTTGTTGCTTCCTTAAAATAAAAAGCATTGTCGTGGTATAGAAACCTTCCACTAAATTCCGTTTCTACCTAGGATGAATTAGGTGTAGCTTTAGTCAAGCAATTTGAAGACAAATCTGATCATCTCTCTTTAGTAGAATAGTTAACTACATAAATAAAGCTCCTCATGAGTTCATGTCTAAATTTGATATCAGATTCCAAAAGACATGGATCAAGATATCCATGTTTATTAGACCATCTCTTGAATATGCATTTTTTAATTATTTGAAAGCCCTTAACTCTGACATTAGTGTGATGATACAGTCAATGGGTGGTACTACCTTGCCAGATGCTTATGAGGTTACAATAAGGGTAGGGAATAATTTGATACAAGTTGGTAAGCTTTCTCCAAGGCCTCTAATGTCTATATTTTTAGAATTGAATTCTATATCGGCCCCTCAAATTCTTCAAGTTCCATCCTTAGCTCCTATTCCATCACCTCAAACTCAACTTGCAACCCCTAGTAGTCAAGCTAGTGAGATATGAGTTAAAAATCATGTTACAATACTTTGGGAATGAAATAGTGTAACTAAAGAGACAAAAAATTGAGGCTAATAGGCTCTATTATCAATAAAATTAGACTACCTATCATTCCTTCAAAGATGAAAGGCCTCCTTATCAAGGTTTCAAAGAGAGCACACCACCTTATCCAACACAAGGAGTGATAACTCTAGGTAAGCCATATACTACCATTGATCCTAATGCTCCTTCCACTTTAAAGGCCATTATCCCCACCCCACCACAAAACAACTTGATTCAAGAATTAGGTTGGCAGTCTTCAAATCTCAATGATGCTCAAAACCAAGCCTTGGTATTACGAAACATCATTATGCCATAAATGATAAAATAAGAGTTTTCTTTTTAAGGATATTAGTACCAAGATAGAGGTTTGGCATCACAAGGAGAGACTCAACAAGTTCAAGGGTAGCCTGATGCCATTAATGTAAATTGGCAAGTGGATGATCATGTTGCTTTTACTTAGGGTGTTGAAACTAACAATTCAAGTAGTCAAGTTGCAACTGTAAATAGAGCTAAAAGGTGAACCATTGATGAGATACAAGAGGCATCAAATGCTTCAAGTACTCCTAACATTGTTTTTAAGAGTACAAAGGAATAATTTACTACCCCTAAAACTAAAAAAAATAGAATATAGAGGTTAGTAAAGTTCATTGAATACCTTTAGTTCGTGAGCAGCCAATACTTCAAAAAGTGAAATCAAAGGTTGGTGGATCTCAATTCAATATAGTAGATCAGATGACCAAGTCTAACATCAGCATTAACATGTGGGATTCTCTTTCCATTCCAGGACAAAAATATATGCTCATCCAAGAGCTTTCAGCTCTCAAATTGTCTCCAAAACCAGTTGAGAAAGACGATGTTGTCTTAACTAATTCAGATCAGCCAACTAAACATCAAGTAAAAAATATGGCAAAGGTGGAGAGAACTGAGGTAAAAATAAATAAAACTCCTTCTTTCTACCTTTCTTTGATAGTAGGTGATACTTTGGTTCATAACTATATGGTGGATAGTGGAGCTAGTAGTACAGTCATGCCTAAAGAGATTGCAGACAAGCTCAGCCTTGTTTATGAGCAAAACACTAAGGGGTAATTGCAATTGGATGGGTCACCAACAAAGATGGTAGGTATTATCAAAGATCTAAAATTAACATTACATGTTTGTCCCAATGTTACTATTCAGCAGGGTGTTGTTGTGGTAGACTTGCTTTCTTACTTTGTTATGTGCCTATCAAGAAACTTCACCTCAAAGATTAGGGGATATGTATCAAATGATAGGACTTATTTTCTATTTATAACTAGGTATGGTACCAAGTTAACAATTCATTCTTAGCCTATTACGTGTTTTCATATGGAGCCATATATGCCAAGTGTTATGAACACTAACTGTATCATCTCAAATTAGGTGTTAAAAACTAGTGAAGTAGAAAATAGATCACCTTTAGATGGAGTTTCAGATTTGTTTCTTGATGAGTGGGCTTCCACTTTGCATGAGCATGATCTTTATAAGCTAATTGAATGATAAGGACTCAGTGTGTATTGTCTTCATGAGAATGATGTACCGATTCCAGCCATGGTTAAGGACGATGAATCTAGTGAAGGTTTATGGCACTTGTACTTTGATAGATCAAGGAATAAATATGGTAATAGAGCTGGGATGATGTTGGTTTCTCCAACAAAGAAAAGGTATTTCTATTATATTAAATTTTAGTTTGGTTGTTCAAACAATGTTACTGAGTATGAAGCACTAGTTCATAGTTTGTAGTGGACTAGGAAGATGAAAGTCAATTCCTTGCAAGTTTTTGGTGATAGTGAACTTATAGTTCACCAAGTAAGAGGTTTAAATGTATGTAAAAACTTATTTCTTAAATCTTCCAAGCATATAATATGGGACTTACTTGAATATTTCAAGCTTTTAACTTTCAAGAAATACTAAGAGTTGAGAATAAACATGCAAATAAGTTGGCTGCCATTGGATCATAATTTAGTATCCCAAATAATATAAAAAGTGAGATAATTTAGTCACATATAAAGGTGGTTGTAAGGCCTTGTGTTCTAGATAATCACAGAATTGGCAAGTGTTCGAAGATGATAATCAAATTGTGAGATTTTTGCAAGAGGAGGCTGAGTTTTCTTCAAGAAATGAATCAAAGTATTTATAGCAATATGGTGATCAAGTTGTGAAACTAAAAACAAATAATTTGCCCAAAGGACTAGTCATATTTGAGAACATTTTCAGTGGTGATGATGAGTTAAGGAAAGAGAAGACATCCTTGTAACCAAAGGAAGAAAACTATGCCAATTTAGAGATTACAACTGGTAAAAATTTAAAGTTGGGTAAGGTATGCACTCCTTCAAAAAAAGAAGCTTTCATTGAGTTATGTTCAAATTTTTTTGATGTTTTTGTTTGGAAATATAGTGATCTCAAGGGATTTGACCCAAGTCTAGCTCAATAAACCATTGAGTTAGAGGCTGAAACTAAACCAGTGAGACAAAGACAAAAGCTCATCAATCCTAAGCTTGAGCCTTTGATGAGAGCTGAGCTTCACAAGCTCATAGAGTTAGCTATTATATTTCTAATCAAGCACTCAACTTGGGTGGCAAATCTTGTTTTGGTACGAAAGAAGAACAGTGAGATTAGACTATGTGTTGACTTCCATGTTTTGAATAGGGCTTCACTTAAAGATCATTATCCATTGCCATCAATGGAATAAATTTTACAGCTGGTTGCAGGTTCAGAAAGGTTTTCTTCATTGGATCGATATAGTGGCTACAATCAGATTTTAGTCAAATAAGAGGACCAATTTAAGATAGCCTTCACAACCAAGTGGGGGACGTTTGCATACACAAAGATACCTTTTAGTTTATCTAATGCTGGATCAACCTTTCAAAGAGCCATGGATAGGGCATTCTAAGGCCATTTTAACAAATTTTTACTTATTTATTTGGATGATATAATAGTGTTTTCAAAGAGTGCAGAAAATCACATGGTTCATTTAAAGCAAGTGTTCAAAAGGTGTAGGCAATTTGGGGTATCTAAATCTCAAAAAGTGTGTCTTTTCAGTTCATGAAGGTAAGCTTCTTAGACATGTTGTTTCAAAGCATAGTTTAAGCATAGATTATGAAAGGATTGACTCCATTCTTGTACTCTTATTACCTAAACACAAAAAGGCTATGCAAAGTTTCTTTGGGAAAATCAACTTCATAAGGAGATATATTTCAAAATTTGACATTTTAGCTAAGCCACTTATAGCCATGCTAAAAATAAATCAAAGCTTCAGCTAGTCCAAAGAAGGAGTAAAAGGTTTTGAACATATTAAGAAGGCCATATCTAGTGCTCCTACACTTATAAATCTAGATTTCACAAAGGATTTCACTCTATATACATATGCTAACATAGACACCATTCCAGGCATTCTTATGCAACAAAATCATAAGGCTTTGGAACAGCCAGTAGCTTTCTTCAGTCAAGGCTTGGAAGAGTATGAAATAAGGTACTCTTTTGTTGAGAAACATGTACTTTCAATTATAAGGTCTCTTTAAAAGTTTAGATACTTGTTGTCTAACAATAAGATACACATAATGGTTTTTCATCCAAGCATCAAGGAGTTACTTTTGAATAAAGATATAAATAAGAAGAGAGTTGGTTGGATAACCAAGGTAATGGAGTATGATGTGGAAGTTGGGGTCACAAAGTTGATTAGAGGAAAAGGAGTTTGTGAGCATCTAGCTCAATAATTGCAAGAGACTAATGAGGTTGTTTTGGTGTCAAACGATGAAGAGGTTGCAGTTGGTCATACCTCACCTTCCAACTGGTTTCATGACTTGGTAAGCTATCTCCAAGATTGTATTTATCCATCTCATCTAAGTGCTTTAAATAGAATATATTTCAGGTTGCAATCAATTTCATTTTTGCTTATTGATGGTGTTTTGTTCAAGAAAGATATCAATGTCATGTTGCTAAGATGTATACAACAAAGCCAAACTCAGAGATTGCTTGAAGAATTTCATGATGGACATGGTAGAGGACATTTTCTTATAAGAAATACAACCCTTAAGATCATGAGAGGTGGGTATTATTGGCCTAGTATATTTGGTGGTTGCCATGCATGGGTTAGAAAGTGCAAACAATGTGTTATGTTTGTAGGAAAAGTGAAACTTGCAGCATTACCTCATCAACTAATCACAATGGATCAACCTTTTCTCCAATTAAGATTGGACTTTATTGGTCTCATAAATCCTCCTTCAATTTTAGGACATAAATGGATTCTAACTACCATAGATTACTTCACACATTGGATAGAAGCAGTAGCATTGAAAGAAGCAAATGAAATCAATGTTCTAGATTTATGTGAAGGTTTGCTTATTATATTTAGATTTCCTTCAACTATTATTTTTGATAATGCAATGGCTTTTGTGGGATATAAGATCAGTCAATAGGTTATCCAGTGTAGAATTTATCTCAGCACTTCATCAAACTATTATCCATAAGGCAATGGCCTTGCTAAATCTATGAATAACAACCTATTAAGGATCATAAGAACGACTATTGATGAAAATCAGAGGTCATGGCATCTCAAGTTTAAGTCAACACTATGGGCTGATAGGATAACCTACAAAATATCTATAGCCAACTATCCATACAAGCTGGTATATGGTAAGGAAGCAAGGTTACCCATTTCTCTTAAGTTTCCTACTTTAGAACTAATGTATCAACTCAAGCTGTTAGAGAATGAGCCTATGGAGATCAGGTATACTGAGCTTATGGAAATGGAAGAGATAAGAAATATGTCCATGCTAGCCATGGAGATTCATCAAGCACAAGTGAAGAGAGATTTTGATAAAGGAGCTTCTTCATGAAGTTTCAAAAAAGGCGATTTGGTCCTCGAGTGGGATGAGGATAGAGTTAAACCAAGAAGGCACACAACGTTTGATTCCCTTTGGAGAGGCCCATACATAATCTCTAGATGCAAATCCCACAATGTCTTCCAGCTTGTAAAGATGGATTGTGAGGAGCTTCCAATCCAAGTCAATGGGATACATCTAAAACATTGTTACTAAAGATCTTGGCTCCTTATGTATAGTTAGCTTGTTTTCCTCCAAGTGTTATTCAAGCACATTAGTTTAGTCCTATTTTGTCTCAAATAAGTGCTTGTTTGCATATTTGCTTTGTTTAGTTAGGTTTTCTTGCTTCATGTGTTTTCCTTCTTTTTTGGAGGATGAAGGTTATCTCATTCCAAGACAAAAGAGAATTTGCAGTCATGGACCATATTTCCCATTATTTTACGAGTTAAAATATCATGTATATGGTCTGAGTTCTCAAGCATAGCAAGCATGCTTCCTAGTTGAGTCACCAAAATGTTGACAATTTTGGCCCTACAGGTCAAATTACCACCCTTATCCTTTGAATCTTTTCATGTCATTACCAATTTGCTTTTCCTCAAAGCAGTTCTAAAGGGATAGTCAAAATACTTCAAGTTTTCACAAGCACAAGAAATACTTCAGGATTTCATGAAAGGAAGACTTCAGGTTTTGTCTAAGTATCAAAATTATTTCAAAATTTTTGTTTGAAACAACTTTTTTGAAGGATCATCACATAGTTTTCCGAAGGACACTTTCATTTTCTTGAAGGGTAGTTTTCATTAGCTAAGCGATACTTTGGAAAAAGTTGAAGGGACACTTTAGAAATCCGAAGGGCATGTCAACTTTTCTGAAAGACCATTCTCTTTTTTCTGAAATGACACTTTCAATAAGTCTAAAGGGTAAGTCAACAGTTACAAAACTTTTGAAGGACCATTTACAGAAAAGTTGAAGGGTATCTGCCCTTCGAAAAAAGGCATTCTCAAAGCCAAAGGGGACCATTAATTTTTTTTTAAAGGGTCATTCACAAAAGTTTCAAAGGGTCACTTTTTGCCAAAGGTCCATTTCATTTTCTCGAAGGGATTATTACAACTTTCTCAAAGGGACAATTTTAAGAAGGCTCTAACATTTTTTTGAAAGACACTTTCCCTTTAGGAAAGTCATTTCTAAGAAGTCTGAGAGGAAACTTGTAAAAGGGTCGAGAGGTTCATTTTGAGAAAACTTGAATGGCACTTTCCCTTTGAGAAAGTCCATTATCAAACTCCAAAGGGATGCACAAAAATTTAGAAGGGTACATTTCCTTTGGACAAAGTGTCATGACAGTTTTCCGAAGGGCAAGTGGACAAATACAATTTTGTCGAAAGGCAATTTGCAAGGGTTTCGAGGACAAGATTTCCTTCAAAAAATTTGTTTGAAGGAAATAAACAAAGATAGAAGCTCAAAGATATAATTACTTCAAACTTTTTATTTGAAGGAAATGGACCAATCAAAAAATCCAAAAGAAAGACACAACAAGTAAAAGGTCGCAGACATTTTATCCGAAGGCAAAGAGATGGACAAAAAGTCTAAAAGAATTCTTTCATAAGATTTATCCACAGAATTGTTTGAAGTGAATGGACCAATCAGAAAGGATGGAGAGATAATTCTCATGGATAATTTATCCATAAGAAAATGACAAACATAAAATCCTGAAGATATATTTCCTTCAGACTTTTTTATTTATCCCTGAGAAATAAATCCCTGAGAAATACATGCACAGTAGCAAAGAATCCTGAAAGCATTAGACCAAGAAATTTCCATAACAAAGATAAGGAGTTCAATCTGAATGCACCTCTCACTCATCAAGGTCATCTTCCATACAAGTAAAGGCTATCTTTTGTTGATTGGTCAAAGATTCAATTGACTATTTGTTGAATTCAGGCTTATCTCCTAATCATCTCATGCATTCAATGATCTAACTTAGCTTCAAGAAGTTTAAGAGGCATATTCCTTTGAAGATTGTGGCATGGCTTTCCATGCAAGAGTTTGACTTGTCAAACTTGGGTTCACCTCATCCCTTCTATGCCAACATGGAATTTCATGCATGTACTCTTATTTATCTTGTTGAAATTTTTTAACATTCTAGCAATTCAAGTGGAGTTCTATATTTGGAGATTGGCATAACATCATGCATTATGGAAGTTTTGACTCAAACTTTGGCTCTCCATCATTTTCAATTTCAAAGAGATTTTCATGTAAGGCACAAGACAAAAATAGATTTTATTTGAAGGTTGTGATAGCACAAGTTGGATTGAGTTGACCTCCTCTTCTATTTTCAGTGCCAACTTCTTGGTTTTTGTATGTTTTTTCTATATAAGTTGGTTTTTCAGCCTTGAATTATCATCCCTCTTTTGGCAAGACTGAATTCTACCAAAGATTAAGTTTTGTAACCTTTTTAGATAAATAGAAGGACTATTGTTTTCAGATTCTAGAATGTTGGTATAGTATATTTATGTCAGTGATTTGCATAAGTGATAGAATTTTTATTCTTTGTTAAGTCTTGATTCTTACCTAGTTACTAGTTGATCAGATTATGTAGGTCATGTTATGTATTTAATATCTTTTGGTTGAAGTTACAATGGATATAAGTGGCTGGTTAATGCCTTGAATCAGGGCTATTCTATCATTCCCTCAAGCTTTGATCACTAGACAAAACCTTTTCATGAAATAATGATGCATATAAGTTAATTGAAGTCGAAGATTTAGCATTTTTTTATCTAATCAATGTTTTTAAAAGCTTAAATTGAGTGGATAAACCAACGTACAGGTGTATCACCATCATTACATAGGATTTTTCCTTTAATTTCCTTTCTTCCATTTTCTTGGCAGTTTGTAGCATAGAGTAGAGATCATAATTGATACACCAAAGGGAGTTAGCCCTAACAATTTAGAGACTCAATCCACTGATTAGGCCACCCACAACCTAGGATAATTTCCATGTTTTAGCAAACTGTGAAGGCCTAAAACTACCTTCACAAGGGTGTGAGTCTTATTGACAACAATTTTTGACATGCCCAATGGGACCTCAAAGAAATTATTTGCATATCTGAAGAAGTTTTACCATAGAAGAAGATATTCATTATCATCAACATCTAGTTACAAAGCTCATAGCATCATTCACGCAATTCATTCATGTCAAAGGTTATCACAAGGTCAATAAGTAAAGGTATTCCTTTTGAATTCATATCATATAAGAGATCAAGGTTTAGCTTGGCAAATCCATATCCTCAAAAGAAATATTCATCTCCTGATTATCCTACTATTCTAATCACTACAAACCCCATTACCCAAATGGCCATCAGAAATTAGGTATTTTTTCCATTTAATAGAGGTAGCCCACTAAATTTAGCCTAGTTTGATGACATTCATATATCTACCCTCAAGAGAATCCCATTATTCTCATAAAAAAATCAAACAACCCCTATTAAGTATATCCAAGATGTAGCTAATCTATGTTCAGTACATAATGTTGTTGAAGACAATATTGCTATTAGATTGCTTACTACTTCCTTCAAAGGAAAAGCATTGTAGTGGTATAGAAACCTTCCACTAAATTCTATTTCTACCTAGGATGAATTGGGTGCAGCTTTAGTCAAGCAATTTGAAGATAAATTTGATCATCTCTCTTTGGTATAACAATTAACTACCATAAATAGAGCTCCTCGTGAATTCATGTCTAATTTTAATCTTGGATTCCAAAAGACATGGATCAAGATACCTATGTTGATTAGACCATCTCCTGAATATGCATTTTTGTATAATTTCAAAGTCCTTAACTCTTACATTAGTGTGATGATACAGTCAATGGGTGGTAATACCTTGCCATATTCTTATGAGCTTACAATAAGGGCAAAGAATAGCTTGATACAAGCTGGTAAACTTTCTCTAAGGCCTTCAATGCCTATATTTATAGAATTGAATTCTATACCAACCCCTCAAATTCCTCAAGTTCCATCCTTAACTCTTATTCCATCACCTCAAGCTCAAATTGTAGCCCCTACTAGTCAAGCTAGTGAGATAGGAGAGTTGAAAAGATTGTTACAATCCTTTGGGAATGAAATAGTGCAACTCAAGAGACAATAACTTTAGGGTAATATGCCCTATAAGCAATAAAATCAGACCACCTATCAACCCTTCAAAGATCAAAGGCCTCCTTATCAAGGTTTCAGAGAGAACAAACCATCTTATCAAACACAAGGAGCCATAATTCTAGCTAAGCCATATGCGTCCATTGATCCTAATGCTCCTTCCACTTCAAAGGCCATTTTTTCCACCAAACCTCAAAACAAATTGATGTAAGATTCAAGTTGGTAGTCTTCAAATCTCAATGATGCTCAAAACCAAGCCTTGGTATCACAAAACATCACTATGCCACAAATGACACAAGAAGAGTTTTATTTTCAAGGAGATCAATACCAAGATATAGGTTTAGAATCACAAGAAGAGGCTCAACAAGTTCAATGTAAGCCTGATGTCATTAATGTAAATTGGCAAGTGGATGATCATGTTGATTTTACTCAGAGTGTTGAAACTAACAATTCAAGTGGTTAAGTTGTAGCTGTAACTAGAGCTAAAAGAAGAGCCGATGATGAGCTATAGGAGGTAAAAAATGCTTTGAGTACTCCTAAAATTACTTGTAAGAGTACAAAGAAACAATTTTTTTCCCCTATAACTCATAAAAAGTAGAATATAAAGGTTAGTAAAGTTTATCGAATACCTCTAGTTCATGAGCAGTTAGTACTTCAGAGAGTGTAATCAAAAGTTGGTGGATCTTAGTTCAGTATAGTAGATCAAATGAAGAAGTATAACATCAAAACTAGCATGTGGGATTCTCTTTCCATTCCAAGACAAAAATATATGCTCATCTAGGAGCTTTCAGCTCTCAAATTATCTCCAAAACTAGTTGAGAAAGAAGGTGTTATCTTAACTAATTTGGATCGACCAACTAAGCAACAAGTACAACAAGTAAACAAGATGGAAAAGGTGGACAAAATTGAGGTAAAATCAAATAAAACTCTTCCTTTTTACCTTTCTTTTATAGTAGGTAATACTTTGGTTCATAACTATATGGTGGATAGTGGAGCTAGTAGTACAGTCATGCCTAAACAGGTTGTAGACAAGCTCGGCCTTGTTTATGAGCTAAACACTAATTGGGTTTTTCAATTAAATGTCACTAGCAAAGAAAATATGCATCATCAAATATCTAAAATTGACATTACATGTTTGTCCCAATGTTACTATTCAATAGGATGTTGTTGTGGTAGACTTACCTCCTTACTTTGCTATGTGCCTTTCAAGGGACTTCACCTCAAATATTAGGGGATATTTATCAACTGATTAAACTTATTTGTTGTTCAAAACTAGGTATGGTACCAAGGTAACAATTCATTCCAAACCTATTCCATATTTTCATATGGAGCCATATATGCCAAGTGTTATGAACACTAAATGTATCATCTTAGATGAGGTGTTAGAAACTAGTGAAGTATAAAATAGGTCACCTTTGGATGGAGTTCCAAATTTGTTTCTTGATGAGTGGGTTTTCACTTTGTATGAGCATGATCCTTGTAAGCTAATTGAAGAATAAGGACTCAGTGTGTATTACCTTCATAAGAATGATATACCGATTCTAGCCATGGTTAAGGATGATGAATCTAGTGAAGGTTTATGGCAATTATACTTTGATGGATCAAAGAATAAATATGGTATCAGAGCTAGGATTATGTTTGTTTCTCCAACAAATCAATGGTATTTCTCTTCTATTTAATTTTAGTTTGATTGTTCAAACAATGTTGCTGAGTATGAAGCACTAGTTCATAGTTTACAGTGGGCTAGGAAGATGAAAGTCAATTCCTTACAAGTTTTTGGTGATAGTGAACTTATAGTCCACCAAGTAAGAGGTTTAAATGTATGTAAAAATTTGTTGCTTAAAGATTACAAGCATAGAATATGAGACTTGAAGATTTTCAAGCTTTTAACATTGAGGCAATATTAAGAGGCGAGAATAAACACATAGATAGGTTGGTTGCCATTTGATCACAATTTAGTATCCTGGATGATATAAAAAGTGAGAAAAATTAAGTCACATATAAAGGTGGTTGTAAAGCCTTTTGTTCCAGATAATCACGATAATTTTCAAGTGTTTGAAGATGACAATCAAATTGTGAGATTCTTGCAAGAGGACATTGAGTTTTCTTTAAGAAACCAATCAAAGTATTTACAACAGTATGGTGATCAGGTTATGCAACTAAAAACAAATAAATTGCCCAAGGGACTGGTCACATTTGAGAACATTTTCACTGGTGATGACGAGTTAAGGAAAAAGAAGTCATCTTTGTCAACAAAGGAAGAACACTATGCCAATATAGAGATTGTAGATGGTAAAAATTTAAAGTTGGATAAGGTATGCACTCCTTAAAAAAAATAAGCTTTCATTGAGTTATGTTTAAGTTTTGCTGGTAGTTTTATTTGGCAATATAGTGATCTCAAGGGATTTGACCAAAGTCTAGCTCAACACACCATTGAGTTAGACGTTGAAACTAAACCAATGAGACAAAGACAAAGGCCCATCAATCCTAAGCTTGAGCCTTTGATGAGAGCTAAGCTTTACAAGCTGATAGAATCAACTATTATATTTCCAATCAAGCACTTAACTTGGGTGGCAAATCTTGTTCTGATACGAAAGAAGAACAGTGAGATTAGACTGTGTGTTGGCTTCCATGATTTGAACAAGGCTTCACTTAAAGATCATTATCCATTGCCATCAATGAAACAAATTTTACAGTTGGTTTCAGGTTCAGAAAGATTTTTTTTGTTGGATAGATATAGTGGCTACAATCAGATTTTAGTCAAAGAAGAGGACCAATTTAAGACAACCTTCACAACCAAGTGGTGTATGTTTGCATACAGAAAGATGCCATTCAATTTATCTAATGCTAGATCAACCTTTGAAAGAGCCATGGATATGGCATTCTAAGGCCTTATTAACAAGTTTGTACTTATTTATTTGGATGATATAACAATGTTTTCAAAGAGTGCAGAAGATCACATGGTTCATCTCAAGCAAGTGTTCAAAAGGTGTAGACAACTTGGGGGTATCTCTAAATCCCAAAAAGTGTGTCTTTTTAGTTCATGAAGGTAAGCTTCTTAGACATGTTATTTCAAAGCATGGTTTAAGCATATATTTTGAAAGGATTGACTCCATTCTTGCACTCTCTTTAACTAAACATAAAAAGGCTATGCAAACTTCTTTGAGAAAATCAACTTCATAAGGAGATATATTTCAGATTTTGCCATTTTAGCTAAGCCAATTATAGCCATGCTAAATAAGATTCAGACCTTCAGCTAGTCTAAAGAAGGATTAAAAGGTTTTGAAGATATTAAGAAGGCCATAGCTAGTGATCCTACACTTATAAATCCAGATTTCTCAAAGGATTTCATTCTACACACACACACACACACATATGCTGACATGGACACCATTTCAAGCATTCTTATGCAACAAAATCATGAGTCTTTGGAGCAACCAATAGCTTTTTTCAGTCAAGGCTTGGAAGAGTATGAAATAAGGTACTCTTTTTTTGAGAAACACGTACTTTCAATTATAAGGTCTCTTAAAAATTTTAGATACTTGTTGTCTAATAATAAGATACACCTAATGGTTTCTCATCCAAGCATCAAGGAGTTCCTTTTAAACAAAGATATAACTAAGAAGATAGCTAGTTTGATAACCAAAGTAATGGAGTATGATGTGGAAGTTAAGGTCACAAAATTGATTAGAGGTAAAGGAGTTTGTGAGCATCTATCTCAAGACTTGCAAGAGACTAATGAGGTTGTTTTGGTGTTAAAAGATGAAGAGGTTGCAACTGGTCATACCTCACTTTCCAATTGCTTTCATGACTTGGTAAGTTATCTCTAAGATGGTATTTATCCCTCTCATCTAAGTGCTTCAAAAAGAAGATATTTCAGGTTGCATTCAATTCCATTTTTGCTTATTGATGGTGTTTTGTTCAAGAAAGATATCAATGGCATGTTGCTAAGATGTATACAACCAAGCCAAACTCAGAGATTGCTTGAAGAATTCCATGATGGACATGGTGGAGGACATTTTTCTACAAGAACTACAACCCCTAATATCATGAGAGGTGGGCATTATTGGCCTAATATATATTTGGTGATTGCCATGCATGGTTTAGAAAGTACAAACAATGTGCTATTATTGTAGTAAAAGTGAAACTTGCAGCATTACCTCTTCAAGCAATCATGGTGGATCATCCTTTTGTCCAATGGGGATTGGAATTTATTGGTCTCATAAATCCTCCTTCAAGTTTAAGACATAAATGGATTCTAACTGCTATAGATTACTTCACATGTTGGACAAACGCAGTAACATTGAAAGAAGCAAATGAAACCAATGTTTTAGATTTCTATGAAGGGTTGCTTACTAGATTTAGAGTTCTTTCAACTATTATTTCTTATAATGTAATGGCTTTTGTGGGATCTAGGATCAGTCAATAGGCTATCCAGCATAGAATTTATCTCATCACTTCATCGAACTATTATCCACAAGGCAATGGCCTTGCTAAATCTACGAATAAGAACCTATTGAGGATCATAAGAAGGACTATTGATGACAATCAGAGGTCATGATATCTCAAGTTGAAGTCAACACTATGGGTTGATAGGATCACCTACAAAAGATCAATAGCCAACTCTTCATACATGTTGGTATATGGTAAGGAAGTAAGGTTAACCATTTATCTTGAGTTTCCTACTTTAGAACTAATGCATCAACTTGAGTTGTTGTAGAATGAGCTTATGGAGATTAGGTATGCTAAGATTATGGAGCTAGAAGAGATAAGAAATTAGTCCATGCTATCCATGGAGATTCATCAAGCACAAGTGAAGAGAGCTTTTGACAAAGGAGCTTCTTCACGAAGTTTTAAACGAGATTCGTCCTCGAGTGGGATGAGGATAGAGCTAAACTAGGAAGACACACAAAGTTTGATTCCCTTTGGAGTGGCCCATACATAATCTCCAGATGCAAATCCCACAATGCTTTCCAGCTTGCAAAGATGGATGGTGAGGAGCTCCCAATCCAAGTCAATGGGATACATCTGAAACATTGCTACTGAAAAGCTTGGCTCCTTGTACATAGCTAGTTAGTTTGTTTTCCTCCAAGTGTTGTTCAAGCACATTAGTTTAATCATGTTTTGTCCCAATAAGTGCTTGTTTGCATATTTGTTTTGCTTAGTTAGGTTTTCTTGCTTTGTGTGTTTTCCTTCTTTTTTTTTGGAGGATGAAGGTTATCTTATGCCAGGACAAAAGAGAATTTGCAGTCATGGACAAGATTTCCCATTGTTTTATGAGTTCAAATATCATGTATATAGTCTGAGTTCTCAAGCATAGCAGGCATGCTTCCCAGTTGAGTCACCAAAATGTTGACAATTTTGACCCTGCAAGTCAAACTGCCACCTTATCATTCGAAGCTTTTTTTGTTATTGCCAATTTGCTTTTGCTCAGAGCAGTTCTAAAGGGACAATTATAATACTTTAGGTTTTCACAAACACAAGAAATACTTTGACCTTTCATGAAAGGAAGACTTCAGGTTTTTTCTAAGTATCAAAATTGTTTTGAACTTTTTGTTTGAAACAACTTTTCTGAAGGATCATCACACAATTTCCTGAATGACACTTTCATTTTCCCAAAGGGCAGCTTTCATTAGTCAAGGGGTACTTTGGAAAAAGCCTTAGGGACACTTTGGAAATTTGATGGGCATGTCAACTTTTCTGAAAGACCATTCTCTTTTTTTTGAAAGGACATTTTCAATAATTTGAAGGGTAAGTGAACCGTAACAAAGCTTTTGAATGATTGTTTACAAAAAAATTGAAGGGTATTTGCCCTTCTTAAAAATGCATTCTCAAAACCAAAGGGGACCATTACAATTTTTTTGAAGGGTCGTTCACAAAAGTTTTGAAGGATCACTTTTCGGCAAAGGTCCATTTCATTTTCTCGAAGGGATGATTACAACTTTCTCGAAGGGACAATTTCGAGAAGGCTCTAACATTTTTCTTAAAGACACTTTCCCTTCGGGAAAGTCATTTCTAAGAAGTCTGAGAGGACACTTGTAAAAGGGCTGAGAGGTTCATTTTGAGAAAAATCGAAGGGCACTTTCCCTTTGGGAAAGTCCATTATCAAACACCAAAGGTACACACAAAAAGTCTGGAGGGTACATTTCCTTTAGACAATTTATCATGACATTTTTTTGAAGGGCAAGCGGACAAATATAATTTTGCAGAAGGGTAATTTGCAAGGGTTTTGAGGACAATATTTCCTTTGGGCTTTTTGTCTGAAGGAAATAAACAAAGACAGAGCTTGAATATAATTCCTTCGAACTTTTTGTCCAAAGGAAGTGGACCAATCAAAAAAATTGAAGGAAAGGCACAAGAAGGAAAATGTCGTGGATATTATGTCCGAAGGCAAAGAGACGGATAAAAAGTTTGAAATAATTCTTTAGGACAAATTGTTTGAAAGAATTCTTTCAGTAGATTTACTCGCATAATTTTTTGAAGCGAATAGACCAATCGGAAAGGATGAAGAGACAATTCTTTGACAAAGACAAAAGCCCAAAGATATATTTCCTTCAGATTTTTTGTCCAAATGAAATAAACAATGTATAAATCCTAGGATAAAAATGAAGGCTGAAAGAAGTAGACAAAGGAAATAGCCATAGATAAATAAATACCAAAGAAATACATGCACAAAACAAAGAAGCTTGAAAGTGTTGGACCGAGAAATTACCATAACAAAGACAAGGAGTTTAATTTAAATGCACCTCTCACTCATCAAGCTCCTCTTCCATGCAAGCAAAGGTTATCTATAGTTGATTGGTCAAAGCTTCAATTGATTGTTTGTTGAAGTCAGGCTTATCTCCCAGTCATCTCATGGATTCAACGATCCAACTTAATATCAAGAAGTTCAAGAGGCATATTCCTTTTAAGATTGTTGCATGGCTTTCCATGTAAGAGTTTGACTTGTCGAAATTGGGTCCACCTCATCTCTTCTATGCCAACATGGAATTTCATGCATGTACTCTTGTTTATCTTGTTGAAAGTTTTTAACGTTATAGTAGTTCAAGTGGAGTTCTATATTTGGAGATTGGCATAGCATCATGCATGATGGAAGTTTTGACTCAAACTTGGGCTCTCGATCATTTTCAACACCAAATAGCTTTTCATGCAAGGCATAAGACAAAAATAGATTTTATTTGAAGGTTATGATAGCACAAGTTGGACTGAGTTGACCTCCTCTTCTATTTTCAGCACCAACCACTTGGTTTTTATATGTTTTTTCTATATAAGTTGGCTTTTTAGCCTTAAATTATCATCCCTCTTTTGGCAAGACCAAATTCTGCCAAAGATTGAGTTTTATAGCCTTTTTAGATAAATAGAAGGACTGTTGTTTTTAGATTCTATAATACTTGTATAGTGTATTTATGTCAGTGATTTACATAAGTGATAAAAAAATCTTCCTTGTCAAGTCTTGATTCTTACCTAGTTACTAGCTAATCAAATTATGTAGGTCATGTTTTATGTTTAATGTCTTTTAGATAAAGTTACAGTGGATATAAATGGTTGGTTAGTGTCTTGAATCAGGCCTATTCCATCATTTCCCTCAAGCTTTGATCACTAGATAAAACCTTTTCATGAAATACTGATGTATATGAGTCAATTGGAGTTGAAGATTTAGTTTTTGTTTGTCTAATCAGTGTTTTTAAAAACTCGAATTGAGTGGATAAACCAAAATACAGGTGTATCACCATCATTAAATAGGATTTTTCCTTCAGTTTTCTTTCTTCCCTTTTCCCGGCAGTTTGTAGCATAGAGTAGAGATTATAATTGATACACCAAAGGTAGCTATCCCTTACGAATCTAAAGACTCAATCCATTGATTAGGCCACCCACAACCTAGGATTATTTCCATGTTTCAATAGACTATGAAGTCTTGAAACTACCTTCACAAGAGTGCGAGTCTGATTGACAACAATAATCCCTCTACCCTTCCCTGTTAGATAGAGATATGTCTTTTTGGTGATGTTATTGAAAATGCATATAAATGGTATGAAAATTTCTCACTTATTGTTTACTTTGTCAGTTGAGTCCCCTCAAAGGAGTCCCTCCATAATTGGTTTCACCGCCACTGGGAGCCTATAGGTGTCCATGTGGTCAGTGTCCAAAACCTCGCCAAAGGGTTTTTTTTGTTTAACTTTAAAGAGTTGTCTGAAGTCTAAACCCTCTTTGCCAAATCAAGTTGGTTTTTATGAAACATGTTCTTGATTTTATTCAATTAGACTGACAAGTTCAAAGCTATAAACCAAGCCTCTCTTAGAGTTCTCGTTTGGGTTGAGCTTCTTGATCTGCTGATACACCTTTGGTTCTTTATGAAGTAAATTCTTGCGCCCATTAGGCACAATGTTTACAAAAAATAACCCAAGTGGTTATCCTCCTGCCCCAACAAATAGGTTTACGTCGAGGTAGACCTATTCAAAGATCTGAAGGAGTTCATTGATATCTAGGTAGGCGAAGCCCATTGGTTACATAAAGTTGTGTACTTTAATCTGTGTAACACATGCTTTCATTATCAGGCGTGTGACCATAGTATCAAATATTGTCCCCTTATGGGACATTTGAAGCCTCCCTCAACCCCTCTATAACCCAAAAAACCCAAGGTGGCAAAAAATGGGGATGATTAGACCATAATCAATACTAAAAAATGATACCCAAGGCCAAAACCCTCCTCTCCAATAGCTTATTCTTCAGTAAACAAGCATTCTTAGGAGATAACCACCTCACCTCTCCCTTGTAGAGCCTAGTTTCTAATAATTCCCATGATTTTATGGTCCCCCTATTGGGATATCCTCAACCAATGACTAATTCTCTCGATAGTCATGCGGCCCACCTCATGGTGGTGATGACTCTCCCCTAGATGAGCATGGGGTTAAACATCACTCCATCATGTTGGGAGGATCTTCCCACCCAGACTAGCACAATAGTTTTACAGTGTTAACAAATTTTTAGGATGGATAAGGGGAGGTTCACATGGATGATATTTCCCAATGAACTTGTTATCCTAAAATGTTCGAGGTCTTTTAAAGTCCTCATGAAAATACTTTGTGTGTGATGCTTATTAATAGATATGTTTTATAGTTTTTATTTATCTTCAAGAAGTTAAGCTTTCAAGATTTACTCTGCATACTTCTTAGTGTTGTACTTTTCCACTCTACATGAAGATGGACGTGGCGGTGTCGACATATTGGTTTCACCTAAAATTTCCCCTTCATTATTGCCACAGGGGAGGACCCATCACATGGGGCTATTTGGCTACTCTTGGATATTAATGGCCATTTATTAAGCATCCTTAACATTTACACCCTTAATGATGGTACCGACAAATCTCTATTTTGGTGATTTAATTGACAACCTCACCACTACTAAGTGGCTAGTGTACGAGGATTTTAATATGATTGAGCATTCCAAGGACAAAGTTTATGCCTTGCCTATGAGGTGGTGCTTTGGTAAACGTGAAGCATGATATTATTTCAAGAATAAATGGTATCTTGTAGACCTTTCCTTCGATGACAGTCATTTAATACCGCGTCTTGGTTTACTTGGTCTAACTATCATGTTGGGGATCATTGCATGCTCAAAAGGCTCAACCATTATATGTTATGACAAAATATTTTTCCTTTCTAACATTAGTGGCCAGCCTGTCACTATCCATTCAAACTTGGCTTTCTCTGAGCATACTCCTATCTCCTGTAGAGTGGAATAGGTCATAGGGACATACAAGGTGCCATGTACATAGTTTATCCTTGATAATTCTCTCTTAGGCCATGTTGACACCATGCATTTGATTGCCTGAGTTTGGAACTTGGCCCCCTGCTCTCCTTATGCTACCAATTGGATCAAGTGGTGGAATGAGGCCATTATGCACACCACCACCTTATTTCACCACTATGGGAAACGAGTTGCACACTTTAAGAAGCGCTATGAGGAAGTTACACTCAAGGAATTCCAAAGGGTCTCCTCCCTTCTTGAGATTAATAATTTTTATACTCATTTGTAAAATATTGTTGCCACCCTCAAACACCACATTAAGGTGGCAAATAGCCACGCTGATCGAGGGGCACAATTACGCGCTCGACTACATTGGCTCAATGTTGGAGATAAAGCATCCGAAGACTTTTTCAAGTTCGTTAGGGCCAAGAAAGCTCCTAATCAGATCAAGGCCATCAAGCCAACTCAAACCAAGTTCACCTCTCTCCCATACATCTCCTTAGCCTTCATGAATCAATACCAACTAGTGTTCAAAGCCTAGAAGGTCACAACAAAAAGATCTCAGGCATTATAGGAATGCCTTGACATGGTTCCTCGCAAAGTTAAATCATCTAACCAATGAATTTGTGAATCACCCTTGACCCTCCAAGACTCACATAGGCTCTCCAATGCATGAGCAATGACAAAGCCTCGGGCCTTGTTGGTTTCCCATGTGAATTCTATAAAGCTAGATGGGAATTTATTGGGCTAAACTTGCTTCAAGTTTATAAAGAAGCCCTGTAAAACCATTCTTTGGGATTTTTAATTAATTAAGTTAATATTAAGTCTATACCTAGCGTAGGAGATCCAAAGCTTATTACCAGTTGTGGCCCTACACATTGTTGAATGTTTCCTACAAAATTCTCGCCAAAGTTCTTGCTAATTAGCTCCATTTTATTCTTCTTGTAATTGTTAGACCTGAATAAATCAATTTCATTAGAGGAAGGTATATTCTTTATAATCTCATTGTCATCTGGGAAGGCATGAAATGGGCTCAATTTTATTGTCAGTGAACATTTTTTCTCAAGCTTGACTTTGAAAAAGCCTACAACAAAATTGAATGGCCATTTACCCTATGTTAAAGGCTCTTGGTTTTAGCTAGTACTTTGTTTCAGTAGTCCAAACTTTACTTTCAAATGTTTTAGCATGCCTAACCATTAATGGCTTTAAGTCTAATAACATTTGCCTACAACACTCCATTAGGCAAAGTTTCCCTCTTGTTTTGATGTTATATGCTCTCCTCGTAAAAGCTTTAGGATATCTTCTTGCCTCTAAGGCTGAGTAGGGTTGGTTTGAGGTATATTTTTACTTGATCGCTCTTCTCAACTCATTAATGGGCATTTTATGGATGACACTTCATTATGCTTAAAGAACAAGAATGAACCTTCCTAGAAGCTATGAAGTGTCTTAATATTTTTTATTTGGCCTTTGCATTTAGTTTGTAATGGAGTAAGACTTAGTGTTTTAGACAAAGTATGATGTCTATGCCCAATTAGCTTCTCCAATTTAATTGGAAATGGATTGCATGCAGAGAACAATTCAAATTTCTTGCCATTCTTTTTGCCTTTAATTGCTCTTCGATAAAGCTATGGTAGTATGTTATTAGTAAAGTGCAGAAGAATGTTGATTATTAGATTACCAAGTCATTATCCTTAGCAAGGGAATTCCAAATTTGCACCAATATTCTGACTGCCACCCATATCTATCATTCCTCTTGTTGGGCTCCTTCAAAAGTGTCTTATGATAGCGTAGCTAAAATTCTCAAGGTTTCCTTTGGTTTAATTCTAAGCATAACAAAGGTTTCCATCATGTGGCCTAGGATATTTATTGCCTTTATTGAGATAAAGAAGGAATAGGATTTGTTGATCTTTACAGAGATAGTCCAACCCTATATGCCAAACTCCAAAACTTGGCTTATTAGACTAAACATAATTTGGAGTATCAGGGTAGAACCAAAGCTTGCCCATTTTATGTGGTGCCTATTCTATCAAGGTCTCCCACTCGGGAGGGGCTCTCTCACATGAACATTGCTCCACCCAAGTGTCCTATCTACCACCGACTTGAGTCATTCAAGCACCTCTTTTGGTTCTACCCAGAAGCACAATCTGTTTGGAATTGTATTTATAACCTATTTCAACCCAACCACCCTGAGCCTTTTTCTTGACTACTTGCTCTTTTGGGGACTCGACCAACTGGCCAACTTCTATTATTTTTATGTGGATTTATTTCAAAGCCATTTTTCTTTTCCAATTATGGAAGGCAAAAAATAATGCTATATTCAATAATGACAAATGTTCTTGTAATTTTTTTTCGTAATGATAAGGTTTCTGTTATTTCATTGACCTACATGCAAATTCAAGCCTAAACAAATAAGGTTGTGATGGAAGTCTACCACCTCTAAGAGTTGTTGGACCATTGGGGGAGTTTCCCTTGCACTGTGAGTTGGGTGCCCCCAGATGGGCTGCCCCAAGTGTCACCTCTGCCACCTCCTAAGAGGCGTAGAACCCAATGGTGCAGTCATGGCTACTTCTCACCTCCCTTTCATCTGAGGGGTGGTGCTCGTCGCCCCTACGTGGTAAAGTTGACACAACTCCCTCTCGTAAAGGCTCCCTGTTGGCACTGTTAATTAGGTGCAATCTTCAGATTGCTTGACTATTGATATGACTTTGGATCCCCTAGATGGTTGGATGGTGCTAGATATCCCTGCCACAAGCCTTTTGCTTGGGTGATTCTGGCACCCAAGGATGATCCTCTGCGTCCTCCCTAGAGTGTTGTAGCTTGTGCTTAATTTATGTGGTGTTATAATAAGCTTGTGCTTAATTTCTATGTAGTTTGGTTTTGAGTGTCGTATATTATCTAATCTTTTTATCTCCTACTTTTCGCTCGTGTTGAGCCAAGTTTTTCCCCTCTGACAAAGATTTTGAATGGTGAATATCAACTGACTACTTCACTATATAACCTTCATGTATTATTATTTTTTGTATAATATATAATATCTTGAAACATTTACACAACAAATACACAATAATACATAAACACATGGACGACCTCAAATTTTTGTGCTTCAAAAATAAACATGCAAAACAAATGTTAAATAAATCAATATACATAACATGTGGTATAATTTACTTATCACCTATTTATATATTTGTGGACATCAAAACGACCAAATTAATTCAAAAAAACAAAAAAAAAAAACGACCAAATTAATAGAGCTTAATCAGAATGGTTGTTCCGAAACCAAACCTCGGCAAAAAATGGAAGGAAGGCGCCAACGGACGATCTTTTAAAGAAGTGCAATATTTCATTGCAACACCATTTAAAGGGGAGGCATGTTCAACGAGTTCCATCCTCTGTTTATCTGTGTTTCCTTTTGCCGTTTTTCTTATACTAAAATTTGGCACGGATAGAAGGCAATAATGAGGCGATTGAAGAAGGCCATACAGAAATTATCAGAACAGGAGTCGTCTTTGCCTTCTTACGAGGACTTTCAACCTCTAGAAACTTCAGGTAATTCTACCCACATCCTTTCAAACCCTTCATGTTTTATTTCTTTTAATAAAACATGGCAAATGCATCTTTGCATTTTTTAGGTCCACCGAGGGAGAGTTATGAGACATCAGCTTCCTTTTTCTCTGATGTTTGCTCTGAATAAACTCCGAAATTCAACACACTCATACCCACGAGGGTTCTAGGCCTGGCGGGATTTAAAATTGGGTTTTACCCATGAGGGCACCCTGCGTCAACTCCTGGACCACAGCCTAAATTATTGGTTCCTGTACGTTATCACTGGTTCAAATTTGACTCAATTGATGATTTTATAGGAACCTCCAAAAGCGGTTCCAGTGATACTGTTAAGCCCATTGTCACAGCTTGAGGCAATTGCAGATCATGTGCAACAGTCTAAGTTATTTCAGAATCACAACTAGAGGTTTGAGGTACCTCCAAGATTACTAATCCATCTCCATCAGATACCGTGCACAATTCTACAGTCGCGCAGCACAATCTGGGCAGATCAGACATTGCACCATCCATGTGCCCACCAAACCTTATGTGGTTTCCACCATTGGCTTCCTCAGGGTCCTAGAAACCGACATGTCACATTGCTAAGGCTAATTCACATCATGTGGTACTGCCACGTGCCGAAAGCACTGCTGCCTCCGTTCCAATGCTCCACCCCCCTATGAGTCAAGGGGTGCCTTGTGCAGGGCCAAGGAGTAGAACCCCTGTTCATGGGACAATGCCCTGTGTTGAAGTCTTGTACTGTTAATCTTTTGACATTGTTCAGCTCAACCATCAGAATCGGTTCAACTTCCATAACAGTTCTTTATGCCTTCACAGTTTTGTAATACATGTATACGCATCTGTAGCATTAGATAGTAATGATATAGTAAACATCTTAGAGCACAGACATAGACTAGGAAGATAGAAAACCATATATCTCTCTCAACTCTCAAGAGTATGCTATGTACAAAACATAGTTTAATATACTTTTCTGTTTCAGTTCTATTATCTTTCCTGCATGCTTCGATCAGAATGTTCATACTTGGGTAATTCATTTATATTGCTTCTGCACACGCATACAACACAACTACATCCTCATTTAGGGTGTTGCACCCACCCTGAACCTTGGGGAATTGGAATCAATTGAACTGTTTAACCGCGGTGATTTGAATATATGATTAGTAAATATACGTAATTGTACTTGGTTGAATTTGAATGTATTCCATAATCATTGCACCTAACTGCACCTCATGTCAGTTGGACATCTTATTGCCATTGCCCAATCGGGTAGGGCAAACCCATTTGCTGGGTATTTAGAGGTGAGACAATTGTGCCCTAGGCGATTCCTACTATGATTTGGAGTCCTTCCTGGATCGTTGGGATTGCTTGCGAGTGATTGGTCCATAGTATGGATGAGTGTAATCAATGTGTGGTGTGCAGTTAAGCCCTGAGTCTCCCCAGCTCAAAATTAAAATCTTATTGCTGTGAAAGCAATTTGAACCTGTGTCACACTTTTTAGTAGAAATAGCATTTAGTTGAGTTCGCATAGTCAGGTGATTGCAATTTGTGTACCAAATCATATATATGGTTGTCCTAAAATTTCCTTGCATTGAAGCCAGGGATGTGAACCTGTGACCAGCCCTTTATCTCATGGCTAATTTGGATGCTTAAAATTCAAAGCACTGGAAAATCTTTTGCTTTTATATTAGAAATATCATTTACATGAGGTCATAGATTACGTGATTGTAAATTTTGTAACAGAGCAAGTGGAGATGGTTGAGTCTTTCGAGAAGAGCCATGTGTTGCAGAATGCTGTGTGGCGGGTATGTCCAACCTTTTTTCGTTTAACTGCTTACTAAGGAAGTTTTTAGTGGCTAATATTCACTACCTGGCTAGTTTTCAAAAAAAACTCTAAACTTATTTGTCAATTGAAAACTAAGATTTGTCACAATTTCTATCCTTTTGAAATTTGCTCAAAGTTTGCATAAATTATGTAGAAATTAGAATCCGAAGATTTTTTATAATTCTACTCACAATTTCTATCATCAAGCTTTGCTTAATTTTTTTAATAAAATGTATTTGATCTTATGAAAATTGGGAAGTATTTTTAATTGATATTGAGAAAAAATAGCCAATATTTCTAAAGTTGTGAAAACTGCGGGTCTTATTTTCTCCACTTCTTAATCCATATTTGTTTGGGTTTTCATGGGCTGATTGCTACACAAAAACACCATGCGTTGAAAGCCTTTCACATCTAAGACTTGCAGCCATTTCTATGATATTTATATATAATTTTGTTGCTGTTTTGTCTTGAAGTCAGACCCCCTTACATCCAGGAGCATAACTTGATCTGTCTTGATTAATCATAAGTTACTGCAATAAATCATTGCAATTAGATACGTTCTCAGCGTAATGATTTTTTAATCCCAGATATTTTGTTGCAGGGCATTTTTTCATCTCTCCTTTTTAGTTTTGCTGGCTTCTTCATCTATTCAGCTCATCGCCAATCTGTGTCTCCCTGGGATGCGGTGAGTAGCAATCTATTATTCATTCTAGTTTGAATTAGAGGGAAAGCAATGTTTGAGAGGCAAGTCTCTTTGACACAGCTGTTATCTATCAAGTTCTATAGACCCATTATATTTGTGATAATTACAACGAAGTTTTCTGAAAGGTAAATTGAAATCACTGTCTTATAGGTAGTTCACTTTCTTCCAAGTGTAGCCCCAACTTGGTTTTTTATTGTTTGGGGATAGGGTTTTTTCTGAATGTCACATATTCACGACCTATCAAATAATTTTTTCTTACAAGCTTCAGTTTATGCTTTATGCATATATTTGTTGAAATTTGAAACATTTCTGTAAAGTACAGTTTAAATCCAACACATGGTTACATGCTATAATATGTCTAAAGGCATGCTTAATGGTATTTTACTAGGATTTAAGCACTTCTTTTCCCTTTTCCGGAAGCAGGCTTTGGGGTGTAAGTCCCTGGGTTAATGTGTTAGCATCCTCCCTCCCCTTGGTACTAACATTTCCTGCCGTATCGGCACCATGACTTGTGTGCCCTTTCTAGCTTGTGGTTGTTATCTATGTGACATCTGTAATTTATGATCCGTTTACTACTGTTGCATGTCTCTGTAAAGGGATTTTGTTCCACATTTCTGCTTTCCTTCTATAGGGTCATATAACATCTCCTCTTCTAGCCATTTTTATAAAACTAAAATAGGGGAAGAATTTGTTTTCATTGCTATAAGTGCAATGATTCAAATAAAATGTTTTGACTGCTGCTTCTATACCTCTATCAACATTTTTGTCTGTATTTCATTAGATGCTTTTAACATCTTTTGGCCCACGGCACTGATTGTTTAGCTCGTTTGAGACAACCTCTCTTTGGACGTCTGATATTTATCCTATATGTTGTCCTTTGAGATTTTCAGCTATAAGAGAGATAATGCTATCTGAGCTTCATGCTCAGTATGTCATGATGGCATTTTAAATATTCTTCTGCTTGCGGTTTTTAAGTATGTGCATACATAAGAGTCCTATTAAAAAAATGTTGGTGTCTGCACAAATTATGTCTAATATTCTATGTCAATAGACAGCTAATGAACCCAATTATTTCTTAATCTCTTGTATGATTGGTTTCTCTTGTTTTAGATATTTGTCTCGATTTCAAGATTCTATTGGCAAGCAAGTTCTAAGAAGAATGGTGCAAATGTTTATCTATCGTGATTATAGATGATCTTCTTTGGTATCTATTGTGCTTCTTTTGTTCCACATTTCTACTCTCCTCCTCCTATAGGTTCATATTACACCTTCTCTTCCAACCCTTTTTCTAAAACTAAAATAGGGAAAGAAATTTCCTTCATTGCCATGAGTGCAATGATGCAAATAAATTTTGTTGGGCATTGCTATCCCCTTACCATCATTTTTGTACCCATTTCATTGGATGTTTTTAGCATTTTTTGACCCATGTTATTGATTGTTTAGCTCGGTGGAGACAACCTCTCTTTGAATGTCTGATATTTATTTTATATGTTGTCCTTCGAGATTTTTCAGCTGTAAGAGAGATGATGCTATCTGAGCGTCATGCTTAGTATGTCATGATGGCACTTTGAATCTTCTGCTTTCGGTTTCTAAGGAGGTGCGTACATTGGAGTTTTGTTAAATTTTTTAAGTGTTTACACAAAATGTACATAACATTCTATGTCAATAGACAGCTAATGAACCCAATAATTTCTTAATCTCTAATATGATTTGTTTCTCTTGTTTTAGATAATTGTTTTCTAAGTTATTTGTTTTCTAAGAGGCAAGCCGAAGATTGCAGATAAATGCTTGAAGTCTGGAGGTAGATCTAAGACTCTAGATAGATCCTTGAAGAAGTGTTGGAATTGCAACAAGACATCGCATTTCAAGAAGGACTATAGAGCAGAAGAGGTGGAAAATGCGAAACCATTGGAAGTTGCGCAATCCTCAAGTGAGAAGGTCTCCACTAATGGAGATGGAGACGGAGATGTATATCTTGCGTCCTTAGGTTTGCATGCATGCAGTGGTTGATTGACTTTGGAGGCTCCTATCATATGACTCCTTTGAGGGAGTGGTTTTGCAAATATGAGGAATATGATGGTGCTGATGTCTTTCTAGGAGACAACTCGACCTAGGTCGTGGGTAGAGGACGAGTGAAGGTGAAGTTTAGAGATGTGAGGATCAAGACTCTCCCAGGTGTTTTGCACATTTTTGGCCTTGCAAGGAATCTGATCTATGTGAGCAAAATCAATGATGCCAGTGTCTAGGTCCCATTCAATAGAGATGGGTGCAAAATGGTACGTGGATCCGTGGTGTTGGCAAGGGGCGTGCACATGGTTACTTTGTTTAACCTTGATGTGATTGCAGTAAGCAACACATGTAACAACATTGTTGTTCTTGAGGCCAAGACTGAATAGGAACTTGTGGATTGCTTCTGGCGAAGAGGACAATGCTTTGGCAATAGAGGCTGAGCCATATTGGAGAAAAAAGGTCTGTCCATGTTGTGGACTAGAGATATGGCAAAAAGGATGGATGATTGTCCCTTGGCCTTCAACTTTTATGAACATTGTGTCTATAGCAAGCAGGGTCTGGTGAAACTCCCTACAAATGTTGCTTGGGTAAGTGGAATCTTGTAGGTGATCCACAATGATGTGTTTGGACTGGTAGATGTCCCATCATTGAATAGGTCAGTCTTCTATGTGTCCTTCATAGATGACTACTCTCCCAAGACTTGGATACAGTTCATCCTGAAGAAATATGAAGTTCTCAAGAAATTCAACGAGTTTAAAGCCCTTGTGGAGAACCAGACAAAGAAGAGGATCAAAGTATTACGCACAGACAATGGGGGTGAGTATTGCTACAAATAGTTTGACGAATCCCATAGATAAAGTGGTATTCAAAGGCAAAATACAAATCCATACACACTGTAGTAGAATGGAGTTGTAGAGTGGATGAACATGACATTGATGGACAAGGCCTAGAGTATGTTGAGTGGTGCGCATTTGGAGCAGAAGTTTTGGGCTGAAGTAGTGGCTACTACTTGTTACCTCGTCAACAGATCATCCACATCAGCGCTGGTTGATAAGACTTCACAAGAAGCGTGGATTGGTAAGAAGTCATGCTTGTGACACCTGCAATTTTTTGGTTGCAAAGCATACTCTCACATCCCAAAGGAGAAAAGGTCGAAACTTGACTTTAGTCTGCAAAGTACATCTTTATTGCGTATAGGAGTGGTGTCAAAGGATACAAGCTTTGGAATCCTGAGACAAATAAGGTGATCTATAGTCAAAATGTAGTCTTCAGGGAGGTGTGAAGTTTTTTACACAAGAACTAAAGAAACAACCAAAGGAAGAAACATAAAAGATGTGGGTTGATGTAGATGCTGAAGAGCTTGTATTGAAGTATGGTGCGATGGATGAAGAGTTGCAAGAGTCACAAGAAGAGGAGGAGCTTGTGATTCCTACTTTGAGGAGATCGAAATGGGTGTGTAGAATACCTGAAAGGTATAGCTCATTGGATTTTCGTTCTGCATTTTTGTAATCAATGATCGATGATGAAGACCCCAAGATGATGAAGGAAGCTCTTGGTTGTGCAAAGAGTAAGTCTTGGAAGAAGGTTGTGGAGGAAATGGTGTCTCTGGACAAAAATGAGGCTTGAGACCTGTAAATTTACCCCCTGGACGAAAACCTGTAGGCTGCAAATGGGTTTTCAAGAAGAAGCAAAATGCACAAGAGAAATTGGAGAAGTATAAGGCTCTAATGGTGGCAAATGGGTTCTTGCAAGTAAAGGGAATTGACTTTGGTGAGACCTCTCTTGCTGCAAACTTGACTTCAATTAGGTTTCTTTTAGCTATTGCTGTTGTGTTTGATATTGAGATAGAAATGGATGTTAAGACAACATTTCTACATGGGGAGGTTGAAGAAGAAATCTATTGTCGTAGTCTTTGGGGATAATGGATACCTTTATTTTCCATTTTCTAGGATAGTAAATGTTTGAATTAGTCAATAATTACGTAGTTGCATTCCATTCATTCAAAATTCACGAGTGTATATGTAAGAATTGAAACGAAAAGTTAGCAACTCCAAATTGATTGAAGCAACTAGTTTGATTTAAAAAGAAAATATATCCATTACTCTGCACCATAATTAGGATCAGACACTTGCTTTAGATTGACTTCCATATCATAGTTTGCTCTAGTTGTGAATTGGAAAAGCTTCAAGATAAAAGGGAAAGTGGACTTGGTCTGCAAGTTGAAGAAATCCTTGTATGGCTTGAAGCAATCACCCAAAATGTGGAATCATAAGTTCCACAGTTATGTGGTTGGACTTGGGCTTGTGTGCAAAATGTTGATCCTTGTGTTTACAATAAGGAAGAGAGTGATAACTTTGTCATCTTAGTCCTCTACGTGGATGACATGTTGATCGAAAATGACAGGTGCATGATAAGCAGGTAAAGTTTCAATTGTTTACACTTCAACATGAGAAATCTTAATGCATCAAGATTTATCTTGGCCATGTAAATCAAACATGACATGCAAATAGGAAGCTCTGGCCATACTAGAGGAAGTATGTTGAAACAATATTGGAAATGGTTAGGATGTAGGCTTGCAAACCCATGTGCGCACCTTTTCTAGTTGGTCAAAAGCTATCAACTACACAATGTCCAAAGACATAGGAGGAGTTGGAGGACATGAGTTGGGTTTTGTATGCAAGTGTAGTGGGAAGCCTGATGTATGCAATGGTTTGTACAAGACCTGACATTGCGCAAGCAGTGGGAGTAGTTAGCAGATTCATCTCCAATCTGAGCAAGGAGCATTGGGCGGTGGTGAAGAGGATCTTGAGGTTTCATGCAGAACTTTTGATTATGCAATTTGCTATCAGCGCACATCTAGTGAAAGCAAGGTTTTAGATCTATAGGGATTTGTGGATTTTGATTGGGTTGGATATTTTGATTGCCGTAGGTCTACTAGTCTATATATGTTCAACTTGTTTGGTGGAGTTGTAAGTTGTATGAACAAACGACAGGACAGTGTTGTGATATCTATTGTTGGGTTGACACAAAAGGTTGTAAGGATATATAGCGACAATCAAAGCACAATCTATTGGGCTAAGAACCTTGAGTAGCATTCTCGGACGAAGCACATTGATGTGCAATATCATTTTATAAGGGAAGTGGTGGAAGAGAGATATTTGGAGAAGGTGGACACAAAAGAAAACCTCGCAGATTCATTGACCAAGGCAACGAGTATTGAGAAGTTCTCTTGGTGCAGGAAGGAGATGTGCCTAGCTGACCAAAGTTGTTGAAGGATGAATGCACACTCCCTTATGCAAAGTGTTAAACAAGTGGGAGATTTTTGGGAAATGTCTCAATTCTGCATCGATCTGCGTAATGGTAATTGTGCACAAGGTAGATGTTGCGCAAGATGCCTTGCGCAAGCATTGGTTGTGTGGGATGTTGTGCAGGCAGGGATAGCTGTGCAAACTTGCGTGAAGACTGCTTATGATAATTGCACAAGGTTGTTAGTGTGTGGGAATGATGGTAGGGATGTGTAGGACACTTTGCACAATTTCATTGCACTATGGAAGATTGCGAAGTGGAGTGTAGCAGTTGAGTCCCATTAAGGTGTTGTGAGGAGCTGTGCAACATGTAGAGCAATGAAATATTATATTAATGTTGTTTCATGCACTTGTCTAATTGTATTTGTTAGATTGAAGAAGTGTTAGCAACGTCTTGGTGGTGCTTTGACATGGACTCGTCAAGAAGCGTTACATGTTGATCACTTGGCTCAGTAGTTGGTGAATGCATATTCCTCCGTTGTGTAGACGTTACAAAGTGAGTGCCAGGTGAAGGGACAATTCTTCTAAGGAAGGATCTGTGTAACAAAGGTTGAATACTGAATACACGTGGTCAAGTGTGTGCATTCTAATATACAATAAAGCATTGCATGGAGGGTACATAACCTTGAGACTTGGTACAGCATTGTAAGACGGTTCAGTTTTTGTTATAATCAAGAAGCTTACTGTGGTGGGAGTTTTTACCTGAAAGGGTTTTCCCAATTGAAAATTGTGCGTAGCCGTGTGTTTGTCTTTATCTTTGTCTATGTAAAGTTTGTGTAGCACAACTCTCCTATGTATTCATTTGTTGTGCACAAGTTATTCCCAACACTAAATTCTTTGTTTTCAAGAGTCTATTGGCAAGCAGGTTTTTAAGAAGAATGGCTCAAATATTTGTTTGTCGTGATTGTAGATGATTTGCTTTGGCATCTACTGTACTTCTCTTGCTTCACGTTTCTACCTTCCTCCAACTATAAGGTCATATCATATCTCATCTTCCAGCCCTTTTTTTAAAAACTAACACGGGGAGAATTTCCCTTCTTTGCCGTGATTGCAATGATGCAAATAAAATGTTTTGGGTGCTGCTTCTATCCCCCTATCATCATTTTTGTACCTATTTCATTGGATGTTTTTTGCATCTTTTGGGCCATGGTACTGATTGTTTAGCTTGATTGAGACAACCTCTCTTTGGATGTCTGATATTTGTCCTCTGTTGTCCTTTGCGATTTTTCAACTGTAAGAGAGATGATGCTATCCGAGCTTCATGCTCAGTATGTCAAGGTGACATTTTGAAATCTTCTTCTACTTGCAGTTTTCAAGGAGGTGCATACATTGGTGTTCTATTAAAATATTTGTCTGCACAAAATATGCGTAACATTCTATGTCAATAGACAGCTAATGAACGTGATTCTTTCTTAATGTCTTGTACGATTGGTATCTCTTATTTTAGATATTTGTTCTCCAAGTTATTCTTTTTCAAGAGTTTATTGACAAGCAGGTTCTAAGAAATTTTTTGCAAATATTTCTGTTGTGATTGTAGATGATATGCTTTGGCATCTACTGTACTTCTTCAAAGCATCTGCATTCTTATAATATTTTAGCATGTATAATTATTTAGAGATTTTATAAAGAATGGCCATGGGCAGGTAGAACAATGCCATATTATTCACATTCCATTTTGATTAGTGGCACTGTAATAGCAAGCCTAGAAACATCATCCGATAAAATCTCTAGTTATGTGTTTTTGTAAAAGAATCACTATTGTTTACAACCCATATTTCTGGGTATAATCATGAGATTGAAACTTAAGTTGTGAGAGAATATATGATTCTCTTCACCCCTCTTTTAACTTCATCTGAGGGCAGTTAAAAGGCAACTTCATCTCAGTAGTGATAGCCTTTCCTATATGCCTTGTCCAAAATGCTATTATTGAAATTCTCTTGAGGAGCAAATCTCCTCCAAACTTTTCCTGAAGAATTCCTTCACTAGAGCTACCAGCGAGGCTGGCCTTGGCTGTTAGGGGAATTTCTATAGTAAGTGCTTTGCTTCTTCCCGGTATCTCCCAGCCTGGCCTCTCCAACCTTGGATGCTCCCTGGCAAGAATTATCAGATCTTTCACAGTGATCGATGATGGTTTAGATGATTCCTCCATTTCAAGCTTAAACAGAGATGGTCGATGAGATTTCCTTCCAGTCGTCATCGGTGTATGCTTTTGGGGCTTTTGTTCACCCTTCATTGCTATTTCTATTGCTTTCATTACCATCTGTGGTAGTGGTTCACTGATTTATTTTGTCTTATGTTCTTTTATTATTTTGCTTCTAGGATGCTCTCTCCCTTGAACTTTCTATTGTTAATTCGAGTCCCATTGACCTACTTTTGGTCATCTGTGGACATAAATATAATTTATTTCTTTTCTTTCTTTCTTCACTTGCCAGTCCATATTTTAGTAGGAAACCATCAGGCAGGGAGGAAGCAACCGAGTCATTATTGGGAGTGATGTCTGTATCTTAATGGCCAATACATATTCTTGAAAACAAAGAGACTGCATAGTATATGAAGGGGATGAACTCTCATGCTGTGTATTAAAAATGGATATTGTGCACCAGAAAAGGAAGATGCAATATATACTTTTGTTTAAATGAGAAGAAATAAAATAAAACACAAAAAACACTCCATAAATTGCAGCTTTCAAGATTATAACTGAAAAATGCCATACTTTTTGTGGCCACATTAAAGTGAAAAGAATTTTGATTAGCTCATTCTTACATGATCGGGGACCATATGGGAAAGGGACATGGAAAACTGTAAGGCTTTTAGAAATATTCTTACCTTAAAGAAGATTTGCACTCTCTTTTCATCGGGATACCTCCCCACCTCATAGGAAATACACTTCCACCTCATTGGTGAGTTGCAAACTTGGATTTATTTCTACCCTTGAGTTTCTAAACATGGTAAAATTTCAAATGGCAAGAGGATTTCGAAGATGCACACAAAATAAGAGTTGTCAAATAATAAGAAAAACTCCAAGATGCACACAAACATGAGTTAAAAGCTTCATTAATATTTAAATGCATACTTGAGTTAAAACACTTGGACACAATTTGGTCTGTACTGTTGAAATTTCCTTGATCATGACACTAAGTAGGTATATGTCATAATTTATAACAGTCACATTAATTGCTTTGGTTTTGTATGCACATTATAATAAACTTTTCTTTTACTTAAAAGCTGAGTGAGATATTGTCGTAATTTGACTGCCATGCATTAAAGTAATTGAATAGTAAGATATGAACATGGATTTATATTATGTCTAATTTCTATTGTTACATATCAAATTAATTGCTTGTTAGATTTCTGAGATTATTTTTACAGGTATTCATTTTCAACACCCCTATTTTGATAACAATATGCCCAATCCACTTTACTTTACCAAATCACAAATTAATTTTGTAGAGCCTATAGATTGCAGATTTGATGTTGACTTAATATTGACCAAGTGAACAACATATTTTAATCCTTTGGCCACTTATAAGGACTTTCATGCTAATTGCTGTTGGGTTCATGTTTATGCAATGATTACATACTCTATTTTTTGGATTGATAAGGGGTTTAAACCGGTCCCCAGCCATAAAAAGTTAAACAAAAACCAGCCAAGTATGCAGGAACTTGACTAAATACACAAAAACAAGCAAGGCCAAATGAAGTGGCGTGTTAAGCGAAAGCAGGAAAAACACATATGACCAACTACCATAAAAAAGGGAAAACCCCAGAAGGGCCAAAAGGCCACCCGACAAAACACAGTGATAGAGAAAACAAAAAACAAACAGATATACCACAATCCGCTTACTTAGGAGCCACCTTATCATCCAGATCATTCACAATGATGATTTCCTTGTCCTTGAAAGCCATAGAAGAAGCTTCACCTACCACAGTCGCTTGGAGTCCTTATTTTTGATCTTGCAACCACCCAAAGACTTGGCCGCTCTGTTGCTGTCTAGGCCGTTTGTGATGACCCATCGTGGCATCTTTGGTAACCAATATGGAGCAGCATTCCCCCCCCTCTGAGTCACCAATTTCGCTAGCATTTTGATTGCATCCACCTGTTCCTTATTGTGTCTAGTTTCCTTCCAACAAGATATTTCCATGATTGGGCTTTTAAGGTTGTTGAGTCAGTAGCCTAGACGTTCTGATGAACCTCCTCAACAAAGCTCACAAGAACCATAAATCTTGTTTCCAGTGCTCGAAAAGCAAAATCATGCACCAATCCAACCCCATCCGAGCTAGTAAATGGAAGCTTGGGTAGGGGACCTGTTGTCCCCAAATCTTGCACCCTAAAAGAGGGTGTTCAGTCCTCTCCCAGATTTGGGCAATGTTGGAACATTTCTAGCGCTGTGGGTATGCCTATGGATGAAATGAACCTCTAGATTGAAGGGGATAGCTCCTTGTATATGTCTCTGCAAAACAATCTCTGCTAAACCAGCTTGTTTAAAGGGAAAAGAGTTAGAAATTTACAGAAAAGGAATTTCTATTCTAAGAGTGGTGATACACCAAAACTATTTTCCACATGAATGTTAGATTCTAGTGCACAATACAACAAAAGCACAAACGATTCCCAAACTCTAAAGATTCTAACAACAATATTACAACACAGAGGTGAGATGTGTAAAAAATGACACAAAGTAAATGAGTTGAAAGACAAACTTTGCACATTCAAGACAGTAATACACATGCAAAAATTCAATACACTTGGATACACACTGTGTGACTAGCTAGACTAAGAACTCTTGTTCAGGTATGAAGGATAAAGTGGGCAGAATGATGCAAAATCATCACATGCTGCCACTATACATCTCTTGCACACTCAAACCAAAAACCCATAAAAAGCTTGAAGGAAATAGATTTATGCTAAATGCTTAAAGGCAGAACTTGAATCATTCTAGTAGGGCTTCGCCATACACTGTGTGGTCTCTTTTTTTACACCAGCCAAGGGGCTGTATATATAGCCAGAAGGAAGAGAGAGAGGGCAACCTTTGGTGCCCAGGGGAGGAATCAATTTGTTTCTTGTCAACATCTTCAATTGTAATTGTTTTCACAAAGGATGCTTGCTCGGGTCATTTGATTGATCCATGTCATGATGAGTTGTTACGCATCTGGGCTGCTCTCTCAAATTTGTGCCAACAGAAAAAGGATATTCTCGGCTGAGTCATGGCGTCAAAACGGTTACACACCTGCTGCAGATTTGTCTTGTTGCATTATGTTTGGCTTTGTCTTTCTTTGTGATTGGTCATCATGAAATGGCGCGGATCTTGATCGATCAATGGTGATGCGAGCTCTCTCACTGTTAGGCTTGGAGAGGCCTAGCTGGGAATCTGTGTGCACAAAGATTGACCTTTCCATTTGCCATCCATAATGACTCGAATCATTAATTTGCACCGTCGATCTGCCTGTCACGGATCAGCTGTTGGATCAAGCTTTATAAGTTAAATAGTCTTGAAAACCCGATTTGCACTGTCAAGACTTTTTCGGGTTCTCCAAGCTCTTCTACTTTGGGTTCTTGGAAAGTGATTACTTCGGGCTTTTGGAACTCCCCTGCTTCGGGTTTTTGGGAAAGTGCCCCTTCAGACTTTTTTGAAGGGCACTTGGAAGAAGTGTCCCTTCGAAAAATCCCGATGGGCACTTTTGAGACAAAAGTGTCCCTTCGGACTTTTTCGAAGGGCACTTGGAAGAAAAAGAGTCCCTTCGGAAAATCCTGAAGGGCACTTTGAAGACAAAATCGTCCCTTCGGAAAATTCCGAAGGGCACTTTGAAGAGAAAGTGGTAGGAAGAAACGTTCTAAATAATTGTTTCGGGAAAGACTTGAGGAAGGATTCTTTCGGACTTTTTGTCCGAGACAAAAGTTCAAGACAAAAAGGCCGAAAGAATTTTGACTTGGGCAAAAGACTGAAGGAGCACCTTGACAAGGCCAAACAAAAAGGCTCCGAAGAAAAGAGAAGATAAGGCAATTGGTCCCTTACAAGTTGAGTTAAAACAGACAAGTGAAAGCTGTACTTAGCCAAAGAAAGACACAAAACTAGGTATGAAAATTGGCTAACAAGGCCCAACTCAATTTTTGCAATTTCCTCCAGTAGACCATGGCGATGATCCGGTTTGACAAAGAACATAACCAAGTTCGAAACCACCTTAGTATCTGACAGAAGAGCCATGAGATTCATGGCAAACATTGCTGCCACTACTGAATTGACTCGACTATGTAGGCCCTGCTCCAAGTAATCCTTGCCCAAAATCGACGAGATTGCCAAAAAAATTTCTTTAGATGGAACCCAGAATATGTTCTTGAGCTTTACCTATGAAATGCCTCTGTCAAAAGCCATTTCCTGGATAATGCTGCCGCTATACACTACTGGTGTAGCCAGAGCTAATTCCATCCCACAATCCATGCTGTAAGCCAAAGCTTCCACGGCTAAATACCCTTAGCCCAAGGGAGAAATCAAATGACTTGAATCCACCACCTGGCAAAAGGAAATCAAGCCAAATCCTTGAAATTTAATGCACTCAGTTGTCACCCTTGATCGGACGTAAGACGTGCATGCTGCAAGGATGCCGTTGAAAAAGCTAATGAGGTGGCAAGATTGGAAATAATGACAAGGGCTGCTCTAAAAAAATAATCAATGATATTGATTATTAAAAAAGATTTTGCAAAAGATTTGGTCCAATCACAGGCCTCAAAGTTGATTTCCAATAAACGGATTTTTAGAATTTAGAATTCCCCCATTTATTAAAATTTCATTTTTTTGATTTAAGAAATCAAATTAAAAGGAAAGAAAGATCAAAAACCCATATCAATGGAAGATAAAGACAGAAAATCTCCCCAAGTATCACTAATATTATCCATTCTGCTTGTTTCAAGTTGATCAATTCCGCAATTGGCTAGGAAATCTGTAGCATCGTTAGCCTCTCGGAAGCAATGCTTGGATTCAAAAGAGGCAAAATTGATTAGTTTCTTCCAAACATTGGATAAAATATTTTCAAGTTTCCAAGAGGTGGCAATTTTTTTCAGAAGCGTAGAAATTATAAACTGACAATCTTCTTCAATGGTGAGCTTGTCGATATTGCAGTGAATGTCAAGGTCAATCCCAATAACCAATGCATGTGCTTCCACTTCATTGTTAGTTCCATCTGCAAGTTTTTTGGAAATTGTTCTGATCAAGGATCCACTACAATCTCAAATGATACAACTAGCCCCGAAAGCCCCTGGATTTCCCCTAGAAGCACCATCAAAATTCAGTTTGAACCACCCTGATGGTGGAGGAATCCAAGAACTCTTATCCTTGATTTTTTCCCTGTAATTACTATTGACCCAATAACGGGGGATGATTATGTACTTTATTATATGAAAGCTTTTTTTCATTTTTTGGGAAAAACAGGCAAAAACTATTTATTTATAACATCAACAAATAGTACATTATCTGTCAAAAATCCAACTAGTATCAGCATAAGTCCATCTTAAAACAAGTAGCCGGCAAGGGGGTACTACCTATCCTCGTGTTGGTAGTCATCATAGAAAAGAGTTTTAAACAGGGTCTCATATAACTAAAACATCTAACCTATGCTTGTAGGAATTGTCAACGATCAATCTATAAAGCATAGCCATAACTAAAACCAGGATATCAATATCAGTGCTATCAACTACTTTACTAAAAAACCAACATAAAAACATCAAATACAACCATGATGGGTCTTGGGCCACTGGTGAGATTCCATGCCCATTCAGACATCCTGTGGCAGCGAACCTTCCTTGCAAACTTGCTCCTCCATTAAAGGATTTAGAAAGAGAAATTAGTATATATGCCTTGCATTTGTGCATGGGAGATTCAAGATTGTGTTGCTTTTACTTGGAAAAAGTATAAAAGCACAAGGGTAGTTTCTTACATCCCATGGAAGCCTTTGGTATGATTTGTTTTCTTTATTTGCCCTGAATATATTTGCAATGGTTTAATTTTAATCCACATGACACGAATAGTTTCAGAGATCTCTACAGTTTCTATTTTTCACTATTTAATCTTTATCAAATCCAGAAATTCAATTACCTATATCTAGTACATGCAATTTATACAAGTAAGGAAAATAATATTACAAAACCTGATGCCCTTAGGAAATTAATAATAGAGAACCTAGGTAACTCGCTATTGTGGATGGAACACTAAGGCTATTTTGTTTTGCTGCTGAAGTTGACGCCTCGAACCCTCAATTTTGTATAATCTCTTATAAATATGCTCTTTGCCGAACTAGGACATTCCCCCTTGAGCATGTGTGGACTGTAGTCCTAGCGAGTGCGTGAAACGTAGTGTGGATTGCAACAGTGCACTGCATCTCAATAATGAACTCTAGCACAACTTTGAAATGATAGAGTGCGGCCCTCAAGTTACCTCTGAATTGCAGCCCAGGGCTTTTCACTGGGCTGTGGCAAATATGGAAATGTGATTCTTACTACCAGTAGTTTTTTCTGCATGTCCCAGAAGTGATACTTTTTGTAAGATTCTCTGTTATCTTATGAATACTATTAGAATTACCATATTGTGTTATGAATGCTTCCCTAGCAACCATTTTCCTTTTAGCAACTTCAATTGGGTTCTCAGACAATGAAATTCAATTGTAGTTATATACTCCCTTGGGAGTGACCCCAGGGTCAATTGCCTCCATGGACATGTAAAGCGAAGTACTTTTGGTGTAGGTGGATCGACAAGATCTGGTTTATTCCTGACATTGGTCACGAGGTCGAAACTCAAGGGGTACAATTTAATTGTTTATTTTTGATTGAAGGATAAACTTCTTGATCCTTCAAAAAATTTTAGTATCCATTGTTATTGGGTGTACGGAGATCGACCTTATTCAACTTAGTGCCAAAGACTGAGGGGTATTCATTCTACCAAATTCACCTTGGACTTGAGCCCAACCTCATCCTTTTTTGGTATCTCCTGTAATTTGTACCTTGTTGGATGGCGGGACAATTCATTTTACCATCAACCACATCAGTTGGACTACAAACCTTTCGATTATTGTTGAGCACAGGTTAATACTGAGACGGGGGGCTGAATCAGTATTATGTATTCTTTTCTTTTCTAACACTTAATTACTTATTTCGATAAAGATATTCAAAGCAATCAAGTCACAACACAAGATAATACAATGCAAAGTGACATCAAATATACATGGAAACCCTTTTGGGAGAAAACTACGGAGAAATCTTTCTCAATATAAATATTAGTAGGCACCAACCTACAGGAGCACCAACCCCTTTCACCGAGCACCAACTCAGCGAGAGACACCAATCTCTTCAAAACGAAGGCACCAACCTTCTCACAAAAATTGCTCTTCTATCTCTGATTTGTTGTCAACACAACGGAAGATAGAACATTGCTTTATCTCCTTTCGATTCGATCTACACTTGAGTGTTTTTGCTGCTATGCTCTACCTTATACTTGCTGGATTTTTCTTTTCAATATTCTCACAAAAATATGCTTTCAAATATTTATGCTCTTCTTTTATTTCTTCCACTTTTGAACTTACAAATTTTTCACTCGCTATGCACTTATTTATAACCCACAAAAAGCCACAAATTAAGGTTGTGACTCTTCAAACGAAAAGGTCCATTGGAACGGTCACAACTCCTCCAAATCAGGTCCACCAATGTTGGGGACCATTTAAGTCTTAAAAACTGTCTTGAAACCTTCTCCATAATTATCTCTTTAAGCCCGTTAGACATAGTCAATTTATCTTCAATTCCATGAAAAGATATGACCGTTATTTGCATGATTAATTACCTCAGTCAAATTAAATATTTTTTATTTACTTTAATTCTTGTATTGAAATACTTTGCCATCAATTAGATTCACGATTACCCTTTGACATCAATGACAATATTTCCAACAATTATAAGGTGTACAAAATATCAAGAACATATAAGGAAACATGAAAAAGTTCCCTTTGTTCTAACAAGGACTCTCATACGGAAAATTGGCGTGTTGGGACATATGAAATCACCTTTACCTTTGCCTTTATAGTTGCAGCTATTTCATCGCAAAGAAATGATCCTTAGAGGTCATATTAAGTATGCAAGATAGTGGAAACAATTTCAAGATTCTCTCGCTCCCTGTGAACAAAGTGAAGTGCACCATCTACAAATTGGGCATTGACTACAATTCCATCTTTAGGAAAATTGATATCTCTTATAGCACAAGCAAACTTTGCCTATTCCAGCATATGGCCCAAGGTATCAGCTACTAAAACATAAAGGGAACGAAGGCGTATCCTTGATGGATAGAGCATTGGAGAATGAAAACCTTTAATAGAGATTTATTGGATGAAGCATCTTGAAATGAAAATTTTAATTTTTTTATGCAATGCTCTATAATGGCCCCTTTTAGGGGATTTTATGAATTCTGGAATTCACTGTGATTCCTTTTATGACTGGATATAACTGAAATACTAAAATAGCACATTCATCATTTAATATTGAAAACCCAATTGGATTCTTTATTGAATTTGAATTGTATGTATACAGAGTTCTGATGTTTAAATATAAGTTGAATAACAATTTGTCATGTCCCCTTTTTCAAATAAAGTAAATAATATAAAGTCAATATTTTAAGTTTTCTAAGTGACTTACGTTTTTTGATGTGTTTTGTGCTTGAATAATGAGGAAACCATAACTCATCTTTTTATCCAATAACCTTTGGTGGTCTACTTATGGCAGCTCTTATCCAAATTGTTTAATTTTCCTTGGGTGAGTATTCAATCATTAGAACAACTAATTAGAGAATGGCAAAGTCATCTGCCCAAGGGTCAAAACCTTCTTCCGGCTTTGTGATCTGGCATCACCCTTCTTTTTTGGAACATTTGGAAGGAATGGAATCATAGAATTTTCCAGCAGGATAGAAGGGATATAAATTATGTTTGGGAGAAGATCAAAATCAATATTGCTGAATCTATCAAACATAAGATTTGCTTGCCTCAAATTTTGATGCCGGAATGGGACCACTTATGCCACTAGCTGTCTTTGCAACCTAGGACTTCAACAATGACTGCTTATCGACCAAAAAAGAAAGCTCAGATGGCTAGACATTGGGTAGCGCCTCCAGTTGGGTACGGGAAGTTGAATATGGATGGTGCTTCGAGAGGTAACCCGAGTCAGGCTAGTATTAGAGGTATTGGTAGATCTTCAGACGGGTCTGTATCCTTTTTTTTTGTTGAAAAGGTGGGATATATAACCAATAACTTAGTGGAAATCAAAGTTGTATACAAAGGGATGCAAGAAGCTTTGAAAATTGGGTGGCAAAAATTCCAAATTAAATTTGACTCCAAGGTAATTGTTGGCTTGTTATTTGACCCACAGGGAGATCTTAGCAAAAAATGGCAAATAGATATAGACATGGGAAAAATTCGTAGGTTGCAGGATGAGTTTCAGGGTGTCCAATTCAGCCATGTTCCCAGAGAAACCAATAAAGCATTGGATGGATTGGCCAACTGGACTCTTGACAACCACAACCTGTTATGGTTTGCCTCTTTTCTGGTGGTCGTCCAAGATAAAAGGAGACTTGAGAAAGATTCTCAATTTTGATTTGTACCAATGAATGCTCATGTCTTCTTTTATGTTTACTGCCCAAGCTTGGACTATTAACTTTCAAGCTTGGCATATTAGAATATGTACGCGTTGAATTTTCTATAATATTATTTTGGTTTAAAAAAAAAACAATTACTTTATTATTATTGGAAATAAAATAAAAGGGTGAGTAAAGGGAAAATGTGAAAATAAACGAAAAGGGTAAAATCTAAAAGTGTAACCCTAACCTTAAAAGTGACAATTGAGTCTTTATATTGAGAGTTCTCTCATTTGGAGGATCTTTGATTATTCACTTTTACTATTCACGATAGAATCTAAAATTCTTTCAACTTTTGCTTGAGGATTAAAACCCTTCATTGCAGTTGGATTAGAGGACGGAACCCCTCCAATCTTCAGAGGTGATTCCATCCAAGAGTTATAATTGTCTAATCTACAGTGGTAATTCCATACAAGGGTTACAATTGAGCAAATCATTAGGGATTTTCTGATTTGGGTTGTCAGAAAGTGGGTATTAAGTTCTAGATTTGTCGTCTAGGGTTTTGGAGCAACGGAATAGGGGTTTTTAAACTACCCAAGGCTGGGCGTCAAACCTAGGGCATTGTTATTGATTGTTTCAAACCCCCAAACTACTGGCGTTGACTTTCTAGCACTGTGTGTTGACTTTTTAGGGTAGATTGTTGACTTTTGAAGGGTTGTCCTACTTGAAAAAACCTTGTTGTACCGTTTTGAGTCATTTTCAGCTAGAGTTTCTAGTGATTTCTCTACTGAATTGTGACTAGGGTTTCTGACAACCTTGCTACAATGATTATGGTTTTGGTGTGGCGACTAGGATTTCTGGCAATTTTGTTGCAGCAATTAGGGTTTTGGTGGATTGCCATACACCTGTACATGTTGTTAGCTTGTCGTAAGGCTATACCTGCTATATCAGCAAAATCATTGATTCGAAGGTCTTTTAGTTAGACTTTGTGCAGGAAAAACCAGGGTTAAATTGGTAATGTCTTTATTCTTCAATTTGTACTGTCCATATTTATCTTCAAGTGTTTTCCATGTATACCATTGATTGAAATAAAGAGTTCCCATATGACTATTGGTATTCAAAATTCTATTGCACATATTGTTTTGGGCTTGACTGGGTTTTTTTAGAAAATTAATAAAAAAAAATCTTAATTCAATTTTTTTCTAGAAAGGGATATTTCACATTTGAATGCAGCTAAAAGCCTTACATGAATTATAAAACCCAAATGTTGATATTCAGCAGAATGCCTTTACTGTCATTACATAACAGCGTTGGAATTCCTTGAAAGCCTGTGATCTACGGCTGAGTCAGGTTACAAGAGTGCTGCGTTGTTATAAAGAGACATCAGCATGTGCCACAACAGTAATAAAGATGAACTAGCATGTAACTGTTGTAACACAACTCTCCAATTAGGGTTTAGCACACCCAAAAGCCCACGTTATGTATCCTAGCTGGAATGACAAACGTATTAAATGATACAACAGCCTATAAATTGTGGACAACAGTCCACAAAAGTCCACAAAGGTTATACGGCATTGTAGATGGTATTATGCAGCCACCTATCAATGTTTAACAGTCCCAAAACCCACTATTTGAATTCCTTTGCTAGTACGACAATAGTGTGATGATGAACAACAAACCGAAGGTATAACAGAGGTACAACAGAGGTGTAGATGTCTAGGAATTGATACGACACTTTCTAATCAGCAAGGTACCACTGTAGCATACTATAGCAGCTTGGACACTGTGGCATCACTATAGTAGCCTGGACACTGTAGCATCACTGTAGCAACCAGGACTAAGGCATTCTTGTAGTGTCACTGTAGCAGTCATACGGAGTACTGTAGCAGCTACAAAATTTAGGAAATCTTTGATATAGCACACTTGTAATTTTTGAATGAAATTAACTTCAAAGGTTTAATGGGTTTTCATCTTTAAACCTAAATCCGAATGGTGAGGGTTTTCGTCCTCAGAATTCATACCAACTAAAAGGGTTTTTGTCATGCTGAAAAACGATGAACTGGAAGGCTTAATCAATTGAGAAATATTGATAACAAAAATTGAATGAATACAAATGAGAGGAACTCTCAATATATAGACTTAATTGACACTTTTAGGGTTAGGTTTACACTTTTAGGTTTTACCCTTTTTTCACCATTTTCTTTTATTTCTAACGATAATAAAGTAATATTAAGTTGTCACTTTATTAATAAAATAAAAAGTAAGTCACGTAGACAACTTAAAATATTAACTTTATTTTTGATGTTTCCACAGTCCATATGAGTGAGTGTTGTAGATTTCTGGGTGCAACGGTGTGCTATATTTTTGCTTGACGCGTTTTGAATCACAACCCGTGATTCATCATCAAGAATAATCATAAATGGAATTGCAGCCTGTCCTTATAAAGATCCAAAGTTAGAAGATTAAACGGTTACTTGGTTTCACAGAACTGTTGTAGGAATAAAACGGTCAAAAAACCAACGGTCAAAAAAGATGTAAATGCCTTGAGGAGTGTGAGATCCGTGCCAAGATGCTTCAAATATAAAATATAAAATTTTAACATATAAAATGGGAGACAAGATCGATAAAAAGATTTGAGATACAATTTTATATGTTAAAATTTTCTATTTTATATTTGAACCATCTTGACACGGATCTTGCACTCAAGGCATTTATGTCTTTTTTAACCGTAGGTTTTTTGACTGTTTTATTCCTACAATGGTTCTGTGAACCCAGGTAACTGTTTAATCTTCTAACTTTGGATCTTTATAAGGAGGATAGGCTGCAATTCCATATATGATTATTCCTGATGATGAATCATGGGTTATGATTCGAAACGCGTCGAGAAAAAATATAGCACACAGTTGCGCCTAGAAATCTACAACACTCATTAACTTTATTATTTTTAACTTTATTTCAAAAAGGGGACATGGCAATCTCTAAACCTGACCACCTAATCAAAATAAGGATGAGTGGTCACTGATGTAGTCATAGACCTTTTTGAAATGAATTGTAGTCTACATGCTTCATTGATCAAAATTATGTACCCGTGTGCTTCCCAAGTGACAATATTCTCAAGAATATACTAACTTGGAAATAACCAAACTTTTAGGGTGAAACTATTGCTTGTGCCATAGGCTTGTTACACATTAGAGTTCTACAATGCTATAGGCTTGATAAACATTGCCATAGCCTTAGCTATAACTTTATATGACACAAGGAGGGTTATTGAGTTGTACTTGACTTGGATGTTCTAATGTTCAACCCACTAATATAGATTTTAACTTTACGACTGAAAATTAGAATTAGGATTTATGTACTTTAAGAATTATGCTTAAATATTTCATTACATATAGTTGCTTGTGCATACAATTGCATTGGAAATGAACCAACAATGTAAAGGTGACTTGGGAGGATCTGGGCCTTTGATTGACCTGTGGCATAATGGTTTTGCTCTATAGCATATCCTGTCTTCCCCAACAACTTCAGTATCACCCCAAGCACACATGCACATACTACGAAGTCCTATCTCCTCTTCTGTGACCTTGCCCAACTTGGATAGTGTCAGTACTGTTCCCCGCAATTCTACAGTGGTGTTGCAAGAAGATAATAAAATTATGATTAGTTATGAAACAGTTGTTACCAACTCTTGTAATGCCCAAACGACTCTTCATCTTCCTCTGTTGTATATTAATACATTCTTCTATTCTTTTTAATAAGTTAGTGAAATAGATATAGACTAGGAAGTACGTAGACACCACACATCTAACCTCTCGGATCTTGTACAAAACTTTGCATAATACAATCTTGCAGTTACAATTCTAATTTGGTGTCCATTGTCTTATTGTCTCTTTCGCTTGTCTTATTGCACTTTGATCGTTCACTATATGCTTCCACAATAATCCATTTAATCCATTAAGTGTGGTTGTCCACTGAGTTCCTTTTGGGCCTCGGATTAAATATTAGAACATACACACTTCATATAGTCTTACAATAGTATCGAAGTTATATATGAAATCCTTCTCTATTTGTATGCCCACTCATACAAGGTTTGATTACAGGAAGTTAGGGCTCGAAACTTTTGACCCTTCATCATACCTTCCTTTCCATTCTCAGATGGCAGACAAATCAACTTCAAAGAGACATACTTAAGAAATTTTCTAGAAAATGATAGAGGATGATTTACAAAGGTGACAAGAATAATTGGAAGAATGCCATGCACTTGAACAAGCAGGGATTGTTGATCATTTTGCTGAACTTATCAAGCATGTTCACACACCTATTGACCCATCTCATTCACAATGACCTTTTGGTGGTCACACGCCGTACAAGGTGCAAGTTAATCTAGACATCCCTATGTTTGAAGGCAAAATAGATGCAGATGCCCTACATAACTGGCTTAATCTAATTTGTTCATACCACACGGTTTATCATTTTACTGACAAAGAAAAGTTTACAGTCACTCTTCTCAAAGTTTCTTTATCTGAAAGAAATGGTGGGATAACTACTGCACTACACATGAAAATGATGATGTAGATACATTTGTAGATACATGGAATTATTGCATAGAAGCATTCAGATCAATGTATTCCCTTGTTGGAAACTATGTTGAGCAACACATCAAATTCTTACAATTGCGTCAAGGTCGTGATCAATTTGTGCATGAATATACAAACACTTCTTAGACTATAGTTTCAAAATTATATTCAAGAAGCTAAGTAAAATCTCATTTTGAAGTATAGGTCAGGGTTGAGACCATATATCCAATCTTATATGGATTTCCCCCAGGTTTTGTCCATTGGAGAAGCCTACAAATTTGCATGTAAGTTTGAAGTAAAAGCTCAACATAAGTCTAAGAATGAAGATTCCAAGTCTTAGGACAAAGCATAGTCTAAGAATTTTAAATTTGGAATCAAGCAAAAACCTAAACAAGGAAATGACCTTTCATGCCATCCTTAGAAGAACACACCAGCGAATGGTCATAATAATTAGTCCAAGGCTAGAAAGCGGTGTTCTGTTCACAACTCCAACATTCACTCTAATGAAGAGTATCATGGTAGGAAACTCTACTTGCACAACTCGAGGCAGCAGGTATTAGCATTGTAGCATTGTATAAAGGAAAGCAAATCATGGGCTTTGAACCTAATGCTATGGTAGGTATTGCAAACATTGCTTCTTCCTCCAACACAGATCCAAAGGAAGTAGAAAGATTGTTCTATTCTCAAATGTGGATCAATGGTCAACTCGTACACTTCATTGTTGACAATGGAAGTTAGAAGAACCTGATTTCTCCTAAAGCACTTTGAAGATTGAACTTGCCACTGATGCCTTATCCACAACCATAGTCCATTGGATGGTTTAGTGCGGGCTATGAGAAACGCGTCACTCAACAGTGTCACCTAGTGTGCAAATTCAAGCCTTTTCAAGATGCAATCCTTTGTGATGTCGCGCCATTAGAGATATGTGATTTTTTACTTGGTCAACCATAACTTTACCTTTGACGTATAGTCAATGAAACAAATCCTAGAAATGTTGTCATAGATTTTGGTCATACGAGATACCACATATCGAAAGTTGTTCCTAATTTTTCACCAAGTAGTGCAAGCGGCTAGTTAGTTCTAGTTAGAAGTTTTTACTCTTGATGGTGAGACCTGAATGTAAGAACGTCCTTGTGGCACAAACTCATACCGTAGTTCCTTCAGCAACAACAAACAAACAATAGTTGAATGTTGTGTTGGGAGAATACATTTTAGTCACCTAAAAAAGTGCGTATACACTGTGCGGTGAAGGACACCATTGATTTGCTACCGGGAGTACCTTTACCTAATGCTTCTTTATATTGCAAATCAGTTTTGGAAAATTAAGAGAACAAGCAACAAATCCATGAACTAATGGATAAAGGACGCATCAGGCCCAACTCATTGCCTTGTGGCAGCCCAATTGTGTTTGTGCCAAAGAAGGATGGCACATGGAGGTTGTGCATCGATTATAGAGCTCTTAATAATATCACAATGAAGAACCACTATCCTCTTCTAAGGATCGAGGACCGGTTGGACCAACTCTGCAGTGCTAAATTCTTCATCAAAATCGATCATAAGTTCCAGTATTGTTAGATTCTTGTTGAACCTGTAGATATTGGAAAACAACTGTCAAAGCAAAGGAAGGTTTGTTCGAATGGTTGATTATGTGCTTCGGCTTAACTAATTAACTTGTGACATTCATGCGGATGATGAATGACATCCTTAGGCCTTTCACTACTTCATTTGTTGTAGTCTACCTTAATGACATTCAAATCTTTAGAAAAACAGGGGATAAACATCTGTGCCATATTGAACAATTGTTTCACAATTTGCGGCAGTACAAGCTATATGCTAACATGGAGAAATGTTCATTTTCTATGCGGGAGATGCAATATTTGGGATACATTGTACATGCACAAGGAGTTCATGTGGATCCAACCAAGATTAAAGTCATCCAAGAATGGCCTGCACCGAAGAATCTCACAAAGCTTTGTAGCTTCTTGGGATTAGCAAATTTCTATAAGAGATTTGTAGTTGGTTTTTTTTCATATGACTATGAACTTTATGCCATTGTCTAGGTGTGTAAACATTGGAAGCATTACATATTGGGAAAGGAGACTGGGACGCACATAGATCACAAGTTGATCTGTAAACTAGGCGGATATTCCACACTAAGTTTCACCAACATGATTCGTTTACTCCCAGCTCAACATATGGTTGATAGATGACTATTCTAGACTACTTTCACTGCTAAAACAGAGATAGCAAGTGCTGGAAATGAAATGTGCAGCATACTGGAACATAAGAAGAAGGCATAAGACAAGACAAACCTTAACAGACTATATGACCTGGAAAAACTTGGTGCAGGAAAAACTCTAGTGGGTGAAACAAATTGCTCTCCCCTTCCACTATGTAATTCAACAATTGTACAAGTTATTGTTGTAAACTACGATTACAAAAGATGTTAGTTTCTTTGTTATTATTCAAAATCAAACAAATTCACAAAACAATAACTTCTCAAGCACGATTCATCAGATTGGGCAAGATCTAAAAGAGACAAACAAATAGAAAGTACATCAAGATGATTACCTTCATCATGGATGGCACTTCCAACCGGTATACATACATGTTTGTGCTCGGATGTAGAGCTTGGAGTCTTTGTCAATGTTGCACATGCATGTTGGTAGCATCTCCCCTTGCGCTATGGATGATTTGAGTAATTAAAAGAAATGGTTTGGATGCTTGATGGTTGAAAGGGTACTAAAAATGATAGCACTTTGTTGTGTGTTTAAGACTTGAGAATAATGTTAAATGACTCTTGTATTTATAGCCTTGTCAAATTGATTGTGGTTGTTGATCTTGAATCAAGATGTGTGGCTCAAACTAAGTCAAATTTGGTAGGCAAATGCATTTAATATTTAAACATTAAATAGGCATGGGTTGCAAATTTAGATATTTTGCAAATGCTTGACAACTTTCAAAATGATGTCATGATGATGTTATCATTCTTGATATTTATTGATAATGTCATGACAATGTCCCCACTTGATATAATTGGAGTGATAATTCAATTAATTAATTAAGGAAAATAGGCAATTCCAAAAGCTAGAGAATAAAAGACTTGATGATTTAAGTGAAGCTGATAATTGCGTACGGTGTATTTCCCCGATCAAGGATGCACCAATACATTTCAGAGTATGCACGTCAAGTGCGTAGAGGAATCTGGAAGTTTCAATGATTTAGTGTGTTATTGCTAGAAATCGTTCTAATTGCAATTTTGACAAGAGAGTGGTGAGAATTGAGTTTCTATATTTTGCCCCTATTTGATAAGGCATTGTGAGACACAAGCGAAGCAATGACTTTTCAAATAATGAAAAAATTGTGAAAATGATTCGGTAATGATAGAAGAATGATGTGTTCATGTTTTGTTGATTTTTGTTCAATTCACTGAAAACGAGTTCGCAACGAAGCCCCAAACCAAGTTTGAGAGGCCCATGATGCCCTTTTGAGGGAGTGGTTGAAAAATAAAATTGATGGACAAGCCCTCGAAAAGAAGAAAATGGACAAGAAGAGTAGTGAAATTAACCCATGGATGAGATTAATCCAATTGAGCTAATGCTTGCATGATTTGATGTCCAACAATGAATAGAATAGAATTGAGTTGGCCCCAGGGCGGGGGGAATTGGGAAGGATGCATCTCAAGATAACCGACACACTTTAACATACTCCAAACAAGGCGAAAGTTGCGGGCTTAGGGAATAATCTATCTCGAAACAAGTTGCAACATTTGGTTTGCTCAAAGAAGACAAAAGCTGTAGAGCTTGGAATTAGAAGAAACGTTGAATGATTGAAGTTGCCTCAAAGAGGGGGATTGATTGAATAATTTATTTGCCCTAATAAGGCGGCTTTGAACGTTGATTAAATGATATGCCCCAACAGGGCTTATTTGATTGTTGATTGGTCTAATTGACCGGTTGATTGATTGACAAACATAGCTAAAAGAGTTAAATTTTTACATAGATTAAGATGAGATGAATGATGTAAATGTAGGTGCGATGGTATAATGACTTTTCAAAGAATGAAGAAGCCAAAAAAAATCCAAACACACTAGAATGCTCATAGGTAATGAAAGAGATGATTGTAAGAACACAACATTGCTTGAAGAATGATGTGATTGGATTGGAAGAATACAAATGTTAATAAGAATGAAACAAGGATGGCCGAGCTGAATTGGTCAGTATTGGGTGTTGCCTACATAGTCCATAGGGACCTCAGGGCGATGTAGTTCTCCCAGAAATCGGGAGAGAATGGGATGAAGAATAAACTAGATTATTCAAATGAGAACAATAATTAATCAGTGTGTATGAATTGGTTGTAACATGATCCCTCAGAGATGCACGTCTTGATGAGCATATATATATATTGTCATAATGGTCAACTGTTTTGACTTGATCAAGGAAAATTGGATGATGTGATGCAGATAAAGAGGACCAAAATGATTTAATTAGACACTGAATGATCCGACAAGGGGATAAATTGCCAGTGTAGCACGACATCGTATATAAATTTCAAGCACTTGAATTTTTAATGTAGTATGTGATGGTATGCATCATGATATAAAACACTATGATGACCTAGTTGTACTTTGCATAAGGACTGACCCCCGATCCAATAGACAAATGACAACAACACATCGATGATATGAAAAACCATGATGATAATGCTTATGTATGCCAATGGATGGATGCAAGTACAAGTGCCAGACAAGAAACACCATAATGACGATCTTGTTAGCACAACGGACTGAGCCAAGGCCACAACAATAAAATGAAATAAACAAGCAAGCAAACACAAACCAAAAAGAAAAGCAATAGAAAGCATCTTGTTGTTTAACCAAGTCAAAATTCACTTGATAGGCTCAACGATAATGACAATGAAATGGTGCCCCAAAGCAAGGATACATGCAAGGGAAGGACACATCCCAAGGTGGTTGAAGTGATTGGAACCAATAATGAATTTGCCTCAGTAGGCGAATTTGGGAAGGACACATGCCAATGGTTGCCAAAATGGGTGTCTCAATGATAAATCAAGGATAATGACTGGATTTAGGACAAAACAAATGTTTTTGATTTTTACAGCCTAATATCTGAAATGTCCCAAAATATGACGATTTGCAGAATATTGAAATTATTTGAAAACCCTAGGCCAAAAATGGAAAATTCTGATTTTTGTAGCAACAAACTTTAGCTGCCAAAACACCTTCAAAAATAGCTCAAAAATATATCAAACCCTAAGCAAGCATTCGTTGATCCAAACAAGAAGTTATGGCTCTTCAAAAGAGGAATTAATCCTCCAAACCCTAGGTGCCCTTGATTGAAATATTAAACTAAAAATTACAGTTTATTTATCATGCAACAAATCTCATGAAACCCTCAATGATTTGCACAAATATTATTGAAATGAAAGGTAGAATTTTAGAGAATTTTTCTGAATGTATTCGAGGTCAAAAAGCCCAAAAAATCCAATCGCCCAAGTTGGAATATTATAGGAAAATTACAGAATTAATACGAAACAAATTTGAACTTCAAACAAGGTCCAAACTTCCTCCAAGGCAAGTCGCCACTATCTAGAAAAATAAAATAAATTTCAGATTTGTCCTTAGGGCACAAAACCCTCCCAAAACATGAGAATTCACCCACCAAACAAGTTGCCACTCCCCAAAAACAAGTCGCCCACCTAAAAATAGCAAAATTGGTGTTCAAAACACCCTTTTAGGAATTGATGACTCCAATGGCAACCTCTGAATGAAGCTACCTCAATGAAGAAAAAGGGTTTGCGTTCTCTTAAGTGAATAGACCAAGATTGAATATCAAAACATAACGTAACCTCTCCAAATGATTTCTCTTTTACCTTTATAGCCCCTCTAAGTGTGGCACCCAAAAGAGGAAGGGAGGGTAACTTAAAATCATTAAAAGATCTTTTTTTAAAATCACTTAAACTTTCATGACCTTTAAAGGTCCCCTCTTTAAGTGAAATAAAAAACATAAAGTAACTTTGAAAAATGTACTTTTTTTACAAATACTCAATCAAAACACTTAATACTTTTTTCTCTTCATGCTTGTCCCTTAGCCCCTGGGAATAAGTTAAGGTTAAGGGTCTTCCATGATGTCACCATCAAAAGAGGGACATGACAATATCTATCGTGGAGATTTGAAGCCTTTTCAAATGTTTAGGATTTTGTGGCTTTATATCTCTCATGGAGATTGTGAGCTTTTTCCAATTTTTAAGATTTTTGAACCTTTTTAATGTTTTTAGATTTTTGGCATCTCAACTCAATGGAAGATTAAGATATGCAGAATGTTTAAACTCACAAAACATAGAGAGCGTGGCTTAAAATGCTCGTAAAATGGAAATAACGTGGAATAGGGGTGGTTGAGTTGACCTTAGAAACTAAGCGCTGCCTCCATAGTCCAAATGGACCTCAAGCCACTGTAGTTCCTCCCAAGATGGAAGATAATAATGAATGAAGGACGAATGGATAATGCTAGATGATAATGGATGATAATGAGAGAAATGACTAAGAGTCTCCAAGGACCATGTCACGTGAGAACCAAATGTGTCTCGTCGTCAAAGTATCGTGCGGTTAATATGCCAACAATTTTTCCAAATAGGTCTCATATACCTTTTGCTTCCGTAACAAGTTTAAGATGGGAAGACTAATGGTCACAATAAGATGGGTTGGGTTGAATAGAATTGAATGGCTAAAATGGCTGGAATGGAAATGGAATGTTCTATAGCGGCAAAGATGGCTCGAATGGAATGGTCTATAATGTAGATAGGGTTGCCCTCAAGTGTCAAGGTACCTGCAAAAAATGGATTATTTACGCATGATGTTAGAAACCTGGTTTTCATCATGGCATTTGTCAAAGGTGCCATAAACATGGTTTTCACTGTTGGACGAATTATATCACTTTCTCTTTTGATTTTAATTTTTAATTGTTTTTATTTTTTTAGCATCTCAACTCAATGGAGTATTATGAGATGCATAATGCGAACCCTTTACTATCCAACCAATACCCGCTCTAAATAGTTGCTCTGTCAAGAATCTGTTGGTGATTTGGACTACGTTGATGTTGTGATTTTCGTTGGTTGTTGATTTTGTTTCCTTCAAACCTCTTAACAAGGTGTCTTCGTAGCCTCTAGAAAAAAAAGTGTTGCTAGCAAGGGTAAAGAAGGACAGGCATTGGAATAAGGTTTTGATTCGGTAATGTAATATAGGAGGTGAATGAATAATAGGTAAATGAGGATTGGGATTTTCAATCACACAGTTTTGCTGATTCCAGATTCAATATGATTTTGGTTGTGGCGGGGCCAAAAACCTCTAAAAATTCTCTCAATAGGATCACAATAATTTTCCGTTGTTTAGGCTTGAGAGTTGCTGCAGTCTGAATATACTTTGAATTATGAACTCTGCTAATATTGGCTTCAATAATGTCGTCATCCAACAATGAGGAATTAATTGGCTCAGCTATTGGCACCTTGAAGAGATTTTCACCAACACAGACTTCTTGATTGTTCTGATTTGGTTTGTCCAATAGTGCTTTGAATAAGGTTTCACTAAGGGACATTGATAATTCATTTTGATTGTCCCTTAGCACCTTAAGCAAGGTTTCACTAAAGGATTATGATTTTTGATTCAGATTATCGTCTAGTGCCTCAAACAAGGTTTCACTAGAAAAAGTTGATTTTAGATTTTGATTGTCCCCTAATGCCTCAAACAAGGTTTTGCTAGGAGATTGTTTTTTTGCTTGAATGTTGTCTTGGATCCTCAGAAATTATGCCACTGAGATGTTGCCATGGAAGAAGTTCAACAATGTGTGTTTCTATCTGTCCCAATTAACGTTTGTAGGAGGTGGAATGACAATAAAATGGGTAGGCTGGTTAATGTTAAAGGCACAAATAATTCAATGGATGGGTAAAAGGCAACACAAATCTCGTAGAGGCTACTAGGATAACTTGCGTCGATGTTGAAGAAAACTTTTTAAAAACTGTGGAAGGATCACAAATGTTTTCAATTGGATATCCCAAAAGAGTAGCTGATGTCATAACACCTACTAAGGTATGTTGATTCTGAAGTTGATTCTAACTCAAGTGGTTCTGGTAGAAGTGTATAGCCAATGTTGTGATATCCATTAATGTATTTTGCTTCTGAAGCTGATTCTAACTCAACGGGATCTGAATCCAATGTTGAGACTAATGTTGATTCTGCTTTTGATGCTAAATGTAATATTGGTTCTAGAATGGAATTCGATTTTGATAGTGGTTCTGAAATAGAGGCTGATATTGAAATAGACCCTGATTCTGATGTTGATGCTGAGAAAAATGTTGGTTCCAAAATGGACCCTGTTTCTGACTTAGAGGTAGCCATAAAGAAGGCTTGTTGAATTGCATTGTCCATAAGCACCTTGTTCACCTTTCACTTGGAAATGAAGGCTTTGGGATGAAAGAATTTTCTAAAATGGGGAATGTTTGGCAATGGATGAATAATGCGCTATTGCTTAATTACGGGCTCTTCAAATATGGGCTCATCGAAGATGGGTCCTGTGTCAAAGAGAGGTCCTTTATCAAATAAAGGTGAACCAACAATGGTTTGGGTTTGGTCAAAGGTGGGTGATTCGACAAAAATGTCGACAATGGGTTGATTTTCTTGATTTTGCTTTGAAAGTGGATGAATATGATCATGTTTGGGAAGGGGATCATGACATATCTTGATTGAGTAGTTATCAGAGTTGGACGCACTTGGGTCTTCAATAGATAATGACACTTGGAGGGGCAATGATTGGCTTTATTGTGGCTCTAAGATTGGATTGGATATTGGACAAGTAGACAACAAATTGTCAAAATAAAGGAGTAACTAGAAAGGTCATTAAGGTAACCATGGGCTAATTATTGAAGAGCTGACCATCTTGCTGTACTTGAGAAGCGATGGCATGGTTATGTTAGGGTGGGTCTACAAGTTGCCTCTTCAACATATGTATTTACTCATTTTGAACAAAGGTATGTAATTGATCTATAGGAAAGTTAGGTTGGAGTTTGGCTCCCTCTTTTATGAGCCGCAAAACGATGGCGTTCTTGTATTGTTTGAATATGGTGTCATCCAAATTGGTTTCAAATGCCATGGATCATGATGAAAGAAAGGATGCCCCCAAGCAAGGATACATGCAAGGGGCTTGGTCTCGAATGAAACCGACCCAAAAAAGGTGGAATTGGCCCAAAGAGGGCAGTCTTGGCCTTGAAATTGAAATGGGTCCAAAGAGGGTGGACTTAGTCTTGAAATTGAAATGGGCCCAAAGAGGTCGGTCGTAGTCTACTGTAATTGAAATGGGCCTAAAGAGGGTAGTCTTGGTTGAAAGTAATTGGCTTGACTTGGCTTGGCTTGGCCCCAAAAAGAACATAACGACTTGATATGATTCAAATGAAAGAAATGATGGATGACATGACTTCATCATTCCCAACTGACAAGTGCGGGAGATAGGATGGAAAGACAAGAAATGATTTGAATGGGAATGTAATTGATTCAGGATAATTGGATTTGGTCGAAATAGACCTGATTTAGTGTTCTAATGTTTGAATTTGAAGTTGACTTCAAATGATTGACTTCAAACAGTTGACTATGGTCAAAGTTGACCTTTTGGAATTAGAATTAGAATGTGGTTCAAGACGAACTTGATTTGGATTCGAATGTGGTTCAAGACGAACCTAATATGGCTTGGAATGGGGTTCAAGACGAACTTGATTTGGCTTGGATTGGCTTGGTACATGGTTCAAGGCGAATTAGATTTGGCTTGGATTGGTTTGGTACATGGTTCAAGGCAAAATGGATTTGGCTTGGATTGGTTTGGTACATGGTTCTAGGCAAACCTAATGTGGCTTTGACTTAGTTTGATACAAAATTGGTTTGGTACATGGTTCAAGAAGAACTAAATTTGGTTTTGATTGACTTAATATAGGAATGTGTCAGAAGTGACCCAATGTGAACAATCAATTCCAAACTAGATTTGGGTCAATTGGATAGTATAACGGTACCACATGAACAACTTAATGATACAATTGGTCAGCGTAATGCTAAGGTGGGGGTAAAGATAGCCCAAAAATGGGGCAGGGTAATGCCTCATCTTGTAGGTGTGGTATGACAATGTTTTAGATTTGGTATTTAGACATGACTTGTTTTTTGGATTTGGTTTTGAATACAAATGGGTTTTTGACATAACAATCAAGCATTAACACCCAAGTATCACAAGGCTATTTTAAGGATTGACATAGGTTTGCATCACATCCATTGGACCCTTGATATACTTGCTTTTGAGAGGAAAAATTTAAAGACTAATCCAATTAATTAAATTTAGTGATGGTGGTGTGTACTCCCACACTCTCTCAAAAGTTTGTACGTGTAAGGCAATCTTTGGGGGCTGTTACGTTTGCATCCCTACATCAATGAATATTCTATGGCAAAAGAGGCTTCTAAGAAGTAAGCCAAAATTGGGCTATTTGGAGGAGGGTTTAGTCCGTTAGCAACCACTTCATCCGTTGGATTTCAGTGAAGTGTTACCGGATTCTTGGGATTGCTTAAAATTTTACTTGACTTTCGAGATGGTCCTCGAAGGGCTCAAATCTATCGAAGAAGAAATCCAGGTGTCAGGTTGTTCATAGGGGGATACAACCCCTATCGAAGAGACCTTGGATTCCTTGATGGTGATGTCTAATCGCTTAGCATCGGGAGTTAACCCATTGCGTTCACAAAACCCTTTATGGGGAATTTTGCTAGGTCTTAATGACACCTAACAACAATTTATATCTCACATCGGATGTTTGGGGTTGGTACGAATGTTGGGATATCAACTTCTAGTTACCATGCTCTAAGGATTTGCACGAAGGCGATGAACTCCACCTTGCACAACCGAAAGTAAAAAGGAAAGAAATGTTTTTTTTTGATCTCAGGTCCCCACAAATGGGCAAGAGAAGAGCATACATCAAATGTTCTCTCGAAAAACAAGAAAGCAACTAACCTACGTGTTTTTGGGTCACCGATGCTCCCTATAAGGGGCAAGGAGAGAGCATAGACACAATAGCTTACACAAACAAGCAAGCAAGCAAGCAACAATACTTAAGCAAATAACACAAAAGTAAGTGTTTTAGAAGCACTAAATCAAAGTGTTGGTTCTTTGATTAAGCACTAAACCTAAATGTGAATAAAATTTGCTTTATTTGGGCAATAAATCCACTTCTTTAGCGAGTGAAACCTACAATAAACAAGTTAGGAGTTTCAAATGTGGTCTTTGGTAATGAAATCTACGTCAAACAAGTTAATTTTTCAAATGGTCTCTTCAATTGGCAGTCTACAATCAAACAAATTAGCATTCTTGTACATTCTATTTTGTGAAAGACCTATGCAACATTAAGCAAAAATAACTATATAATCTGAAAATTCATGATAAAACACATGGTTTTAAAAAAAAATCATAGAAAACGGAGTTCGGACGACCCTGAACGAGCCTTTGGACGTTGGAGAGTTTACGGCTTGGAAATCTTGCCGTTTTGCAAAGCAATTTCGCTGGTTAGTAGAGCAAATCCGCCATTTGCAGAGTGATCTCGCCATTTGCAGAGCGGAGCCGTTATTTTGTAGATCAAAACCGTTGTTTAGCAGAGAACACAAAAAACAGAGGGAAAACAGATGTGATGTCGTTTTGGTCATGAAATCGCTTTTTGGCAGAACAAATCTGCCATTTTGGTCACGAAACCGTCGTTTTCTTGAAAACACATTAACACTAGTAATTTCTAATTTATGAAAAATATATGCAACATGAAGCAAGAATAACTGCATAATCTGAAAATTTATGAGAAAACACATGGTTTAAAAAAAAATCATCAAAAACAGAGTTTGCACGACCAAGAACGAGCCTTTGGAAGTTGGACAGTTTGTGGCTTGGTGATCTTACTGTTTTGCAGAGCAATCTCGTCGTTTTCATAAAAAAAACAGAGAAAAGAGTAGAATAGAAGCAAAATTGTTGTTCAGTAGGTTGATCTCGCCGTTGTGCAGGTCATTCTCGCCATTTTCTTGAAAAACACAATGCAAACACAAAGAATAGGGAATGCAAAACCGCCAATCTATAGATCAATCTCATCGTTTGTGGGAACGAACTTGCCGACACAATACAATCTCGCCGATGCTTAGGAGACGGAAAAATGGAAAAATTAGAGAAAAAAGAAGGAAATAAAGGCCAAAGACCGATATAATTTCACCATTAGAAGGATTTAGGAGGCCTCAAAGGTGTTTGTGGGGTGTGAGGTCCCATCGGACATGCCAAATGTAAACCACGATTACAAAAGAGGTTAGTTTCTTTGTTAGTATTCAAAATCAAACAAATTCACAGAACAATAACTTCTCAAGCATGATTCCTTGGATTGGGTAGGATCTAAAAGAGACAAACAAATAGAAATTACATCAAGATGATTACCTTCCTCATGGATGTCACTTTTAGCTGGTATACGCAAGTTTGTGCCTGAATGTAGAGCTTGGAGTCCTTGTCAATGTTGCACATGCATGTTGGCAACATCTCTCCTTCCACTATGAATGATTTGAGTAATTAGAAAAAATGGTTTGAAGGTTTGTTGGTTGAAAGGCTACTAAAAATGACAGTACTTCGTTGTATGTTTAAGACTTGAGAATAATGGCAAATGGCTCTTGTATTTATAGCCTTGTCAGATTGATTGTGGCCGTTGATCTTGAATCAATATATGTGGCTCAACATAAGTCAAATTTGGTAGGCAAATGCATTTAATATTTTTGCATTAAATAGGCATGGGTTGCAAATTTAGATATTTGCTTGATATTTTGTAAATACTTGATAACTTTCAAAATGATGTCATGATGATGTTATCATTCCTGATATTTATCGATGATGTCATGTGATGTGGCCACTTGCCATAATTGAAGGAATAATTCAATTAATGAATTAAGGAAAATAGGTAATTCCAAAAAGCGAGAGAATAGAAGACTTGATGATTTAAGTGAAGCTGATGATTGTGTACGATGTATTTTCTCAATCAGGAATGCACCAATACATTTCAGAGTGTGCATGTCAACTGTGCAGAGGAATCTGGAAGTTTCAGTGATTTAGTGCGTAATTGTTATAAATTGATCTATTTGCAATTTTGACATGGGAGTGGTGAGAATTGAGTGTCTACAACTGCCAAACATGGCCTTCATGGACAAAGCTTTCATTACTACACTATTCAAAGCTTGCACACATAATTGCTTTGTAGTTCCTAGACACCATTCACAACTAGGAAACAATGAGATAACATGATCAAGGACCCAAACTTGCAAACTAGAACATGAATTCAACTTCAAGACTTCTCATTGATTTCTCTGATTGATTTCTGCCTTAAACAAAGATTGTATTTATGCCTTTCCATCTTGGAACTTGCCAAAGACTTCACGCGAACTGTCGCCAAGGAGAGGAAACGTTTGCAACCGCTCCTCTGCTTGTGTTTTGATTGGTGGCGAAACTGCTGCTTTAAGCATATCGATAGTTGCGCAACCACTGGGGTGGTTTCGCAACCACTCCCTGTAGATACCGACAATTATGCAATTGCGGCCTACGTTTACTAGGTTTTTCGTCATCTTTGACAAAACCCTTAGATTCAATGGCTGCAAGCTACTGACTTCATCGATACAAGAATGTCCAGACCATCCCAACACTGATTTTGCCACTACAACTTAACCAAACAATTCACTTTACATGTACAAGCTTGAAGAAGTGTCCTACACACATGATTTACATAATAAAGTATAGTGGAAATGAACTAGTCTACATTTCTAGTAAACTAGATCCATATATTGGATCACAAGCCGCTTTAGTTCTTGTAGACCTTGAACAAGTTGCAGCAAGGGCGGCATAAAAAATAGTCTTCTTATTTTCACCAGTTCCATTCGAACATCAAACATAAAAAGGGAACTCCCAATTTGGTAACAAATTGTCTGAGCCGACCTTTGGTTCAAGCTCTCCTCAATGTACTTGACGGATGTGAATATGAAGCAAATCAGAATTGTATCCATTTGACACAGACTTTGCAGAAACCTATCAAAAGTTGCATTCCTGCACTTTAGTTGCAGACTTCTACTTGCAAGGTGGATTGATACCACTGATATAATGAAGCTTCACAAATTTGATGATAAAAAATGGTCTGGATCCATAGTATTTTATTAACTCAAAAATAAGATTGCATCATTGAAACACACTCAAAGATATTGCATTAAGCTACATTCTTCACATACAGTTGGCTCTCAAGACCCTTATACAATCTTGAATCCAACAAACCAATTAGGTTTAGTTTTCAACAAATAGGCCAAACATAGACTATGGATCGATTACCATGCAACAACCTGCTAAAAATTATACTAAACAAATTTCATATTTAACTTGTGCAACAACCTGACCAATCTTACCCCAAACTAACATAAAGACTCTTACGTGATCTTCTTGAATGGAGATGACCCAAAATAGTGTGACAAGATATGGAGATGACCCAAAATAGTATGACATGCTCCATCTACATCTATTATTTATTCAACAATTTAATTAATTAAACTTAAACTTTGTATTACACTTAACACCTCTAAGTAGTGATTTAGGGAGAACGTAAGAGTGGATGTAAATCCATCTTTTCAGTCCCTTTATATATCCTTAATGTACGCAGTACATTGGGATGCATGTTGAGGTGGGGGCTCTCATCTCACACGTTATTAATTATATGGCTATTCATTAGTGGCTACGCCCACCCATTTGTCATACAATAGTAATTCTATTCTTTTATTGGGTATATTGTGATACTGGAATTCTTATGGGATTAGTCAATCGATTCTCTGTGTTAGTGTTCTACATGCATATTGTGAATATTTCCTTTTTATAAATTAAGGAATATTGCACTTAGACACGCACATAAATCTCATTTGTTCGATAAATGAGGGTACAATTCCCCCATCCTTTTCTTGAAGTACTATTTTTCTTTGCTTGGTAGCTACCCTTTCAGTCCTATCTACCAGTTCCTCTTCTCCCCTCTTTGTGGCTCTAACCTTCTTTCAAAGTATTGTGTTCTCCAACACTCCTTGGACATCAGGTGCAATGTCTTCAATGGAGGGTAAAACTTGTTCCTCTCTTTCTCATTTAGTATAGAGGGCTCAATGAGATGTAAATTCCCAATATTTCCAACTGAATATATTTTCATATAGGCAGGCAGGTTGAGTTTGACAGCATTATTACCAATCTGATATAGGATCTCAAGTGGTCCATATCTCAGTGGCTTAAGCTTCCTTGCTTGACCTTGCAGTCTATCTTTTGCTCAAGTAAAGTCATCCCTTATCCCCAACTTAGAAATGGTGCTCCATTAGATGTTGGTCATGGCGAGGATTGTACTTAGCCCGAAAGTCTTTGGACTTTTCCTGCACTTGAAGATGACTTTGTTTTTGTCAATGATATTTTCAGCCCTTGTGATTTTTCTTCTTTGCCAATCCATTTCAACTGTCCCAAAACAACATCTAAAGGATTAGGAGGTAAATAATCAAAACATGTTTATAAATAGAGATTTGTTTTTATTGTATGAATGCTGAATATATGCCAAGTTTTCATCTCATGTTCTCGGATGCCTTATATATTATCCTCTAAGAGCTGCACCAATGTTCTGTTGACTACTTCTGTTTGGCCATCTGTTTGTGGATGGAAAGCTGCAGGCCTCTTCAACTTGGAATCCATTCTTTTCAACAATGTGGTCCAGCATGTTCCCAAAAACCTTGAATCTCCATTTGAAACAATGGATTTAGGCAACCAGAAATGCACCAAAACATCAGTGAAAATAAATCAATAGCCGCATGACCTTTTATAGTTTTCTTGCATTGTATGAGTATGAACATTTTACTGAAACTATTTACTACCACAAAAGGACATTCATATCCCTTCCTTGACATAGGCAAATATCCTACAAAATCCTTAGAAATTCTTTCCAATGGCCTTGTGGGAACTAGTAGTGGGAATATACGAACCAAATTTCGTATTACCGTTTGGCATGCTAGTGCTATACATCACATCTTCTAATAAATATTGAAATGTCTTCTTGCATCTTTGGCAAACATACATAACTTTGCAAATTTTTCATTGTCTTAGCTACTCCAAAGTGCCCGACTACTTTGGAAGTACACGCTTCTCTTTAAAGCTGAGTTCTTCTTCATTTTGCACACACAACTTACCCAACTTGTAGAGCAGCCCACCCTTGAGATGGAAGTCTCATTTGCTTTCAAAATCAATACCTTGTGCCCCTTGCAACTACTTAGATGCTTCCCTCCAAATGAGCATTCTTGGCATACTCTTCTCCACGCACTTCATTAGTGAATGGTACAAGCTAAGAGAGTGCCCAAAGCCGAAATCATTGGTGGCCTTGATAACACATTTGCCACTTTGTTTGTGATTCATTTATTGTACTTGATTGCCGAGGGAAATTGTTGTAGGAAGCCAATCCATTTTAAGTGTCTTCCCTTCACAGATTGTTTGTTTTCAACCTTGGTCTCTAGCTTTGGTATTCATTAGCTCTGTGTTTCCCTTGAGGGTTTTTCCACTCACATTAATAGTTTTCTTTATACTTGGATGATATGGCTGGGGTTTGCTTGCATTGGGTTTTCCCCTCTAGCTATGTTCACATTGTTTTAGTGTTTTAGTTTTTAATTACTTTTTAAGTTCCTAGGCCTCTCTTTACCCTAAGAATTCTCTGTTATATGTGGATGTACTTGTGAGTCCCATTGGCCTACTTTGGTCAGTGGTGGACGTTAATATAATTTATTTCTTTGGATCAACTTTGGATTGTTTCTTCACTTTTTGTGATATCAACATGGTCTGCTGAGATGGTACGGTATTCTGTGCTCATATTTCTATATTACCATCCCTCATTTGTTCTCTACTGTGTTTCTTTTGTAGGAGATCTAAATTAAGTTTTCAGTTGATCTTTAAATTTCTTATTTCACAATATTGTAGTGCAAGCATTTCAATTTTTAGAGGATATCATGAGAAGCTCACATTTTACCTAAACAATGTATTTCTAATTTGTACATGGTTTAATTTTATTCCAAACAGAGATATCATGCTTACTTCATGGAGGAGGTTGATTCTGGCACTGTGATAGTTGCAGGTTTATGATTCTTATTTCCAAATTTTGCCTCGTCTCTTTCTTTGAAGTCGTTTTTGTCTCCATTGACAATCTTGATAATGATTAATTTTACTGTCAGGAAATGTTTGACATGTTTATATGTTACCTGGTTGCTATGTTGATTTTTGGGGTTTGACTTTGTGGGTTCTTGTCAATGAGCATCTACCAATTCTTTTTTTGTGCGAGACTAGGAGTTTCTTATGATATGTGATTGATCTTGCATGATGAAAAGAATATCTTTAGCTTATGTTGGCCTAGGACACTGGACTTGCAAGAAACATAATTGAAATTTTCTTTGAAAAGTCTTAGAATAGATACAAGTACGATCATGTCTTTGATGATTGGAGGTTTCTCTAGGACAGTTGAAACAGTTAAACCATTATGTAACTCTCCTACATACTTTAGAGACATTGACAATAATAATCACGACTTAGCTCAAAACAATGTGTATAATTCATATCACCATCAATTGTTTGTAACATTATTGTATAATATTTGTTTTAATCCTAGGTGTCATAGGCTTTTATATTATTATAGATGAAGAGTCATTCCTTTAGGAATATGAAGAGTCACCTTAAAAGGTGAAATGAACAGCCAAATATTGACTTTTTATATTATAATGTTTCCTCTATTCAAATTGATCGTGAACACAATTTTGGCTTGCAACAAATACTGTTAACGTCACTCCATTAATACTTGGCTTGACATTGGTATCAAAGCCAAGATTTTTCCACTAGTAATTTCTATTTCTCCGTTTTTCATTCCTCTTTTCTAGCTGTATGGCCAAGTTTCTTCATTGTTGTTTGTCATTGGCTGTTTATTGATGGTGTCTCAGCTGTAATGCTTTTGGCTGATTTAATGCCGTTGCAGGCCTGAATAAGGCGTTACTTCTGCTATTGGAAGGCTTATTTGTCTTTGTGAGGACTGGTGTGTCATTTTGAGAGTGCAAACTGTCATTGCAAACCTGTTTTACCAGCGTATTAGAAGGCGTATTGTGCTCAAAGCCTTGGCAGTGTATTAATTTATTCTCACCTGCTGTTCAGACCTGATTGTTGGCTGTATTCTCCTTGCTATGTGGTAATTTGTGGTTGTGTAGAGCTGCGCTCTGACAAGCTCAGTTTGGAGGTGTTTCAGGCATACCTAGCACTTTACCTGAGTTTGGCACAATTTTCATTGCCGTTCTGATCTGGCTGCATATTTATTGCGTGGAAGCTCTTCTTAATTGCGTGGCATCATCTAAATTGCCCAGGCTGCACCTATTTGCTGTCATTTGCTCATAGGAGTCTGTGGAGGGTCCAACCACAAGAATTTTTTCAAATATACTCCTCGTCCACGTAGTGCCAAGCCTGAGATAAGTCTTCTATTTTTATTTAATGCCTTTTACTTTCGAAATAGAAGCATAACAAGGAATGGAGAAAATTCGTGAAAAGGAAATATTGTATTTTTTTTCATTTTTTGACTTATCAAGAGTAAAATTTGCAAACCAATCAATTTTCATTTTCTGAATTCAAGCAAAATTTGTAAACAAATCAAATTGTGCAAACAAAACAAAAACACAATGTTCAGTCTCAATAGTGCCTTTGGTTTGCATTTACAGGTCAAGCCGTCGTGATCGAACTACTGTACTTATAGCCTAACATAGCTACAACTACGATGTTTGTGGTTTCGTCTTTTTAAATCACCAAGGAGTAAAAGGAAAACTTTCATTTTCCCCTCTCTCCGTTACCCATTTGCGACTATGGCTAGATGTAAATCCCGACAACGTCAAGAGCAATCCAAGTATATAGGGTTATCATATCCACGCACAAGGAATTGTTGTCAAGCGAGTGTTGTAAATAGAACAAATTCTTTTCACGTACTACCTAGGTACCACGTACTATTATGCTCTCACATGCTTTAACATCTCTTTCTTGTATCATCAAGTATATAGAAATGACGAGTTTCTTCCATGTACCGACGAGTATATAAGAAAGGTGAGCGTATAGAGAGGTTTGGTATATCAAAAAGGAGACTTTTGTAGAGTGATAGGGACCCTTTCCATCTCCCTTCATTTGCAAAATGTTTTCTCTAAAAACATTTGTTGGCACAACCCTAACTGGAAAAGAAACTTGGTTAGAATGGTTTAGGCAAGTGAAGAACACACCAATTTTGAATGACTTGTGTTTCAACATTTGTGATGGTGATGATCAATGTGCTGAACCAAAGGATGCAAAGGAGATTCCATCACGGAAACAAAAGAACTCTAAAGCATCAGCTTTGATGAGGGCCTCAATTGATGCAAAGGTGTTTTGTCACATTTAGAGGTGCCACACTCCACGCGAAACTTTTCTCAAATTGAAGGAGTTGTATGATTCACACTCATAATTAGAGTTCTGTAATGACCCCTTCTCGAATCTGATCTCATAATGACCGTTGGCCTATTCCTGGAAATCCGTAGGCTATTCGAAAAGTGCAAATGAGGGTTTCCTATTTTTTAGGATGTCTTTGTTCGAAGTTTTGATGGCAAATTCTTTCTGGGTTTTTCGAGAGCTTCGCGGAGGTATGTCTGTTTCAGTTTTCTGAGCATTTCCAGGAATTTACTATTTTTAGTAAATTCTATTTTTGGCAGCTAACAGGATTATCACAAGGAGTTAACCTTCCCGTTTAAGTTGACTCATTTAGTTTTGGGCTTCAGAATTCGGTCTTGGTGGAATAAGTGAATTTCACTTAAAAATTTAATAATAACGTTATATTTTAACGTTGACCTTGGCCTAGACCAAAACAACTTAATGTTGTTTTAAAAGAGGGACTTGAAGGGGGAGGGCGCCATCATGACTTGGAAAGGGGCGCCACTTTTGGGGATAAGCTTCAAGGGAAAGCCAATTGAAGCCTATAAAAGAAGGCATTGGGTTATCATTTCTTCATCTTGGTTTTAATGCATTGTTATGTTGCAGCTTTGGCTCTGGAACTGCTTCGGGGAATGAAGGCCTCCTAGCAAGGGCATCTCTTCATGCTTGCAAGACAGCATCTAGGGGTGAATTAGTCATTGATATTTGTATTTACTTACGTATTGCTTTCAGTTATTTCATTGTCAGTTCCTTTGGTATCATTAGAGTTTCAGATATTGTATTTCTGTATAAGATAGACCTAGGTTTTCATTCATAAATCAAAAAATACAAAAAAAATAGTTCTGGGTATCATCTTATTGTTTTGGGTAGGCCTAGGCGCCCCTTTGCTTAATTTTGTAGAATTTTTAGAATAAGCATTGAATTTCTAGAGGAAATCGCCCTTCTCCTACTGGGACGCCCCTTTGGGGTTTGGCATTGGTTTTTGTGTAACACTCTGGATACAGATTTCACCAGTTTATTGATGCTAACTTGGGCGCCACATCCAGGAAGAGTCTTTGCAACAAAAATCAGGAAGATTGATTAAGTTTTGCATGAGTTATGAACATCTGAAGAAATTAATAGGTGGCTGGTTTTTTTTCCTTCTAAGAGCAAATTCTTTTTATTTTTGTAAACTGACAGTAGTACTGGCAGCCCTTCTCTATTTGTTCAAAGCTGATTTCAAAAGTTCAAGTTCCTTTAAAATATTGTAATAATTACAGCTCCACCTTATGGTAGCTACTTTCCCTATTGGGTTAGCAAGCACATTCTAGGTGTAGAGCATCCGCCCTATGGTAGCTACTTTCCTTTCTGGGTTAGCAAGCACATGCTGGGTGTGGAGTAGTTTCCTTTTCAGTATTTCCATTAAAGCATTGTTATTAAGCTCACTCTGTCATATGGTAGCCCCTTATGGGTAGCACATACTTGACGTAGAGTTCTTATTTGTAATTACTCCGTCTTATGGTCGCCCCTACTCCGCCTTGGACTGGGTAGCACATACTGGACGTTGAGTTCCATATTTTGCATTCTAGTGGCAAAGTTATTTCAGTTTATTTGAGATTAACTTTTAATCTTGACGGAACTTGCTTGTGATGTAATCCAAAATCTTAAAAAGTTGAAAAAAATTTGGTTCGGAATATTTCAAGTTCATATAGCTACAGTTGAAACTGTTCAATCTAGAGTTGAAAAATAGGGATGTCATTTGGCTTCTGAAATTCCTGCAATCAAGCATGACGTTGACGTTAATGACATAAAAATTGATGTCTATACGACTGCCTTCATAAAGGCTTTTTTTCCTACCCACTCAACCTATTTAGAGTCATTGCAAGCAAGCACTTTGTCAAAGACTCACATTTGATCAGTTGGTTGAGAAAATGTTCGAAAGAGAAAAAACCTTTGGAAGAAAAATAAAGTCCATTGGAGAAAGCATTTGCTATGCAAATCAAAAGGGAAATTCTTCCAAGTAAACATGAAATGAAAATGGCAAAGGGAGGAAGAAAGGGCGAGGCAACAAATCAGGTAAAACCAATAAAGAAAAGTCAAATGACAAGCAACACTAGCATTGCAAATGCTGGGATAGAAAAAATAGTCACGAGACCCATGAATGCAAGACACCATGGGAGAAAATTAAAGCCTACAAAAAACAAAAAGCAGATAAGGAGAAGAAGAAAAACTCAGAATTTAATTCAGCTTAGTTCACTTGTGATTGCACGCTTTCCATCTTTGACGGAGCGAATAATACCTGAGAGAGTTCAACCTGGGATAATGCTTGGCTTTTAGACATTGGCCACCAACTAAAAAAATGATATCTTTATGACTGCCTTCATAAAGGCTCTTTTTCCTACCTACTCATCCTATTTACAGTCATTGTAAGCAAGCAATTTGTCAGACTCACATTTGATTAGTTGGTTGAGAAAATGACCTAAAGAGAAAAAGCCTTCGGAAGAAAAACAAAGTCCATTGGAAAAAGCATTTGCTATGCAAATCAAGGGCAATTCGTCCAAGTAAACATGAAATGAAAAAGGAAAAGGGAAGAACAGAGGGCGAGGTGACAAATCAGGGAAAAACAATAAAGAAAAATCAAATGACAAGCAACACTTGCGTTGCAAATGTTGTGAGAGAAAAAAAAGTCACGAGACCCATGAATGCAATACAACATGGGAGAAAATTAAAGCTTACAAAAAACAGAAAGCAAATAAGGAGAAGAAGAACTCATAATCTGCTTCAGCTTAGTTCACTTGTGATCGCGTGCTTTCCATCTTTAACGAAGCAAATAATGCCTTAGAGAGTTCAACTTGGGTTAATGCTTGGGTTTAGACATTGGTGCCACTCAGCACATGACTTTTCGAAGGGACTTATTTGAAGAGTTTCATAAAGAAAGTTGTGGCCCAATATATTTGGTTGACAAAACAAGTTTGTGACCTCAAGGCAAGGGCACAATCTGACTCAAGTCACCAGGACTACTATATCTTCTTCAGTTGAAAATAAATTTGTTGTAATTTGTGTTGATTCAACAAGAAGGCCACTCCATCTTGCTTGACAATGGAGAAGTTAAAGTCATAAGAAAATGTGATAACATAGTCATTCTGACTGGTTACAAGGAAGGAAAATTGTTAAAATTAAGGGGTGAGCACTCAGTGCCAAGGAATTTTGTTCATCTTGTAGAAGAAGGGATGGCAGCTAGTCTTCTCTGGCATGCTATATTTGGGCACACACACTATGACAACATCCGCACAATGTAGAAAAATGGTGTTGTAGGCTTGCCGACTTTGTTGAAAGAACATTGAAAAGTGTGAAGCCTGCATTTTGGCAAAACATGAAAGAGAACCATTTCAAAACTCAAAATGGAAAGCCGACAGAAAGTTGCAGGTAGTTCACTTTTATCTTTTCTCTCTCCCAATCCTCTCCGATGATGGTCTTAAATACTTCATGATGGTCATTGATCACTACAACAAGATGGCATGGATATATTTCTTGAAGAAGAAATTAGAAGCCTTTGAAATGTTTCAAATGTTTTGAACCATGGTTGAAAATGAATCCTAATGCAAAATTGACATTCTCAGCGTTGATAATGGTGGTGAGTTCTCTTTATAGGTGTTTGAAACTCCTCTCAAGCAAAACGGAGTCAAACATCATCTCACAATCCCTTACACTCCCGCAACAGAACGAAGTAATTGAGCGGATGAACCAAACTGTCACAAATATGGTTCGGGTAATGTTGTTCTTCAAAGGGGTAAATCTACACTTGTGGGTAGAAGCAACACAAATAACAATATACCTCTGCAACAAATCACCATCAAAAACCCTACAAATAAAGACTCAATATGAAGTTTGGTGTGGTCATCCCCTGTCAATGCGACATCTTTAGATTTTTGGATCCACGTGCTACACATTGATCTCAAAGGAGAAAACAAACAATCTGGAACACAAGGGTCGCAAATGCACACTTTTGGGATACTCTGAGTCTTCAAAAGCATATAGGCTAAATGATGAGAACACTAAGAAATTTCTCATCACAAAGGATGTTGTCCATTGTGAAATTGCAAAGGTCAAATCAAGCATCAGTTGACAATAGAATCGACTAGAAAAATATGCCAGATTTGGTGTTTTCAAGGAGGTTGATATGGAGGTACCAAACAATGAAGGGAAGATCTGCAATTAGTAAACATTTGAATCTCTATTGATTCCTATAACTGAAAACGACAATCCTCCTATAGAAGACGGTGAAACTTCATCAAAGGATGGTATGATGGTAGAAAACAAAGGAGCTTCAAATTCAAAAACTGAGGCACATATGATTCAACAAGTTTCATAGAAAAAGATTCCAAAGTGGCCTGGAAAGATGTTAAACTTGATAAGATCGAGAAAATAGGCACAAGAAGTGCACACACAACCTTACAACAATCATAAGAGTTCCTAGATGAAATTTAAGATAAGATAGAAAAGCTTACCTTGGAAGAATTTCCTAAAGAAGAAGTCAATGTTGCATTGACTCTGAACCCACTTCTTTCAAATAAGTTGAAAAGCTTGAGGCATGGAGAAATGCTATGAGAAGTGAGTATGATGCGTTGGTCAATAACAAAACTTGGAAATTGATTGATCCTCCAATCGGTTATAAACCAATTGGCTGCAAGTGGGTTTTTCGAAACAAGTACAAAGCAAACAACTCACCTAACAAGCACAAAGCAAGGCTTGTCGGAAAGGAATTTGCAAAAAAAGAAGGAATTGATTACAATGAAACCTTTGCACTTACAACAAAATGGACTACCATTTGAATCATGTTGGCTCTGACAGCTCACATTGGATGGAAAGTTCACAAAAACTACATTTTTGATTGGTGATTTCAAGGAGACAGTGTACATGACACAACCTAAAGGTTTTGCGGTAAACGACCAAGAGCATAAAGTGTGCGAATTGGAAAAGTTGTCATATGGTTTGAAACAAGCCCCACGAGTGTGCTATGACAAACTTGTTGAGGACCTCCTAAACATGAACTTCAAACGTTTTGAGTTTGAAGATGCAACTCTTTTTGTCAAAACAATTGACAAAATGGTTTTATTTGTTGTGGTGTATGTTCATGATTTGCTCATTGTAGGAAACCAAGAAAGATACAGTACAAAATTCAAATCAGAGTTGATGAAAGTCTTTGAAATGACAAATCTGGCTTATCTTCATTATTATTTGGGTATTGAAGTAATTTAAAAACCAAAGTATATCTCTATCACTCAACAAAAGTACATTGGTGAAATTCTGAGCAAGTTCGGAATGACATATTGCAAGCCTCTCAGTATGCCCATTGAATAAATTCTGAAACTGATATTAGAAGATACCACATATTTAATACATGTTACTGAATACAAATAGCTCATTTGAAGTTTGATCTATGTGACCACAACTAGACCAAAAATTTCTTTCGTTGTTCTTTCTCGATTCATGCAACAACCCAGAGAAAGTCATTGGGTAGCAGCCAAAAGAGTCCTTCGATAACTAAAAGGAACACAAAATTTTGGGATCAAATACTTCAGGGTAGGGGACTTCAAACTGGTCAAATAGTCAATTCTGACTATGCTGGTGATTTTGAAGATGGAAAACCTACTCTAAGTATTCTGATGAATCTGGGACAATAATTGTTATTTGGAAGTCAAAGATGCAATCAGTGTTGGCAATTTATTCAACAAAAGCATAATACATGGCAACTTCAAAGGCAACCATAGAGATTTCATGGCTTGCAAGGATTCTTTTAGATTTGTAGGAACCCCAGATTTCATCGACACCTCTCATGGTTGACAACACTTTTGCAATTCAAATAGCAAAGAATCTAGTTTCTCATGACCGAACCAAGCATATCCATACCAAATTTTATTTGATTCGGCATTATGTGAAAGATGGCAGTGTAAAATTGCATCATTGCCCTACATCGGAGCAACCAATAGACATCTTGACAAAAGTGCTTAGATGAGAAAAAATTGAAAAGTTCATAGGAATGCTTGGTCTCACTATGACCTCTATAAATTAAGGGGGGGATGTAACAATATTGTATAATATTAGTTTTAATCCTAGGTGTCAGAGGCTTTTGTCTTATTATAAATGAAGGGTCATTCCTGTAGGAATAGGAAGAGTAACCTTAGAAGGTGAAATGAACAACCAAATAATGGTTTTTTATATTGTAATGTTTCCTCTTTTCAAATTGAACATGAACACAATATTGGCTTGGACCAAATATTGTTAATGTCACTTCATTAATACTTGGCCTAACATTGTTAAGTTTATCGAGAAATTTTGAAGACTTAAGTATCATTGACTTGAATTTCTCTTAGAACTTCAATAAATAATAATTTTAGAACTTTGTCTTTGAAATTGAATGCTCTCTTGGTAATGAGGAGGGTTTGGTTTTAGGTTTAGTTGATGATTGTTGGTCAATATGTCTAACTTTTATTAGTTGTCATTATTTGTCAGAGGTTGCAGAATGCCAACATTTTAATATTCAATATAAATTTTGAAAAATATCAACACAGTAACATTTTATTAATTAGAACTTTTCCAAAAGAAACTTGGACATTAGTTTGGAATTCAACATATAGTAGAAGTTGTTGGGTTTGAATTTTTAAAAATCTAACCAAACAAAAATGTTATCAATAGAGGTGATGCCATCAACCAAATCCAGTTCCTGTTTTTGCAAATTCTTCTCTTCCTTCTAGAGAAACTTGATTAAGAAGAGATTGGTTATGGCTAGTAAGACTAGATTTCTTCTTTTTCTTTTAATTTTTCCTTCCATAATGTGGAGACCCAAGTTCCAATCCACACTCTATGTCAGCTGTGTCAATGCAGCCCACCCGTGTCTCCAATCGGTCTAGGCAAAACAAATTATATATAAATTAAATATGAAGATATAAACAAATACCTCGACTTAAATGGTTTGGCAAGACTTGATATATCACAAGCTTGGTCAAAGGATCTGTTGTTTGGTGTTTTGACACGGACATAGTGGGGTAAAATACCCTCCCGTTTGGGCCTAAAGAAACTAGACTAGGTATGGGTTACTCTAACCTTTTGAATGTACGGAAAAATAAAAAAACTTGACTCTAAAAAAACTAATATAAAACACGCATTAAAATCCTAATATAGGAAATTCTTTTGGAGTTTTAAAGAGATGAATGCTAACTACGTTGGAAACAATGCAGAAACTTATTAAATTTGATTAACCACATATACTTATAACAACCAAAGATAAATAGATATGTGTTGTCAACTTGGAGTTGCACCCTGAATGGAAGAGGTGCTGAAATGGCTAATCCTCTCTCCGGTTGAAACAATGGGATCTTCTCACAAGGGTGGGTGCCTCAATGGTGAGAAGAACCTCCAGAGAAGGCTGGTTTCTATAAGATGTATCAATGGATCTCTATTCTATGTTGCGAATCTACCATGGAAAAGGGAGAAAGAAACTTAAAAGGGAAATCCTACTTAATGACGGTGATACACCAAAATGTTGATCTACTCTGCTTGGAACCTTGAACACTGAATCAAATAAGGGAAAATGAAGACCTTTGATTTCAATTGATCACTATGCATAAATATTTTATGAAAAGGTTCGATCCAATGACAAAAAATGTGAGGGAAAATGATGGAGAGAGGTCTGATACAAGACACTTTGCAACCACTTAACATCCACTTACAGCTTCAACAAAAGACATAAAACACTGAACATGCCCGGCATAACATGATGAGCTAGCAACTAGGTATGAGTCAGAATTTGGGAAGGGAGAAATCTACCACGTATGCAAATTGTTGAATGAATGTACATTATGTCAGCACTTGAAATCTAAAAGTACAATCTTTCTATTGATTGAAGAGGTTACACAACTCACCAATGGCAGAGTCTAGGCTTACCAAGACAGGGATCCATTTTACAAGGCTGAAAGCCCATTAATATATAAATTTATAACAAGCCAAGAGATTAGCATTGAAAATAGAGAGGGAGTAAACTCAAACCAACTCAACGTTTACAAAAGTCTATTTTGTCTTGCATGAAAATTCCTTGCGTTTAAAAAGAAGAAGACAAGCTTTGGATGCATGACATTTACGAATAAATGTCTTGACTTAAAAACTAATCAACTTCAAAACAAGAGTAGTCGGATTCACTCGAACTGCTGAAAAGTTTGAAAGTCTCCCCTTTACATGAAATCAATGCAAATGCCTAATTAAGAATTATGTTTGAACTGTGAGAACGTTTCGAGCAAATGAGACAAACGAGAGTGCGTGCATGGAATTTGTGGCTGTTTGAAACTTTCAACGCTTTGCCTGTTCATCATGCAAGACAACTCTATTTTCAGAACTGAAGCATGCTTGCTTTCTTAAACGCGTTCACTTTGTTGGAGTCACTCACTTTAGTCTGTGCATGATTTTTGTTTATTCTGCCTTTGCCTTTATTTTGCGTTGGTTTTATTTATTGTTCATGCTTATGTCCATGTTTAGTTCTGTTTTAATCTTTGCTCATGCCTCTATTTTTGTGTTTGTCTTTCTTCTTGTTCAGTTTTGGGTCAGTCCTGTTTGTGCTTATTGATCATGCTCAGTTTGCTTCATGTTTTCTTTGGCTTTCCCTGTGTTCTGCTTTAATTTGGGATTCGGGCTTTATTTTAGTTTTCGTCCTTCGGACAAATTGTTCAAATGACTCTGTTTCTTCTCTTTCTCGGGCTTGGCATTTCTTTTTCTCTTTTTTGGCTTTGGCTTACGCCCTTGTCTTTTCTATTAGTTTTTTTGAAACTATCCTTATTCCTTCAAACTTTTTGTCTGAAGGAATTCCTTCGGACAAAAAGTCCGAAGGAATTCGTTTCCTTGCCAATTTTCTCGAATTTATTCTTTTAGGCTCTTATGTCCTGCCCTTTGATTTTTTTCGGACTTTTGTTGACTTCAAATTCCCGCGGATTCCTGTTTGACAATTATTCCGAAGGATCTCCCTCTTTGCCTTTGTTCATTTATTTTCCTTGGGCTTTTTATCCTCCCGAATTTCTTCAGACTTTTTGTTCGAAGGAATTCCCTCGGACAAAAAGTCCGAAGGAATTCGTCTCCTTTGGATATCTTTTCCCTGCGGGAACTTTGCTTTTGTCTTTCGCTTTATGGAGGTGCCCTCCGCAAGGGTTTTTGTTTCCCAATAATGCCCTTCGGAACTTTTGAAAGGGTCTTGCCACCGACCAAGTCCCCTTCGCAAGGGCAGGTGTCCTTCGGAAAAATGAATTTTGTCCTTCGAAATTTTGCCAAGGTCTTCTTTGTGCTTGAACTCTCCCGCGCAAGGGCACAAACCCTTCAGGAAAATTGTAAATGCCTCTATGCAACGCCCAGATGTCCTCCGTAAGGGCTATGCCTTCCAGGAGTGCCCTTTGGAAGAATTGGAAAGGTCCACTTCACCGACCAAGTGCCCTCCGCAAGGTCAGGTCTGCCTTCAAAAGTGTCATTCCGGAAGAATTGTAGGGCACCTGGGTTTTTTGTAACTGTCCTTATTCCTTCGGACTTTTGTCTTGACTTGAAAACCAGTCTTCTCAACTGTGCTTTTCTCCTTTCTATCAGACAAAAAGTTCGAAGAAAATAAGCCTTGAATGACTACCACTTAGTCATTTTTTTGGACTTTTACGTAGTCCTTCGAGAGCTCTTTCTCTCGAACAAAATGTTCGAAGAAATAGTCCACCTTTTATACTCGAAAAATTCCTTGGGAAGACAAAATAAATAAACTTAAAGCTTGTATATCTTGGCTGTATTGGCACATTTGGCTGTAATCAAGCAAGCTCCTTGGAAACCTCTGAATAACTAAAATTCACCTCACTGTAGATGGCCACTTGGGTGGCTGTAAATGCTCATTTAAGGACCCCAAAATTGATTCACAAGATAAACTTGGCACCATAGCAAAGTTTCGAAGTGTAGGGGTGGCAATTTGCCCTGTGGGGGGCAAAATTGTCAACATTTTTGGCGACTCTGTTGGGAAGCATGCCTGCTATGCTAGAGAACTGAGGCCATAAATAGATGTTATTCGAACTCCCAAATGGTGAACCTGATTTCTGACTGAAAATCTCCTCTTGACCTTGGCTGAAGTAACCTTTCTCCCTCAAAAAGGAAGGAAAATACACGAAAGCAGAAAAGCTAACTAAGAAGCAAATGTGCAAACAAGCACTTATTGGAACAACACTGAAGCAAATTATTGTGCTGGAACAGTGCTTAGAGGAAAACAAACTAACAAAGAACCTAACTAACTATGACAAAGCACGATCCACCTGGATCAAAAGGGAAATTCTTAAACTCAGTCACTCCAAGAGATGGTACTAGTTGCAAGTCAGGATGGTTATCAATCATAACCTTTGATAAGGCATTTTTATTGTCCACCAACTGTATTACAATCTTCTCAAATGAGTCGTCAACAACGAACCAGTCACCAACAAAGACAAACTCATCAAGTACTTGATATTTTTCGCACTGCTTGTCATCTACCACCTTGTCAAGTGATATCTCATCTATGCATTGTTCTTGAGTGGCCACACCCTTTTTATCGACTGCTGCAAGTTCATCCAGCTCTTCAAGGAGCTTTGAATAGGCAACCCAATCTGTATTATGATCTTGAATAGGTGATTCTTGATCAGATTTCTCATAAACATGTTCTTTAATAGCCAACATATCCATACAAAGCTCTTCAATCTCTTGTAGAGATTCAAGGTACAGCTGCCAATTATCTTTTTGTTTATTTTGATCTATTTGAACTGAATCAGCTTGAAAGCTATCTGGATCCTTCTCAATAGGAGATACTTGTAACTCATTTATGACTTCAATCTGCACCAACTCCTCTTGGAGTTCCTCTACATCAAGATCAACCTTCTCATTCTTAAATATAATTGGATGCTCAACTACAACCTTAAGTGAAGTATCAATAGGAAATTCTTTCTTAAACACATCTGAAGCATCCTCCACACAGTGTGCAAGAACTTGCCCTGTAGCTGTAACCTCTTTCTCAATCCTCCAAAGAACAGGTTCTTGCCGAAGAAGGGAGATGGTGAGAGGGTGATGAAATTCATTTGTTTGAGAGGAAAAATGAAGCATGGGAGGTTGATCATGATCAAATTTTGGAATCTTGAGGGCAATGGAATTATCTAGGGAGTTTTGGTGAGGAGGGAAAGAGAAACTCTTAAAGACCTCTGTACTTTGTTCTTTCCACTTGGCCATTACCTCATCAAAGTTTGAAACCTGCTTGTCTTCCTAGACAACTTGAGCTTGAGCGATGATTGGTGAGGAAAGGGGACTATAGGAAGGTTTAGTCTCATGAATAGTCACTTGAATAGGCTCTTGGCTCCAACTAGGAAGCTCCCTCGGCACACACTGGGCATGGTTACGAACCTCATGAGAATAAGGAGTACGAGAACCCTTTGTAGACAAGTGACTCAACTCGATTTTCTGCCTATCCCAAGCCTCCATCTTCTCTAATACAAAAATACACTACTCATTTATCTCTTTTGGATCATCGGACACATTTTGGAATAGACCATTCACTTCTTCATACTGAGAGTTTGAACAAACTTTCCTCGCATATGCTAGTATTTTGAGCTCTACCTCATCCATTCTTTCTTGGAGCCAAGGCTGCTCATATGACTGATATGGCTCAACATAGCTTTGATATTACCCCTAATAAGGCTGATTAGGTTCATAAAAAGGCTCATAGGCATCATGATAAGGCTGGTATGATCCATCATTGCGCTGATAAGGAGACACGACATAGGAATTCTCTTCATAAACAACTATAAAAATTAATTCATGATAATGCAATACTTACATGGAAAGTGTGACTGGATTATTAGAAACAACCTCCTGAGCTTGGAATCGTCAAATACTTCTTGAAGAACGCTGCTGCAACTGCGATTTCATTAAAACCAGCTCCAAACGGGTTCCATCGGGCGTGCCAAAAACTGTTGTCAACCTAGAGTTGCACCTTGAATGAAAGATGTGCTGAAATGGCTAATCCTCTCTCTGCTTGAAACAATGGGATCTTCTCATGAGGGTGGGTGCTTCAATGGTGAGAAGAATCTCCAGAGAAGGCTGGTTCCTGTAAGATGTATCAATGGATCTCTACTCTGTGTTGTGAATCTACCATGGAAAAGGGAGAAAGAAACTTGAAAGGGAAATCCTACCTAATGATGGTGATACACCAAAATGTTGATTCACTCTGCTTGGAATCTTGAACCCTGAATCAAACAAGGGAAAATGAAGACCTTTGATTTCAATTGATCACTATGTATAAATATTTCATGAGAAGTTTCGATCCAATGACAAAAAATGTGAGAGAAAATGGAGAGAGGTTTGATACAAGACACTTTGCAGCCACTTAACATCCACTTACAGCTTCAGCAAAAGACATATAGAACACTAAACATGACCTGCATAACATGATGAGCTAGCAACTAGGTACGAATCATAATTTGGGAAGGGAGAGAAATCTACCACGTATGCAAATTGCTGAATGAATGTACACTATGTCAGCGCTTGAAATCTGAGAGTACATTCTTTCTATTGATTGAAGAGGTTACATAACTCACCAATGGCAGTCTAGTTTTACCAAGAGAGGGATCCATTTTACAAGGCTGAAAAACCATTAATATAGAAATTTACAACAAGCCAAGAGATTGGCGTTGAAAATAGAGAGGGAGTAAACTCAAACCAACTCAGCGAAAAGACACTTTGCAACCACTTAACATCCACTTACAGCTTCAACAAAAGACATATAGAACACTAAACATGACCTGCATAACATGATGAGCTAGCAACTAGGTACGAATCAGAATTTGGGAAGGGAGGGAAATCTACTACGTATGCAAATTGTTGAATGAATGTACACCATGTCAACACTTGAAATCTGAAAGTACATTCCTTTTATTGATTGAAGAGGTTACACAACTCACCAATGGCAGACTCAGGTTTTACCATGAGAGGGATCCATTTTACAAGGCTGAAAAACCATTAATATAAAAATTTACAAGCCAAGAGATTGGTGTTGAAAATAGAGAGGGAGTAAACTCAAACTAACTCAGTCTTTACAAAAGTCTATTTTGTCTTGCATGAAAATTCCTTGCATTGAAAAAGAAGAAGAAGACAAGCTTTGGATGCATGACACTTACGAATAAATGTCTTGACTTAAAAACTAGTCAACTTCAAAACAAGAGTAGTCGAATTCATTCGAACTGCTGAAACGTTTGAAAGTCTCCCCTTTGTATGAAATCATTGCAAATGTCAAATCAAGAATTACGTTTGAACCGTCAGAACGTTTCGAGCAAACGAGATAAACGAGAGTGCGTGCATGGAATTTTTGGCTGTTTGAAATGTTCAACGCTTTGCCTGTTCATCATGCAAGACAACTCTGTTTTCAGAACTGAAGCGTGCTTGCTTTCTTAAATGCGTTCACTTCGTTGGAGTCACTCATGTTAGTTTGTGCATGATCTTTGTTTATCCTGCGTTTGTCTTTATTCTGCATTGGTTTTATTTACTGTTCATGCTTATGTCCATGTTTAGTTCTATTTTAATCTTTGTTCATGCCTCTATTCCTGTGTTTTTCTTTCTTCTTGTTTAGTTCTGGCTCAGTCCTGTTTGTGCTTACGTCTCTATTCATACTATTGATTATGCTCAGTTCACTTCGTGTTTTCTCTGGCTTTTCCCGTGTTCTACTTTAATTCAAGATTCGGGCTTTATTTTAGTTTTCGTCCTTCAGACAAATTGTCCGAAGGACTCTATGTCTGTTCTCTTTCTCGGGCTTGGCATTTCCTTTTCTCTTTTTTAGGGCTTTGGCTAACGCCCTTGTCTTTTCTATCGGTTTTTTTGAAACTGTCCTTATTCCTTCGAACTTTTTGTCCGAAGGAATTTGTTTCCTTGCCAATTTTCTCGAATTTATTCTTTTAGGCATTTATGTCCTACCCTTTGATTTTCTTTGGACTTCTGTTGACTTCCAATTCCCCCGGATTACTTGTCTGACAATTATTCCGAAGGATCTCCCTCTTTGCCTTTGTTTTTTTAATTTTTCCCGGCTTTTTAATCCTCTCCAATTTCTTCGGACCTTTTGTCTGAAGGAATTCCCTCGGACAAAAAGTTCGAAGGAATTCGTCTCCTTTGGCTATCTTTTCCCGGAAGGGCAAGTGCCCTTCGGGAACTTTGCTTTTGTCCTTCGCTTTATGGAGGTGCCCTCTGCAAGGGCTTCTGTTTCCCAATAATGCCTTTCGGAACCAACCAAGTGCCCTGCCACCAACCAAGTGCCCTCCGCAAGGGCAGGTGTTCTTCGGAAAAATGAATTTTGTCCTTCAAAATTTTGCCAAGGTCTTCTTTGTGCTTGAAGTGTCCCCCGCAAGGGGACATATCCTTCGGGGAAATCGTAAATGTCCCTACGCGATGCCCAGATGTCCTTTGCAAGGGCTATGTCTTCCAAGAGTGCCCTTCGGAGGAATTGAAAAGGTCCACTTCACCGACCATGTGCCCTCTACAAGGGCCGGTCTGCGTTCAAAAGTGTTATTTCGGAAGAATTGTAGGGCACCCGGGCTTTTTGTAACTGTCCTTATTCCTTCAGACTTTTGTCTTGACTCGAAAACCGGTCTTCTCAACTGTGCTTTTCTCCTTTCTTTCGGACAAAAAGCCCAAAGAAAATAAGCCTTGAACGAGTACCACGTAGTCATTTTTTTGGACTTTTACACAGTCCTTTGAGAGCTCTTTCTCTCCGGCAAAATGTCCGAAGTAATAGTCCACCTCTTATACCCGAAAAATTCCTTGGGAAGACAAAATAAATAAACTTAAAGCTTGTATATCTTGGCTGTATTTGCACATTTGGCTGTAATCAAGCAAGCTCCTTGAAAACCTCTGAATGACTAAAATTCACCTGCTGTAGACGGCCACTTGGGTGGCTGTAAATGCTCATTTAAGTACCCCAAAACTGATTCACAAGACAAACTTGGCACCGTAGCAAAGTTCCGAAGTGTAGGGGTGGCAATTTGCCCTGTGGGGGGCAAAATTGTCAACAATATGAACATACAGTTCTCATAGATCTAAATTTGAACGCATCCTAAACAGAAACTACATATGCTCAAATCTATAAAGAAGGGTGCACTGACAAGAATTTGCTCACTCAAAAAGTTAAACGTCATAACCCAAATAACTTTAAAAGTTTGCAATTTTGTAATTGAATTCCAACTTCCAACAACTCTGATTTTCAAACATGTGCTCAAGTGAAAATTTGTTATTAAAACCACTAGGCAATCACATTCAGTATTAAACTATTACATTCAAAACAATATAAACCCAAGTCAAACATATCAGTATGAATACTAAATTTAACATTCACATTTTTAAGAATTATTGAAAATTGCATTCATATAAATCAAATACCATTCATGTTTCAAGTCTCCAGTGGATCAAAATGAAAGCATAACTTCCTATGCACTTTTGCCAACCTTAAATTCAAAGTTTTACAACATATAAATAAGTTTGTGAAACGAAACAGAAACAACTGTCTGAGCAACTGAAAAGACTTTAAGATACTGGGACAAATACTATCGACAAAAACTAATTACAGATTGGTTTTTTCCTAGAATTTACCCTTTTCCAACATGTTGCATTGATTGAACACAGAAGTGACATGACACATCAATTAAAATATGCTTCTCCAGCTTCTTGTTTGTAACTGTCAACTCTCTTTGACTGCCTAAAACAACCTGATTTACTTCTTCTATTACGACCCAGGTGCATTCCACCTTCTTAGCCGGGCCCACCAGATATTCTTCTAGAAAGGTTTTTGTCAACATCTTCAGATCTATAATCTCTTGGCATGGAGCTTTGACTGCAACAGAAACAACCTTTTTGAACTCTTTCACAGCTAGCCATTTACTGTCCATTCCGGTAAACTCTTTTACCAGAAAAATAGAAAACAAACCTACAGCCTTTTGAATGAGAGCATTCAAAAATATTGTTTTATTCCCCATTGTTTATCTAGATGGGATATTTCATTCAAATGATTATTAACAAGTCCACCATTTCTGACTCAAATTTATGAAAAGTGATGAACATAGAAGCTTCAGAACTGAACTGTACCTTGGTCTTTTTAATAAAACCATAGTTACCAAGTTCAAAAATCCGAATCCATTCGGGAGGCGGAAAAAATGCGGAATGCGAAATTTTTGAAAAAATCTGGAAAAAAATCCGGTAAAATCCAGTTCAAAAAATAAAATTATATATATATATATATATATATATATATATGCAAAATATTTCAATCTACTAAGGAATGAACATTAATTTAACACTTGCAAAAATGAGAAATGCATAAGAATTTCAAACTTGAATTACATTAAAAGATAGCAAAATATTCATAGTTTAGAGCCTAAGCTCAAAATTGATATAGACCTTAAGTTTCAAACATTTGCAACGTCAAACCCAGCTTCAAAATCAAAACTAGCACTAGCACTAGCACCATCAGCGAATCCTCCATCCAGCTTCATCAACACTATCAATATTTTCCTCAACTCCTTCAAAGGATGGTTCTCCAAGATGAAGATCGTCATCTTCTTTTGCAAGATTGTGCTCAGGTAATCTTAAATTGCTATGAACAAACACAAGATTTGACAACTTTTTGGCTCCTAGTCGATTTCTCTTATTAGTATGGATCAAATCATGCGTACTCCAATTTCTTTCGCATGCAGAAGCACTGGCACATTGACTGTGGACACGCACGACAAGCTTTTGTAACTTTGGGGTAGAAGAACCATACGTCTTCCACCATAAATGGGGATCCATGCTAACAATGTCTTCTTGTGCCACTTTAAACCACTCGGCCACTCTCCCGCAGTGTTGAGACCACTTGCGGGCAAGCAAAATGGGAGCCACTCTGAAATCTTGAAACCCTGAAATATGGCTAAGTTTGAAACCTTGAAACCTTGGAATTTGACTAACTCTGAAATATGATAGGATCCTCCAAAACCTAGAATTTGCAGTATAGCTCCTAGCGGCCCGAAACCCTTCTCAAACACCCTGAAAGTATATAAATAAAATATAACTTAAAGTATAAGAAACGAGATGTCCATATATAAATGTAAACTTATACACATTCATTTTATTTCTATACTGTTGGGTTCGGACTAGATTTACATTTTCTAAGTTTTTTTGTTGACTTCCATTGTTTCTCTCAGTCCATACAGTTTTAATGTCCAAAAATATGGCTAACCGAATTTTTTAATCCGGAAGCCCGCAAAAATGCGGAACGTTCTGGATTTCGGCCAGATGCGGCCGAATCTGGTAACTATGATTTATTCCATCATCTCTTTAATCTGCATCAGCTTCTCACTCTTAACACTTATCTGCTTTTGTGCCTATTCAACCTGAGATGATTTCTCATGGATGTGTAAAAAGATGACAAACAAAGAGTTCAAGACTTCTTCCTCTTCAAACATGACTTTTGACATAGGAATTTAACCAGAATCATATTTGCAGACTGCTTTTGCAATTCACTAATTATTTGTTTCAAATTCTGAATTTCTGTAAGCAACACTGTCTTTTTATCCTGTACTGCCTTCTGAGCATAGTCACTGAGAGTTTTGATGATAGATGCAGTCTTCTTTATTGGCGTATGAGTGGTCTGCTAAGGTCTGCTCCTTGGTTTCGGTGACTTCATCTCCTCTCTTCCGTTTCTGCCTAATCACTCTCTTAATTTTTCTGTCTTCATATTTAAGAGTAGCTTTTGTTTCTTCTGAAATTACCATGTCAATATTTTTATTTTTCTGTCTCCCCACTTCCAACTGTTCCTTTTCAGTTAGATGCACCATCCAAACTGAATATATGAAAACACTTGCACTTTTGCAAAAGAAGGGATAGGTAGGAGAGACCTGGACATTCTCAGTACATTGAAAGATTCAGGGACCGGGCGAAGCGTTAGTGCAACTGGCTCTGTACTTCTCCAGAATTCCCGCTACCCTTAACTAATGCATCCTTATAATGACTGGAAGCAACAATCATTTGCTCTGGAACATTCTTTACTACTAGAGTGACCACAGGTACATCCTCAGAAATAACAATTTGTTCTCCATCCAACACAATCACCTGTGGCTGTCCTGCAATGGTGTGTGATGGAGAAGAAAAAGGAGGAGAAATCACGGGATTGCTTGTTCTCCAAAAGGGAAGGTCTTCACTATCACCATGAGATCCTGAGGTAGAAGACTCAAGTTCGTTTGTGGTGGTAACGGTTTGGATGCTCTGTGCCCATAGCAAATCAGAATCCTGGCTGAATTCCGGAGTCACTTGTTTAGGAAGTTTGACAATCTTCCCTGCTTTAATCAACTTCTTTATGATCTCTATGGAATCCACTGCATTTCTATGGTAATCATGGTCTGGGTGATCTTCATTAACATACTCCAAGTGGACCTAGGCTTAGAGTTTCTAGGTGTCTGTGAATCCTTTTAAGGGAATCTCATTTCTAGAAACCAGTCTCTTTAAATTTGTATTCAAGAATCTCATTTCCTTTGTTCTCAATGACTTGAAACAGATGAAAAATTTGACCACCCTGTGTTACAGATAATTTTTGTAAAATGGACAAGTTTTTTGTCTCAACATCCCAACAACACCCCTAGAAAAATAGTAACATACTTCTATGATAAGTAATCTATCAGACACATAAAACGACAATACATGGGGTGCAGACATGGCTCCCTCAACCATAATGGCAGTCCTTAGGCTATTGAAAAACTATGCCACCAAGAATTTCAAAGAATTCATCAAATGCATAGATATTCTCTGACACAAACCCCATGAATAGCTGCATAAACCCTAGGGATGAATAAGTTACAAATTAATGTGTAGGAATCAAAGTGCCGATGTTTGTATAGGACATTACAAACCACATGGATAAAAGAGAGGGATTGAAAGTAAAGGAATAGCAAATACAATCTACAAGGTAAGCATCCATAAAGAAATTTCCTCATTGCTTGCAATTCTGAAATTGTTTAACCACTTTGTTCTTCCAAGTGTTGGGGTTCACCGACCATTCTTTCAACACTTCATGGATGCTGTTCCTTTTACTCCATTCAATCAGCCAGTCCACATTATGGTTGAATTTAGGCTCTGGTAACTTTAGCATTTGCCGAATGGCAAAACTGTCTATTATCATTTTGCTACTCTTAGAATGGAGTTGGCCATTCCTTTCCACACAATTTTGACACCTCCAAAATGAGTTTGGGACAAGGAAACACCTCTGGTCTCGTGGCAAGTCTGTGCAAGAATGAGGTGCTTATTTTCCAAGCATCTTCTCCATCTTCATCGAAATATACCATCTCTTTATTAGGTTGTGGGGTGTCTCTGATGGAAAGGAATAACTCATTGTAATTCTTCCAGCTATAGACTTGCGGCTTAAACACCGTGTCTTTGAGTTCTTGCCCCATGTGTTTTTGGACTTTCTTTGGTGCCATGCTTGAATCGAGTGACCACGAGAAATTGACTCATGTTAACTTCCCCTGTACTCAGCTGATACTCAGCTAGAGAAAAATAAACATGAGAAATTGACCCATGTTAACTTCCCCTGTACTCAGCTGATACTAAGATATAAAAGAAACCTAATATATACAAGTAGCAGAAGGAACCGATGAGGATGACAATCCAGAGAGAACAAGAGGATAAACTCAGCAAGCACAAAAATTCCAAAAATCATCCGATCATTACCTTGAAAAGACTTAGTTGGAAAATATCTTTTTGTTTTAGAAATTTAAATCTGCAGCAGTTGGGTGTGTTGGTGACAAGAGTGTCGAAACCTAAAGAGGTACAAACTTGAACAATGTATAAGGCAAATGGAAAACAATCTGTGTTGGCTTCCAAAAGGAGGGTCTCATACACCTAATTGGTGTCTCGCGTGGAGGTGACCTAAAAGATTACCTTTACTTCTTATCTTTATTGTTTCTTCAACCAAATTTTTTTCCATAGACCATCATTTAAGAAAAGTTTTCATGTCTTAGCCAACGAATCTTTTTGTAAATTCAAGATCAAAACCATACTACCATGTACTCACATCAGAATAAGATACAACCACATGGACTTTAACAGGTGGTTCTGTTCTTGTTTGCAAACATATTTCCACCTCTTATGTGGATCTTCTTTCCCTAAAATCGTAGGCATTTGGCTACCACAAAATTCATAATCATTTGATTTATTATTATCATTTATTTAATATCAAGGTATTTCATTTCTTTTGAAAATACTCTGTTTTTCAATTTAACGTGTACTTTTTTCATATGCTGAATATATTCCTTTGAAATGTTTTGTTTATTTTGCGTTACCCTTTAAAGTAATTAGGTTCTTAAAATACCCCATTGCTAATCAATACTTTATCCCTCCGGCTATTGGTGTCAATGGAAATAGGAGAGATCCTCATAGGGTGTGTGGAAAAAATGAATGCTTAGCATGATAAAACTAAACTTTGATGGCGCTCCAAAAGGCAATCCAGGCCCTATTGGAAGAGGAAGAGTTTTCTAACATTTGGAAGGCAACTGCTCCTTGCATTTGCCCTTCGTTTGGCTCAGATACTAATAACTTTGCAGAGGTAGCATCCCTCTTGATAGGTCTTCAATTAGCACAAGGATGTGGATGGAAGGATCTGATTGTCAATGAGGATTCCAACATTTTGATCAATGTGTGTTAAGGCATAGATATGAAGTCTGATGGTTGAATTCCTTTGTGAAACTGGCTCTTAGAATTTTAGATAGCTTGAAAAAGATAAAACGTGTTCACTTTAAGTGCCAAGGTAATAATGTGGTCGATTTAGCTTCCAATAGAGGGGTGACTTTACTCACTAAGGAGGGGGTTTTGGAGATGCATTATGCCAAATGTTGGGATGGTGAGTTCCTTCGCCCTATAATAAGACATTGCTAACTATCATGAGGACCTTTGCTAAGAACCTTTATTGCCTAGAAGAATTACATGGCCCCCTTTAAAGAAATGGATGTCCCCTTTCCCCTAGTAATTGGTTTGTGCTGAGCCCATGAAGTGCACGGGGGACAACTACAACTAACTAAGCTAGATGGATTTGCTCAATCAGAATTGCAGATTATAGTACATGCAGCAAAATCTAAACAAAGAGATGCAGAATAACCATTACACATTTGGGTTGAATGTGACTGGAGTTCTCGTCTACTACTATGAACTAAAAGAAGTGGAGATAAACAATGCAAGTGAAGAACTACTCATATCTTGTGTACTGAATCCTGGGAAGGATTGTAATGGCGATAGGATGTTACATAGTTGTATTACTATCCCCTATCTTCCAAGCTATGCTATTCTAATGAAACCAGGAATATATTAATAGTTTACATCATGTGGATGGTTACTTGAACCGTTTGTATGCCCAAGTGCTTCGTCTTGCATAACTGTTTTCAAGCTTGGAAAATGAATTGTTGGTCCGTTCTCTGACATGAGCCTTGAAGTGGGAGAGTTTTTTCACATTACACGTAGATCCCAAGACATTGATGCCTTGATTCTTTGCATCATTTGCCAAGTATGTGTCTTTGTGAGTTGTGCAAAAGGGAGGAGGTGAAAGAGGTAAAGGTGCATAGATAAGATAAGATAAGATAAATATATTAATGTCCAACAAATGACCACAAAAGTAGGTCAAAGGGATAGAAGATTACAAAAGTGTCATGAACAAGCGGGAAACCCTAGAGGTTTCCAAAAACGAAGAGAACAAAGCTGGAAGAAAATAGTACAAAACATGGCAAAGAGAAAGAAGGCTCAGATTCAAAGAGAAGTAGAAATGAGCAGCCCACGAAAACCCCTAAGCATCGGGAAAGTGGGGATGAACAATGAGAAGGAAGAACCAGGAGGGGTTCCATCAAGAGTGGGATCTAACTCTCCTAGCATCCAAGGTCGACCGTAACAACCCCATTGGGTTTTATTGGAATATATTAATTTGAAAAAAGAAAAAATAATTACACATTCATCTTACAGATTTCACCAGGGGAAATCTAACTAGTGATATTTAACTAACTACATTTATTTAGTTAACCACAAGGTTTATAGCTAATCCACTTAGCTAAGGATCACCATGAACAAATATAACAATCATGAACAATGCTAAGAAATCAATAAACACTGTATCTAAATCATTAATAAAATAGTACAAATTCAGTCACGACTGGTAAAATATTACAACCATTGTTGTAGAAGTACAATGAATAATATTACAGTTTTCAGAAATAAATAATATCTCAAATAGTAAAACTTAATACAAAGCTCCATGGAGCACGAGTCTCCACGACTCAACTATCAATCTGTAATCTCAAGTGTAGTACTCCAGCTGGGAGGGAGAGCATCGTTCGAGCTTTTTTCTACATCAACCATGGACCATAGATCCCCTGCACTATCTCTTAACAAGGGGATGGCCCTCCCTTCACGGATGGGTAGATAATGATGGTACGGGAATCTGGAGTGACAAACCAGAAGCCATGTGTTGTAGATATCTAATACATAATGTGTACCATAAAGAATCCGTTCTAACATGATATCACACAAATATGAAAACTATATCAACATATAAAATTACAATGTTTAATTATAAACATTATTTTGGCCAAAGCTTTCAATAATTAAATATCTCTTGGATCAGTCAATTTCATACACCACAATCGAATTACATCTCATCTTGCATTGATGGCGCTAATTAAGTTAGTGGATTCTGTCCATTGCTTATTTAGAGTCACGAATGCGAGATTCGGTTAAAATATATAATATGATTAAAAAACCAATAGATTCATTCAAAATATTTCTTTTCAGTTGATAAAAATATGCTAAGTACAAAAAATTTAAATATACACATTTAGTCTGTCAAATGTAATGTACTGGTAATTGAATCCAATATCTAGTTTATTACTGAATAATAAACATAATAAAAAACAATCCTTAATATAACCTACCATCCGGGTAATGGTCATATTTAAATTGCTAGTTACCCCAATCACAAGTAACTTATAATGTTATTTCATCCCCGACACAACATTATAACATAGGCTTATATATTTGTTCATATTCCACATATAAAACAAAATTCAGTCCAAAACATCTTAATATGCTTTATACTCAAAACTCATAATAACTAAATCTAATGCTTTTAATCAACATTAAAATATATACAAGCATCCACTTTCACACTTGTTATGATAATAATGTTTTCAACATAACACAGTTGTGTGTGTGTGTGTATATATGGCATAATCTTATTCAGATCTATAACATAGTCAACAACGATATAATCTATACCATCTATATATATATTTAAAATTCTCGAGTACAATTCCAATATTGTACAAATACTTTATTGTATACAGTATACTCTAAGAAGACATCCACTGTCTAATGTCTTAAGAGTATTCCGTATACGTAACATATACATCCAGCTAATAAAATAGTCCCAAAATCCTATTAGAAACTAGATAAATCCAAATATATTTGTTTCACTAAAACACACAAAATTTCATGTGATTCACACTCATACACAACCAACCATTTATACCAATTCTTTTTATTCAAATTAATCATTATTACTCAAATCAATCGATTCAAATTAACATTTAAGTTATATGCATATGACCAAACACATACACTCAGCGGAATATGCCTATCTTGGGATTAATATAACAACTTAGATTTGACCACATAAATTTTCTCATGCAAATTATATATATAAAACTGCAGACCCAATCTTTTTACCAACTATGCAAGACTCTTATTCAATACATAGACTGAACCAAATATGTAATAATACATAGTCATAGCTAAACATATGCGTAGTTCATATATATTGAATTCAACTGAAATCTTAACTCTACCATAAGAACATTTATCTCTTCGTGTATATAACTTTGCATAAAGTTGAGTGCACAAACAACAGTTCGCTCATTCACCTACCCATACCCAGGTTATCTATAATGGCTTTAATCGATTTGTTTACAAACCATATATGAATAAGTATGCAGGTTATGGAATCTATAACAGAGTCAAATATGTGTACTAAGATCTTGGTTTAAAAATTAAAATGTACAAAAATTCGTTTGAAAACTGAAGCAACAAAATTCCATTCGAACCCAACACTTCGAGTTCATCTATATAGGTATCTTACAGCGGTTTATATTTAACACAGTGTCCTTCGAATGCCCTAAATTTTCAGAATACAAGTATATATATAATATATATACATATATATGCAAATATATACAAGTATATATATAATATATATATACAAATATATATATCATCGATTCAAACCGAGTATACACATATATATCTATGTATATATCTCATAGTTCAATTGTATAAAGAACCCATACCTAAAATCCAATTAGGTTTATACACAGTCGAGCCCTCAACAACCAAATTTTTTAATAAAATTTATTAAATACCGTAATGAATAAATATCATAATTGGTTCGACAATAAAATTAGTTTGAGCCAAATCAAATATACCCATCAAGAAATAATCATTTCATGATTGAACATAGATTTTCAAATTGAAAAAAGGAGTTTAAGACAGAGCTTATTTATAGCCGGAATAACCATGGCAATCCCTACAACTCTACCCAATCCTTTTAGGTTGACTCTGGGTTGGATGTAGGGTTCTATGGATGTCGAGCCTTCCACAGGGCTCTACATACAACCTTTCTTTTATAGTTTTCCATAACATCTCAAACAAATGAAAACCCAGTAACCATTTCAATTCAAAATCCATCAATCATTACACATGAATTTGAAGTACAAAACCGACCTGTGATTATAATTATGCCTAGGAATTCGTATATACTCTTCTTCCTTAACTCGAATTCTCCTCTTTTTGTCTGCTACTCCCCATATGTGTGCCTCCAAGTCCTTTCTTTTATTCATTTTCATCACCTTACCACCACTTTCTCCTCCATTCACGACAGACCAAATTGACTTAAAAACTGCATGCCAAAATAGCTCAACAGAACCCCCACTAAGCTATAGTCCGCCACCATGCAGCCAACAATTAAACTTTCATCATGATTTTCGCAAGAATGATGGTTAACCCAGAGTCAATGAGTGATTATAAACCCTAATCATCTCGAAACTTCCAATGATTCAATAAAATAATCATTATATAGCCTAAACAATATTTGCGTGACCTTTTGTCTTAAACATCGACCTTATTCTATCCAAATCGAATAAATGACAAGTCATAATCCCCAATGTTATTCCATGCAGTGTCGACCATCACTATCTTTCCATGCAACGTCGACTTTCGACTGCTCAAAAATCATAATGACTATATAGCACGGGTAAACAAATATGGATTTAAAAGACTATTGCTAATTGTTACCAAGTCATCTACAAATAAACACTATGCATTCGACTTTAAACTTTTAGCTAACCCTCTAGGTTTAAACAATAACCCATAGGTTTTAACAAACACTTCGACAACACAATGATGTTTATACAACTGTTTCACAGTGTTATTATTCTAAAACACCTCGCATTACGTTAATACTTAAAAGAAAGCTTATAATTCATTAAGTCATTTACAAATTTATATTACTATTAAAATCAGTAATAGTAATCTTTTAAACGTAAATAAGCACTAAACTGACTTAATTAAGTAACAATATACGTCTATTCTTTCTAACAAAGAATCCAAACAAGCATTGATAAACAAATATTTAACTATGTACAATACCATAGTAAATCACGTTAAACGAGTTAGGTACAAATTTATCAAATCAATTAACTAATAACATCAACATAAACTAGATTAGTGAAATCACGTAATCACATAAAATGACTTGAGAACACAAAATATCACAGCAGGCATTCAAACAAAAAACAAAGCATACTACAACTATCTACCCAAACAATTAATCACACAACATGAAATACTACTGTAGTGTGTACATGGGTTTTTGGTTTCGCTCTCTGTCATCCCCCAATATCTCCATCTAAACCACCCTCTTCGATGATGCTCTCCCTCCGTCACACTCTGACGAATGGATCTGTCCTGCATCCACCTCACAAAAATGAAGGTAGTTAGCTTGAAACATAATTATATCCATAAAATAGTGCTGTGTAATTAACAAACATAATCATAATGTACAGAATAAAAAGTACAATTATCTCATAGCAAATCAATCATGTAAATTTAGCAACACATAACTATCCAATAATCAACATATGACATAAAGCTTAATCAAACAATAGTTAATTAACTAACAACCATAATAATCCATGGATCAAACAGGTTATTCAACTTAGAGAGAAATTGGGATGTGACATCAACAAGAAGCTCCTGATAGAAAGATGATCTGAAAAAAAGGAGGTAAGATGTCTGGTTTGTCCTCCATGCTGCTGCCTAGAGGGAAAAGTCCTCTGCGAAAATATGGTGAATCTAGTTCGTCTCCTGGTGTCGGCCCTGAAATGGTTATGTTGGTGAAATCTCAAAAATTTGTGGATAGTCTCTTTGGATTGCACTGACTATACTAGTGTCAATCTGGGGCTTAGTGCCTCTCCTCGAAGGTAGCACCATGAAAAAGGAAGTGATCCGCTGGGTAGAATTTGGTCTAGTAGGTCTATGAATAGAATGATCACGAAGCTTAAGAGCTTCCTGTATATATAAAGCTAAACATCTCTAGTCCTCATATTTGAAGAAATCATAGATTTTGGGTCCTAAATAGGCAATGAAACCTCCCCCTGATCTCGTAGTATATGGGACAATAGAAGATGAAGTGTTCCTCAGTCTCAATCTCTTGAATGCTGCATAATTGACAAACCCTGTCTGCTCGATCTATCTGGTGATCTGTCTCTATCCTAAGTCTGTGAGAGCCCACTCTACACTATCCTAATGGGATGAAGACAACGTGCATCTAGTGGCGGAGTGTATATTGTGGACAGATAATAAGCTTGTCTTTCAGCATCAAAAAGTGTTTTGCATAGAATGCCATCTTTGGGCATAGCCCCCATGAGGGTTTACCCAAGTAGTATGAATAAACTATCTGTAAAAATCTTATTGAAGAATCTAGTTCAACTCCTGTTTGGTCGGTAGAAGATGAGTTGGTGCATCCAAGGAGTACCTAAATGGAGGGAGGAGGTCCATCTTAATCCCCACGAACCCTAAAAGGTCATAAACCCCTGTATACCAATAGCGAACACGGGTTGGGAGTGCTGAGAGAGCAATAGTCTCTGAAGAACGGTAAGCTAAGTGTGGATATCTGTCATGCCCACTCGCTGAATCAACAAAGCTCCGAAGGCGATGTAAGAAAGAAATCAAATCAAACATAGTCTCCAAGCGAAAGGGCCGGGCTCTGAATTCTACAAGGTTAATGTGTTGGGGAACCTTCTACTTACATCTGATAATGCGGTGAAGTGTCTGGACCCTCTCGACAGCAACGCAATCACCCTCAAGCAAAGAGGGCCCCAAAACCACAGATCCATAAAGAACAATAGGTCTGATAAGTGTATACATGAGGGACATCTTGGATGAGATGTCTTGAAAGTGATGTCAAAAATACTGTCGCTCAAGAGGGGCTAAAGAACCATATCCCTTGTTGATCATACGCTAAAGGGCCTATCTCAAGTTGAAACGTGTTCTAGAAAATTGCACTCCCAAATAAGTATAGGAAGTGGTTATCTCAACCTCCTTTCCTCTGAAGAAGAAATGGAGGTAGGAAGTCTTCAACCCGTTAAAAAGCATAACCTTGGTTTTCCCTAGGTTAATCGTCATTTGTCGGAGATCAGAGAAGATAGCCAAGGCATCCAACTGCCGCTACAAACCCTCAGGAGATGAAGCTAGGTGGACCACATCATCCGCAAACAAAAGAATAGAAATCAGAACTTGGTGAAGAAGCTCCCATCACTACCCTGAATATGCTCATGAAGAAAGGTCTCTAGCTCATCAATGTATATGTCAAATAAGGTTGGGGAGAAGGGTCAACTCTGCTTGATCCCAATGGTACTCCTGATAAAATCTGAAATCTTGTGAACAATACGGAAACGACCAAGGACAATCTCATATAGTTGCATAATCGCTGCCAAGAGGGTCATGGAAATGCCAATATTCCTAAGCCTCTGGAACAGGGCCTCCCGCGGAATAGAATCAAATGCTTTCATAAAGTCTACAAAGCAACAATAGATTTTGGATGAGCGATGACGTGCCTCCTCAATAATGGCCTAGAGAGTGAATATATGATCAATGGTCTGATGGGCTGGTCTAAACCTTGCTTGCCCCCTAGCCCTGAGATGCCTTTGCTCTAACTCTCTCGAAAGCTCTATGTGGAACACAATAGCATACAATTTTGAGAATGTAAGTCCAACCATGATCCTGTAGTTGTTAGGATCTGAACAAGAACTTGATTTGTGTATCGTGTGAATAATGTGATGTGACTAAGAAGGCGGGAAACTCGAACAAACCACGTGGTTGAAAAGATCAACCAAGTAACTTCCAAAAGCTCTAAGACTGTGTTTGAAGAACTCAACTTGGTAACCTTCCTCATCAGCGGCCTTACTACAATTCATCACCTTCATCGCCTCTCTGATGTTCTTGTACGTGAATAAGTGACAAGAAGAGGGTGGAGAAGCAACATGGATTTGAGGTTGACTAGGAATATCATAAAGAGTGGAGGTATGGGAAATCATGGATGCAGGGTTAAGCTACTCGGGGAGGGGAGAATGCCAGGGGAGGATGGTATGCCAAAAGAGTTTGGGAGAGTGGATGTAGGAAGCATGTAAGACCCATCTCTTTGAGAAATAAAGAGGAGTTTCTTACGTCAGAAAAGACAGCGGTAGGATGATTTTAAGGCTGGGTATGAGGGATGGGCATGGAGGAAGGCATACCAAAGCTGGGGGTGAAGAGGCTTGCAATCATCATCATACCACTTATTCATGGGGCAAGATATTTTAGATTGATGGGAGGTATATGTGGATTTGGTATAGCTAGAAAAAGATTTGAGGGCAGCTTCCCAAATAATGGATGAAAGACAGGGGTACTTAGAAGTAATGCAATCAAGCGAGAAGAACTGGGGTTCAGGAGGCAGAAGCTAGTGGATGTGGGAGGAAAAGATGTTAGGATCCTCATCATCAAACTGGAAGGTGGTATGTCGTATACTGAAAGAGGGGATTGTAATAGGAGGGGGGAGATCAGCCCGGAGGGAGAAGGAAAGAAGAGCATGGTCCGCAAGAGGAATGGGGAAAATGATGGATAAAGTGCAAAAGGTTATGACTGGATAGGACGTAATCTACCACACTCGTACCTCCACCATGAGGTGTACATGTGAAAGAGTGAGAATCTGGAAAGCAAGGCCGCCCATTAAGGATCAACAAATCATGAGATTCACCCAGTTGTAAGAGGTGTCTATCGTATGTCGTGTAAGGATTTGAAACATGATCTGACATCCTATGAAACCCCACTGACTTTGAATCAATCTCCTGTGTGCAAAATATGTCCACTGAGCAGTCATGGAGAGGTGCCTGAAAGTCTCTGGTACGAGCATTGAAGTCACCAAGAAGGATATTTTCCCCAACAATTGAGTATTTAGTGATTTTGATGTATAAGTCTATAAAAGGGTCCCCCTCAGGATCATTGTGAATGGCATATGATGAAGAAGCCAGAGGAAAGTAACATACTGGGATGTAGATATCTTTGGGAAGTGGGGCAACACCAATAATCCGAACCACATGAATCTGACAAACTCATCAGAACCCACCACTAAAATTCTGCCCTGGAGTGAGTCCTTAAATGGACAAGCCACCCCACTCGAACCTCTGACACCACCAGAATTCCTAGTTTCCTAACATTAGGTTGAGAACCAATGGTATCCTATAATATCAAGAGAGGCCGTACAGGTTCTCATGGGTCTCAGTGATAAAAGGAATGTCTAACGACCCAAGAGCGTCATACTTAGACATGGTGATGACCAAAAAGAGCCATTACCATTCCAACAGCTGAAAGAAATGTCTAAACCCTGCTTCCTCTCCCAACGAGTCCGTCATTTAGAGACCCCAAGTCGGGATTTCCATCCTGGAGGAAAGGTGTCCCTAACCACTGCCTTGATGTTCCTAATAATTGCCCATTTTACTGCTTTTCGTGTTGCGATAACCACCACCCTGGAGCGTTTGAGCATAGAGAAGGGGAAGTGCGCAAAGAAGTGGAGGTGTGCATTGAAGCAAAGGTGTGCAAAGAGTGCATGGATGTGTACAAGGAAGGATGGGTGCACTAAGAATGGAAAGCTACACAAAGGAAGGAAGAAGCTTAACAATGAAGGGGAATATGAGAAGGAACTTCATAGTGAATAGGAAGTTTTGCTGTGAAGGGGGAGACTCACAACAAAAGTGGTGCTTCACAACTAAGGGAGAGATGCTCAACGAAGGGAGAGTTGTGCAACGAAGGGAAAGCTTTGCATCAAGGAATTTTGCGGGAATTGCACAAAAGGCTTGTGAATGCATTGGAAAGTTTGGGGAGGCTGTGCAAAATCCTTGGGAAGGTGAGAATTCAATCCCAGAGTGTTGGAGATGCTTTGATCATTCACCCTTTCTTGAAAAGCAATGGTCCCCATTGTGTGGTGACCAATTGTGGAAATTACATTTGGAGCTACTAGAGTGTGTACCACTTAGCTTGATCTACATACTACCTCGTTTTCATTACTCATAACAACTTGCAGTTTCCATGATGGGTGCGAGTAGAGGTAGTGTTGATGATTGCATCGTGCTTTGTTGGATTGAGGTGTGCACGATCCAAATCCCAAGGATGTTGGATTGAGATAGGCTTGAGCAAAGATGGGCTGTAAGGCTTGAGAAGCTCAACGTTGAAGATTGGATACATGCCTACGTCCTAAGGGAGATCAAGAATGAATGCGTTCTCACCAACAGTGCACAATATGGTGTGAGGAACATAACACTAGTTTAATTTTGCGATGAGGGCATTTGAATTGCTCTTTTAGAAGGTGAAGCCAAACCTTGTCATCAATTTGGAATGTGTGAGGAGTGCGATGTGCATTATGCCACTCCTTGTACTTTTGTTTATGGCGTGCCAAGATCTGTTGGACCCGTTGGTGCACTTGCTGAGTACGCTGAAGTTTTTTAATGGTCATTGGACCCATTATCTGTTGGATAATGGTGATGTCACTATCAGGGGCAAAAGTGACAATGCAGTCGTTTTGACTAGACGCGAGGAAGGGAAACTACTCAAACTCAGGGGTGAGCCATCAAATTCAAGGAATTATGCCCATCTCATGAAAGATGGAATGCCTCCAAACATGATGTGGCATGCAAGATTCAGACACACTCACTATAACAACATTCTTGTATTGCATAAGAATGGTTTTGTTGGCATGCCTACATTGCCCGCAAAATCAGATGAAAAGTGTGAAGCTTGCATCTTGGTTAAACACGCAAGAGAACCGTTCTCGAAGTAACAGTGGAACACTGATAGGAAGTTGCAACTAGTTCACTCGGACTTGTGTTCTCTTCCAATCCTCTCCGCTGGTGGTCATAAGTACTTCATGTTCATTGATCACTACAACAAGATGACTTGGATATACTTTTTGAGGGAAAAATCATAAGCCTTCGAGACTTTCCAAAAGTTTTGAAATATTATTGAAAATGAAGTTCAAATCCGCATCGAGACACTCTGGACAGACAATGGTGGTGAATTCACTTCAAAGAAGTTCGAATTCTATTTTGAGCAAAACGGGATCAAACATCATCTCACAGTTCCTTACACTCCACATCAAAATAGAGTTGTAAAAATAATGAATAAAAATATGCTGAGTATGATACGTGCTATGTTGTACTAGAAGGGTAAATTTGCTCTTTTGGGCCGAATCAGTTAAAACAGTAGTATACCTCCACAATAGATCATCATCAATAGCTCTTGAATCCAAGATTCCGTATGAGATGTGGTGTGGTCATCTCCCTTTAGTGTGACGTCTTTTTATTTTCGGATCCACTTATTATGCATTGATTCGAAAGGAGAAGAAATAAGTTGGACCACATGAGTCGAAAATGCATCCACTTGGGATATTTTGAATCCTGCAAGGCATACAAGCTATACGATGAGAAAGAGAAGAAGTTTCTTGTCGCAAGAGAAATTGTCTTTTGTGAGACTACAAAGGACAAAAAGCATATTGATCGACAGCCAAGTCCACTTGACAAGTATGCAAAATTTGATGTCTACAGAGAGTGATTTGGATGTTCTAGACAATGAGTGGGGAGCACAGTTGGGAATCCATTGATTTTCTATTGTCTCCTATAAATGAGATTGAAACTCCTCTTGAAGGAGAGAATGGAACTTCATCAAACAATGAACATGGGCCACCGGAACAAAGGGCAGAAAGTGATGGAACTTCAGAGGATGAGTTTGAAGCACCTAAAACACAAAAACAAATGCCTAAGTGGGTCACTCAAACACTGAAAGATGTGAAACTTGATGAAGTTGGGAAAATAGGCACAAGAAGTGCACATGCAACTGCATCACAATCTGACAAGTCCCTTGAAGAAAGTCAAGATATAATTGAAAAGCTCACCTTGAATGATTCTCCATAAGAACGCAATCTTGTGTTTGATTCATAACCAACATCTTTCAAATAGGTTGAGAAACTTGAATCTTGGAGAAAAACAATGAAAGATGAGTACAGTGCATTGGTAAAAAATGGGATTTGGAAATTGGTTGATCCTCCATATGCCTGCAAACTATTCGAACCATGTTGGCTTTGGCAGCTCACAACGGATGAAAAGTTCACTACATAGATGTCAAAACTGCATTATTGAATGGTGACCTCAAGGAAATTGTGTACATGACACAACCCGACGATTTTGCGGTACACGGACAAGAGCACAAGGTGTGCAAATTGAAAAAATCATTTTATGGTTTGAAACAAGCCCCTCGAGCATGGTATGACAAACTAGTTGAGCACCTCATGAACATGAACTTGAAACGTTTTGAGTTTGAAGATGCAACTCTTTTCGTCAAAACAATTGACAAAACAGTTGTATTTGTGGTGGTGTATGTTGACGATTTGCGCATCATAGGGAAGAATAAATGATACACTACAAAGTTCAAATCAAAGTTGATAAAAAGTTTTGAAATGATTGATTTGGGTTACCTTATTACTATTTGGGTATTGAAGTAATTCAAAAACCAAAGTATTTCTTCATCACTCAATAGAAGTACATTGGTGACATTCTGAGCAAGTTTGGAATGGAAAATTGTAAGCCTCTCAGCACGCCTATGGGACAAAATCTGAAATTGACATCCGAAGATTCAACAGATTTGGTTGATGCCACTAAATACAAACAACTCATTGGAAGTCTGATTTATTGGACTACAATTCAACCAAATATATCATTTGCAGTTGGTGTCCCCAAGGTGCATGCAACAACTCAGGGACAATCATTGGGTAGCAGCAAAAAGGGTCTTCAGATATCTCAAAGAAACACAATTTTGAGCTCAAATACTCTAGGATAGGAGACTTCAAACTTGTTGGGTATTCAGATTCCGACTATGCAGGTGACCATGAAGATGGAAAGCCCACCTCGGGTTTTCTGATGAATTTGAGAACAACAGTTGTCAGTTGGAAATCCAAGAAGCAATTAGTGCTGACAATTTCTTCAGCAAAAGCAAAATATATGGCCGCTTCAAAGGCAACTAGAGAGATCTTGTGGCTCATAAGGGTTCTTTCAAATTTATAGGAGCAACATGTTTTGTCAACACCTTTCATGGTTGCCAACACTTCTGCAAACCAGATGGCAAAGAATCTAGTCTTTCAAGACCGAACCAAGCGTATCAATACCAAATTTCATCTGATTCGGCACTATGTGAAAGATGGCAGTGTCAAGTTGTAACATTGCAAAGCAACCAATAGACGACCTGACAAAAGTGCTTGGACGAGAAAAATTTGGAAAGCTCAGAGGAATGCTTGGTCTGACAAAGACCTCTGCAAAGTAAGGGGGATGTAACATTATTGTATATAGTTATTAATCCTAAGTGTTTAGCATAGGTGTCTTGTTTTTGTCTTATTCAATAAGTTATCCATTCTCGTAGGAATAAGAAGAGTCACATTGGGAATGTGAAATGAACAACCTTTTTTGGCTTTTATATTGTAATGTTTGCTCTCATTCCAACTTGAATTGTGAAATAGAATGTCGTGTACATTCCGAATAGAATCCGGCCTGTCAGACTTCAAATTGAGGAGGCAATCATTAAACTTCAGAATAATTATCTCTCGCAGGGGGTGGTGGAGCAATTTAAATTCTCCTTGGTTTCTTGGGCCTGAATCTGCACCCCAAAAAAACAGGTGGATAACATCAAATACTTCAATCAAGCTCTGGAACGCTTGCTGCTTGGAGGCTATGGAAACACACAAACTACTTTTGGAGCACTATTATCAAGAAAATATATCTCATGTAGCCCTAGGGAATTTTTTTTAACAACTATATGACGTTCTACACTGTTTAACCCTTCCAAGCTTCTTAGAACGGGTGTAACTCTTATTCACAATTGTCTCTTTTGTAAAATAGGAAATGGACAAACAATTTTGTTCTGGGAGCATAGTTTGAATGGATAGCCTAGCGTCCAATGGCTAGAGTTAGAAGAGCTGCAAAATCTCCTTCAACCTAACGGACTTCGACATAATTCTGATTAATGCTGGCGTCACCATCCAAACTAGCTGTCATGGCATGAGGAAAACATTAAACAAGCAGGTCATACAGAGCAGCTCCAAACACAACTTCTTCTACATATGCTGGGCATCAAACCGGTTTTCCACTCAGATCAACCAGATGACCCAATTTGGCCACACTCACAATAGGGAGAGTGCACTGCTTCAACATATCAGGTTGTAAGCTTAGCCACTCACACAGTGATTAACAGATGGAATCAGATATGGGCTGTGCAAATATGGCCAAATATCTGTGCAAATATGGCCAAATATCAAAGGCTTTCTCTTGGTATTAATGCACGACATTCTTCTTAGAATAGACAATATTCATAAGTGAGGATGGATTTGGGCCAAATGTATGCCTCAATTGTAAGCAATATGCATATACATTCTAACATCTGTGCTTCTGTTGTGGATATTTGGCATAATCAAGTTCTTTTTTTTAACATCTCCAACATTTAATTTCCAGATATATTTTCAATTGGAGGGGCCTAAAAAAGAACATGATTTGTATTCAGCGCATGCATAAAAATTACTCCCAGTTTTATTCGTTGGGTCTTGTGGCATGAAAGAAATTCTTGAATTTTTGGAAACAAAAGGCATAAGCCATTATGTACACCAACTGGGCTGACAAATAAAAATCTAGATTCAAAGCACAACACTCATTATGCAGAAAGGCAAAATGGGTATATTAAAATATTTGAATTTGCCAGTACAATACTGTCAGATAGAAAATAATTGGAGTATTGTCGCTCAATATAACTTCTATTTCTTCCAAGTCTCTCCTAAAAGCAGTTGGACCCTGTCATCCCCAATAATATATTAATCAAACTTTGACGGAGCTGCCAAGTAAAACCCGAGGAATGTTATTGTTGGAATCCACAACTCTCAAGGGGACCCACTTTTCAGCTATGCTTGAAACATAGTGATCCAAACAAATAATATCGCTGAGCTTCTTGCTCTTTATGCTGGAATCAAATTAGCTGTCTGACATGGCCTTCGTCATTTTCAAATAGTAGTAGACTCCCAAATGATAATTAATCTCATATCTAAGGAAAGGGACTCAGACACACAGTCAAACCACAGTTGGGCACATCCGACAATCTAGTACCAATTGGAAAATGGATGATATTGTACAACAGGTACTGGTATCTATCAATAATATGGCTGAAGATAGGCTTCAGCATGGAAAGTGAGATCATAATGGAGTAACTAATCTTCCAGCAAACTCAGTAGTTAATCAAAGCGATGACACTGCCTTCTTTTTGTATACAGGGAGGCCTAGCCCTTCCCCAAGGATTCGTGCAATAGACTTAGCACAATTATCCATCAGCACATTTAATCATGACCAGGCAAAATATTAACTATAGGTGGTGGTTCCTCTCCACTTCTCAATACAATCCACCTGCCCTTCACAAACTGAAGCACCATCATGACTTCAACCATGTCCTCATTAATACAAGGACCCAAATGATTTTATTCATCTCTTATGATTTGTTCACTTCCATATATTTGTTACTGTTGTCAACCTGGAGTTGCATCCTGAAACGAAGATGTGTTGAAATGGCTAATCCTCTCTCTAGTTGAAACAATGGGATCTTCTCACGAGGGTGGGTGCCTCAGTGGTGAGAAGAACCTCCAGAGAAGGCTGGTTCCTGTAAGATGTATCAATGAGGATCTCTACTCTGCGTTGCGGACTACCATGAAAAAGGGAGAAAGAAACTTGAAGGGGAAATCCTATCTAATGACGGTGATACACTAGAATGTTTGATCCACTCTACTTGGAACCTTGAACACTGAACAAACAAGGAAAAACAAAGACATTTGATTTCAATTGATCACTATGCATAAGTATTTTATGAGAAGGTTCGATCCAATGACAAAAAACGTGAGGGAAAACGATGGAGAGGTCTGATACAAGACACTATGCAGCCACCTAACATCCACTTACAGCTTCAACAAAAGACATATAAAACACTGAACATGACCTGCATAACATGATAAGCTAGCAACTAGGTATGAGTCAAAATTTGGGAAGGGAGAAAAATCTACCACGTATGCAAATTGTTGAATGAATGTACACTATGCCAGCATTTGAAATCTGAAAGTATAGTGCTTCTATTGATTAAAGAGGTTACACAACTCACCAATGACAGAGTTTGGTCTTACCAAGAGAGGGATCTTTTTTACAAGGTTGAAAAACCATTAATATAGAAAATTACAAAAAACCAAGAGATTGGAGTTTGAAAATAGAAAGGGAGTAAATTGAAACCAACTCAGCGTTTACAAAAGTCTATTTTGTCTTACATGAAAATTCCTTGCGTTGAAAAGTGGATGGTGGGCTCAAACGTTTGACTTTGTTTATGCATGCAGATCCGCTGAGCCATGTCTAAAATTAGAGACTAGCTCTTTGGCGTTTGAAAGTGGACGGCTGGGCTTGTTAAAATGCCCACCTCTCTTTGCATGGAAATCCACGTTAAGATTCAATAGATGAGCTCTACTCGGACTGTTGGAATGTTTGGAGAAGCGTGACTCTAACTAGTCAAACTATGGGTCAACTGAAACTTAGAAATCTGCCAAAAATAGCCCTTGTTCGCATGTATTGTCTCTTATTTTGGTCTGCCTGTTCGTGTCTATTTTTGGCGGGATTCTATTTTTGGATTATTTTGTCTATATTTCCTCGGATTTCCTGGCTATTCCCTTAGCCTAATTCTTTCGGATATTCTTTTTATCTACGGATTTCCTTTGGTCTCGGATTTTCTTCGGATATTTTGCTTTCCCTGTATATATTATCTTTGGGTTTTTTGGCTATCTCCTTGGTCTTATATTCCTTAGGATTTCTTTCTTGCCAATTTTTTCGATTTTATTCTCTTTGGCTCTTATGTCTTGCCCCCTGGATTTACCTTTGGTTTTCTTGTAGACTTTTATTATCTCCTTGGCTTTATTATTTTCTGCCCTTTTTCGTTGATTTGTTTGCATTTTTTCCGAAGGATATCTTTCCTTGTAAATTTTTCTTTTCCTTCTTTATTCCCTCGGGTTTTTTCGCTTTGACTTCCTGTGGGCTTTGTTTGGTCCATTTCCATTCCATTGACCCTTAGTTTATTCTTTCCTTTGGACTTTTATCTTGCAGAAAAAATGTCAGTCTTTTTCTGTGTTTGACAATTATTCCGAAGGAATCCTTCGGACTCTTCACTGGGACCTACTTCGGATTCTTCATTGCTTGTTACTTATAAAAAGAGATAAGTCATTCACCCTGGAAAACCTGAAATGCACTATCCTGAGTAATTCGGGTTTCTAAATCCGAATTACTTCTACTGATAAAACATTCATAAGCAAAGCACTTCTCAAAACCCGATTTGCACTATCAAGAGTAATTCGGGTTTTCCAACCCGGATTACTTCTGCTGATAAAAATTTCATAGGCAAAGCACTTCTCAAACCCTGATTTGGACTATCAAGAGTAATTCGGGTTTCCCAACCTGGATTACTTCTGTTGAGGATTTTCAACTGCTGATTACTCAAAGTGAAATAAGTTGCATCTCTTGTAAAACCCGAAGACTTCTTCCAAAAAACCTGAAGTCTTCTGCTGTGTAAAACCCGAAGTCTTGCTTGAATGCCCACCCTCTCACACTTAGGCAAAATTTTGGTATGTAGGCCAAAAAAGGGCCAACAGTTACATTTATCATACACCCACCACACTTAGAGCATTTAGATTCCTTTATCAATTCCAAGTCCACCTATATTTGTAATATCCCACCCTCCTTAGATTCCCTCTATCCCAATCCTATTGTGTATGCCCACTTTTGTCTTATTCATTGTGCGTTTAATAACCCTAGCCCTTTTTCTTATCTCTTACCTTATATTTTTTTCCCACTTGTGGCCTTCCCACCATCACTCCTTGGGATTTTTTTTTTCTGCTTTGTAAATCTCATCCACCTACCCATTTTGACGTTGCAAACATTTTTTATTTAATGCTCCTTTTGTACTCCTCATCCTAACAATGAAATATCAATATACTTGATCACTAGTACCAATACCACCCCCACTTTGCAAGCCCCCTTCTATCATATTCTTTATCCTATCCAACCCCAAGGTACGTCCTATAACATCTATAGTTTAAATACCTCACAAATCCTCTCTTTTCAAATTCGATGCCACCCATATCCTTCTTCCCACTTGTTTCACACTTATACCATACCCATTTCACAAGCCATCACTCTAATGGATGAAAGGACACACAATATAAGGCACAACATCATGATGTATATAAAAACCAAGGTTGACAAAACTTCTCCATTTACAATTAAATGCTGCAGTACTTTGATCAGGGTTTTGGCAATTCCATCAATCCAACTCATGAGGCAAGGGATGATTTGTCATAGGCACGTTAGGGATGAATGGATTCTTATTGATGGTGAAGAAGAGGAATTGTTCACTCATTCATTTTGTGTGAAATATTTCAAGGGTTTCACAAATTACAAGCCCCTCTAGATCGATACTTGAAGGGCACTCCCATCCACCACTATTAAATCACAATTTTTTGTTGATCAAGGCACTGATACAGATTTGTGGGCGATTCACATTAATTCTTTGTTACCTCAAAATATTTTTAAATTTCTTATCTCATCCAAATTCAGATCACAATATAAGAACCATGCTCAAATGATGATGTACAGTCATCGAGCGATGGGTCTTAGAAGAAGCCCAACTTCTTCAAAAATCTATGAAAAGGGGAAAATAAATACAGCAAATGCATGTCTTCTTGGAGAAATCAAACCCTTGCAAGTATATATAAGAAAGGTTAACTCTCCCAGCATCATGCCTCACACTCCTTAGCTGAAAGCTATGGGATTCCCTCCTGTCATGTCCCCCTTTTTGGCCTAAGCATAGACATGACCCTTAGCCTAGTTCTTTTGGTGTTTCCCATCGGCCAAGGAAAAATAAAAAGTGAAAATTTGGTTCTAATTTTAAGTTATAAAAAGATACCTCTTGATATATCTTTTTTAATTATAACTTAAAAGGTAACTTGTGGAGCAAGGGTTAACTTAACCCTTATTGAAAAAGGCATGATATCTTTTTTAAATCATTTAAACCCTCCCTCCAAGTGGAACACCCCTTTTTGGGAGGAACTTGTGGGAAAGAATGGTATAAGAAGTGGTTTGATGATCATTTGAGAGGTTACTATGAAATTTCAAATTTGATAATTGAAGTTTTATGACTTTGAGCACGCAACTGCTTGAACAAAGACTCGGAGATGAAAACTTTCAAGGCTAAGGAGGAATTAGGGATGAAACCCTCCAATTTCCATTTGGGCAGCATCATTCCAGAGGCTGCAATTGAGCAAATTTGGCATCTAAAGGTGTTTTGAATACCATTTTATCTTCTACAGGTGTGGTGACTTGGTTGAGGGACTGGGCGGCTGATTTGTAGCTGGTTTTAGGGCATCAAACTACCAAAAAGTGCAGTGATCCCTTCTGAGGTGTAGTGAACCCTTCCTAGGGTTGGGTGAAGGTCTCTAAGGGCTTATTTTGGCTTTTTGTTGGGTGTGGAACAACCACACAAATTTCTGGAATTTTTATAATAACTTCCAGCCATAGAACATTGCAATTCCTAGGGTTGGGTGAATGTCTCTAAGGGCTTATTTTGGCTTTTTGTTGGGTGTGGAACAACCACACAAATTTCTGGAATTTTTATAATAACTTCCAGCCATAGAACATTGCAAAAATCAGGTTTTTGACTGATTCTCATTGGCTGTATTATTGAATAATTTTCTGTAATTTTTGGAACAATTGAATATTATTTTTGTGCCATATTTGGGCACTTACAACTGTTTGCAATTAATTTCATTTATCTAGGGTTTGAATAAATTCTGAAAAATTGCATATTCAAGTAGGGTTTGTTGGATTGCCCCTTTGTTCAGTTTTCAGCCCTAAAGGGGATATTACACCTCCACAGATGGGAAAGTTTCAGCAACCAATATGTTTAGATGACGAGGATTTGCTGGTGGATTCCAGAATGGTTTTCAGGAGCATGAGGTCAAAATGCACACTTTGCCTCCTTCCCTAGAGTCTTTCAGGTATGCACCACTAGTTTCTCTTTTAAAAATTCTCAACATGTTTTCACAGTGCTAACAAAGGGCCAATCGACCCCCTCATCATCCAACTCAGCTAAACAGGGTCTATTCCATGGCTGATCTTCAAGACTGCCATGATCATATGTAAATCCCCAATTCCCGTTTTCTTTTTAATACAACCCCTACCACTTTAGGATTAATGGCACTCATTTAAATGCAAATATAATGTGAACTTCTTTTTTTAACCTTCAGGGAATTGGAATGAAAGGATTTGGTGCTCAGAGTAATTCTTTCACATGCTGGAGCCCCAAATGCCCAACCTCATGAGAATTCCACCCCTCAGCCTGAAGCTCAAGGGGCTTACGGCCTCATTGCCAATGTCCCTTTCATTCCTAAAGTGGGTAGAATCTATATTGCACTTGTGAAAGCATTAAATGGACTTGAAGGCAAACTTGATCTGTTGGCAATTAAACTTGGGGAACTGCTTTACTGACCCTTATGTTGGGGGAATGCATCACGCATTTCAGTAATCTAGCAAACCAACATAAAGAGTGCATCACTGAGCTAAAACAGAGCATGACTTCAAACTCTTGAAAAACTCCTGCTATACCTCATCAAGAAATTTAAGTGACAATCAGCAGAAGAGATCCATAATAAAGGCTGCCCAGGTTGCTAGCCGCAATGGCACTCAAGCCCAGGCCACTGATTGGCAGGTGCCAATATACTGCATGGATGCAAGGCATGCTACTGCCGCCAATTATATGCCTCTAGAACAAGTGCCAGAAAGAGCTCAAGGAGATCTCAAGAGGTTGGCTCTGCAGGATGGTGGACAGTAATTGCATTTTTTTAGAATAGACCTCAATTTAAATTGCAAATCTTGGTGGGTCCCAATTTGGAATATGCAAAATATTAGGGCTTTGAATTAGAGTCTGTCACACTTGCCTGAGCATCCCAAGTGCATATATCAGGCTTGTTAGTAATTTGTACAGGCTGCATGAGTTTGCTTTGTTTAGTTGCTTTTGGTCCTTGTTTGCTGATGTATATAGTGGTTATTTCCTAGTTTTGTTGTTGGTATGGCCCGGAGCTTTTGAGCTTTGAACTGCAAGTCTTGTATCTTGTAAATGACAATATTTCAGTTCCCTGCTTTTGTCTCTCTCAGGGGCTGAGTTTGATGTACTGCTCCTCTTTTATTATGATGCTGTCAAATTTTATCCAAAAAAAAAGAAACTCCTGCTACTCTTGACTTAGGTGCATATACATGTTTATTACAAAAGACACTGAATAAGGAACCCACAGGGAAGTGGAGTGGTTATCTGCTGACTGTTAAAAGAAATTTGGTACTGCCCATCAACCCTGCAAGGGGCTGCCTCCCATTGATTCCACAATGGTAGCCAAGGCAACATAAGACGCTTCTGTTGGTGTGGCCGCATGGTGCCATACAATAGTGCACAAAACGTATTGAATTGAGCTGCCACCTGGATCAATTGCTTCTAGCAAACATTATTGGTAAACTAACACTAGATGATGATGTCATTGATTGGTTAAATGTAGCAATGATTGACACCGTTTGTTCCATTATTAGACAACAAACATTAATCTTCAAGGTGTTCAGCAAATCTGCGTTTTAGCATATTTACACTTTGGTTTTTCCTTTGCTTTGCAGATTTGAGATCTTCTGCTAGACTGAATCTGTAATTGATGGTTCATCATAATTTGTTTTTTGAAGATATCAAATGAAACTCTATTTTTTTGTCTGTTGCATTGAACTGTCATTTCTTAATAAATTTGTTTTTCAAGCCCTTCAGGCTCTTGGAATGTTTAGTTCAGAGTTTTGTGGCATTTCGTAGCATTGTCTTCAAAGCAAATCCAAAATTTGAGAGTGTCTTTTAAGAGGAAAACAAAGTTCACTATTTCTCTTATGGTGTCTAACTCTCAGCCTCCTGCTTTTAGAGGCAAGGAAGTAATTTGCATCGATGAAGGAACAATGGACCAGGAGGATGGTAATGAAAGCATGCTAAGGGTGAGGTCTCTAATGGTCAGATCCAGGACTCAGGTGAGTAATAGAGCTTTTACCCAACCTCTGTTTGCTGCCTATGAAAACAATATGCAGACTCCTCTCAACCCTCAGCTTGTTTATAAGGTCTAGGCACAAAGACAGTACCCAGAAATGAATTCTGAACTAGTCCTAGCAGAATCTATGATACAAATCCTTTTGTGTTTAGTCTGTTTTTCCATAATAATGGTCCCTGTCCTTGTATGGTCAATTCCAATGGCAACCTCATCCACCCTGCTGTCCCTGGATCAAAACGCAGTCTGAAGCAAACCCAAGTTCATCAACTATAAAAACAAATCTCTCTAATATTGCAAAGATCTATCAAGACCTAGTCCATGCTGTCCAAAGGCTAGAGAGCTGTTTAGAATTGCTTAGTTTCAAATTAGGAGAACAAGCTGACCACACTTCCATACTGGCAGATTGCATGGTAAGGCTAACCTCTTTGAGCTCACAGCAGAAAGAAGCCATTGATGTCATGAAACAAAATACTGAGCTAATGAATAGTAGACTCTATTCCATGGAGGAAAGAGCCTGGATTGTCTCTGTTTGTAGCACTAGAGGAAACTCTCAAACACACATCCAGAATGAAAAAAACACAGAACGAAGGTCGTTCAACAGCATCACAACTGGTTCCACAAAAGCTGAAGCAACCGATTTTGAGCTGCCTCTAATACGTCTGAACAAATTTTCATGCTCTCAAGGATTTGATCACACAATGAAATATGCTGGCTCCACTCATGGTGTATTTTCCAAGTATCACTTCAAATGAATAAATCCTCTAGAGCCGGGAAACTTCAATTTGTTGTTATTATGCAATATACTAGATATATGTCTTCACGGAGTTACTGTACTGTTCTTCTTGCCAAGTATGTTGGCCTGGTTATTTAAAGGCTCTTTAACCTTTTCTGGTTATCTTTATACTGTGGGATTAATAGACCTTTAGTCCTCTGTTCTGAAAGCTTTTGTCCTGATTGTTCTGATTTCCAATCACAAGACCTCAAACTCTTTTGAACTCTCCTTCCTATTCAATATAAATATTTACCTTCGTCGTATTCATATGTCTTATACATCAACTATTATAAAGGCCCAGGGATTAGTTGATGAATTTAATGCTCATGTAGTGATCATTAATTTTACCTTAAACTAGGTTATAAGTAAAACAGGAAATGACCATGAACTTAACCATTGCATTTTACTATGTAGGTACTTTTATTTGCAGTTACCAAAAAAGATATCATGAAAACATTTTTTATAAGATTACTGTACTAATGTAAAGACAGAAACCAGTACAATAATGGATGTACTGACTCTTTTGTCATTTAGATTGGATGGCAGCGATGTCGTTCTCAATGGCTATAGTTGGAATGCTTTGGAAATCAAAATATCATGTGTATTGGCTTCTGTCTTCATCTGCAATTGGGCTATTACTCGCTTGCTTTTGGATGTATTACATGTTAAGGTATTTTTTACCGATCCATTTTAGTTGGTTGAATAATACCATTGACGCTATTGTTTGTTACATTCCTTCTATGGTTAAGATGTTTGCTATACTCTCTTGTATAATAATTTGTATTTTTTAGAAAGAATCTGTAAAGTATCTATCTTCTTGTTACAAAATTTGCTCTATGGATTTGTATATATATGCGTTCTTCTTCTATATTTTTTCCGTGTAGATTGGTGTAGTTTTGCTTAAAAGATTTCATCTGCTTTAGTATGTAATTTATTAGATATATATTCAAGATAATATAAACCTTTTCTAATGGCATTACTAAAAACTAAAATTGTCAATTGATTTATGGTAGAAATGCAAATCTATTTGCACGATAACTTAATGTAATAACACATTTTTTTATAAATGACTATAAAACAAAAAATGGCAGAAAATATATATGTTGAACATATTTCCATACAGAAACATCATACACTGCAATAAACATATTTTCTTACAGAAACAGCATACACTGCAATAAACATATTTTAAAGAATTATAACAGAAAAGTACAACATTATCTGTAAACTAGTTCATCAAGACACGGATTTACTTCAAGCACTATTTAAGAGCTAAATGCAGAACGGTTGTACATAATTTATGTTCTAGTAAGATTTGTAAATAAAAACACAATACATGCATATAGTAGCACTATTGTTTGAACTGTTACCAATGCTTTTTCCCAGTTTATTGACTAATTACAATTGTTTAATAGAGGAAGGTATGACACTAGAGCTATTCACAGGGAATCATATGAAAATTCTATTTGTTCTGTATGGAGCTTCCTATAACCTATTTAGAATAGACATTCAGAAGTCATCATCTGCACAATGGGGTTTTGCTTGCGCTTACGCAGCCCAAAATTTGTAATGTGTCGAGCAAATTAAATGCATCTTGATAATTAAGTTTTATGCATCGAGCCATTATGAATCACAAAGCTGTACAATTATCACCCTGCATGTAGGGAAGAGTCACGAGCTGGTGCTCAATTGGGCAGAGCACATCCTCTTGCTGAGTATGCAGGGGCAAAAACATTTTGATTTTATGGTTTGTAGGGCTGGAATGATTTTTCCTACGGTTAGGTGTAATCTCCAGGTTTGTGGGATTCCCTGGTCTCTGACGACTAGTGCGTATCCCTTTCTGGAGAACTTCACAGCAAAGCTCTGAACTCAGGCATGCTAATAAACGTAGGTTAGTGTTTGAGCAATGAGCCTCACCGTCTCAAAGCTTAATTGGTATGAGCAACATCCTGGAAGTCATTTGTAATCATTTTTGTCACTTTGAGTTGGACCTTTTGAGGAGGTGTTCCAGGCTTCCTCACCCAATTGACACAATGGAAACACTCCTAAGCTGTGGGTGGCCTAAAAGGTGGAGTGAATCTCTAGAGAGGGCTGGTTCCCCTTGTGAAGCACCTAATTTTAACTCGACTCTATTGCTGCAAACAAGGAAAAGGAATAGGAGAACAACACAAAAACTGAACTTAAAACTTGAAAAGAAGGTGATGCACTAGAATATGCGATCCTTCACTTATAACTTGCACAATGAAACCCAAAGGACTGATATGCTTACACAACTCTCAAATTGAGCACTTTTGCATAAGTAATTTGTAAGAAGGTAAAGGGTTTATGACTAAACTAGGAGGGATGAAGTTTATCCACAGTTGGTTCTTGCCAAGAAATTGATTATACACAACCTACAACCTGCAAAAGAAGGCTATCTTGCAGGAAGGTTAGGAGAAATGGATAGCATGCATAGGGGAAACAAACTTCACCACAAGGAAAGATCAACAAAACTCAAATTCCACACAACAATGCAAGCATGAGAGAAGGTAAAACAGTCTCTTCATTGATTCAAAGGCAATTACCATAGCAAGATTGGTAGGGATATGCCACAACCAAGAAACTTGCAAAGCCAAAGCTTCCAAAGATATATCATAACAAATAGGAGAACCATGCATATATAGCATTTCAAGAGAGAAGAGAGGGGAGAGAAAAGACAAGGAGGAAAATGTGCCACACTTCACATGGGCTGCATAGTAATCAATAGTGATTGTTGTTCCCCACATGTGCAAGGTCAAAAGATGCTTCCCACTTTTGACTTGGAGACTCACCACCATGTGACACCAAAAATGGTATCCCACTTCTACATGTGAACTCAATCAGTAATATTAAACGCTTTGTCTTTAATTTCCATGTGCACACAAGATTCAAAAGATGCTCCAATCAGCTTTTTGACTTTTAATAGACATGAAAATCATGGGCCTCTCCAGAAATTTGACCCATACCTTACCCATGTGACTCACATCACATGAAAAATTCCTTGTGGGCCATGCCACATCACCACTCTGCGACATCCACACTCTGCCACATCACAACTATGCCATGCACAGTCACTGCCAACTCACTACAGTGAATAGTGACCATGAATAGTGATTTCACTCCCAACAATAAGCATCGTGTGAGCTCATGAAGATCAGGAAAACCTTGTAATCCATGCTGCAATCAAATGGTGACTGGAACAGTTAACATTCATCTGCACTATGCTTTTATGGGGACTTGTAAATAATTTAAAATGATTTAAATGACAAGCTTATAGTGAATGGATATTTTGCATACTAAGTGGAAACCTTACCATATGGAAGATATTTTGGCTTTGTGTTGAATGCAAATTGTAAAACGAGCCATATTTCCAGTTTAGTATCTAGAAAGAGGAAGATATTCAAACAACGAACTGAATATTTTTATTGAATAGAGTGCATGTTTTGTGATACATTTCTCATTTTATTCATAGAAATGGCAGTTATATTAAACACTTATTAATAAGCACTAACATTAAATGTTAGACTGACACATATTGTGAGTTGTTTACTAACATTTTATAATTTTATTTAAACCTTTTCATTTTACTTCCTAGTAACATGAAAAGTAGATCAAAATATCTTTACTCCCCTTAAAAAACATATTAAAAACACTTCCGTCTTTAAGGGCAATCTTCTTTCTTTGGTCTTCCACTCTGCAGTCATAGATACAAAACTTATACTAGTTATTGCAGCTCCATCAAGGTGGTTCTCTTCAGGTTGTCATCACCCTTTTCTATAGAGGTAAAGTCCCATTCCTCTAAGACTCCATTATATACTGCCACTTCTGTGTAGGTATCCATTACCTCAATACTCTTTTGAGGTAGAGTCCTGGAAACACATACAGAGTCACCATGACAACCTTCCATGTTATCATAGTGCCATCACTATGTAGATGTAGAGTTCTGCACATGCCATCAAGCTCACCTAGCAAATCATCTGTACTGTGCCACGCAATTCACCAATGTCTTTGCCTAGCGATTTTCACAATTCACTTCATTTGCATTTCTGAAATTTTCTGCAAACTTAACTTAGGCAGCCAACAATGTTTCATTTTCTGATATTCTCGATGTTTCGGGGTCAAAAAAGTTGTTTTATCTTCTCAAGTATTTTAGGATACACATCACACTTAGGTTTGATACGACTATCATAGGAAGTCTTCCTTTAAATTGTTTAATCTCAATTCATGTACAAAAATTCAAAAATATATAATTCGTAGTTCTCAGCCATTCATTTGACCCTCAAATCACCTCACCATCATATTGGGAAAAATTGCCAATCCAATATAGTCACTTCATTCACTCCCAAATTAACCCGAAGCTCAGAATTTTGCAAAAATGTCTTTAATGACCTGAGGATCTATGTTAACCAAAATATTAATAATGGTCATGAAAAAATGTCATGTCTTCTCAATGCCCATTTTTTGCTCGATTTGCTTCTTGCCTGCCAGCTTTTCTGTCATTGTCCTAGTGTCTTAATGTCTTTTGGCTATAGTGTTGTGTTAGGGTCTTTGTTTTTTTGCCGTGTTTCCTCTTCGCCGTCTTCTGGTTGTTGCTGAGACTCAAGTGCTCCCTCGTCCCCTTTTATTTCTCCATGTTTGCGTTGTGGGGCAAATGGTTGGACCTGTGATGCCTCTTAAAAATGAATCGAAAGGGCTTTGATCTAGCCCCACGATTGATATAGGAAACCCTTCCAAACCATGCTTCATAGCTGTCGTTAGAGGAGAAACTAAAACCTAGATGCCAGGACAAAATTTCCAAAAACAACCTCTGAGGATGCCCAAAACTGATCCTAGGAAAAATGAAAATGGATGTTTGAAAGCAACAGATGGCTCTCTAGTGGTAAGACTTAAGAAAACTGATGTGCAAGATGGAATTGATGTTCTCGAGAGTAGGGGGATTGATTGTTCATTTTCTTGGATTCCGTCCTCCTTTGGCCATTCTCAAAGACTGGACCGAAAAATTTGTGTACACCAAAGGTGAGTTTATGATCTCTGTCTACCCTAATGGATACTTTCTGATTTTCTTTGCTTCAGCAAGAGATAGAGAATTCATCTTCCAAGCAGGGCCATGGTTTTTTGGGACAAGCGGGCCTCTTTATGAAACCCCGACACCTGATGTTTAAGGTGGATGAAGAACTTTATGTAGCTCTTATTTGGGTGCGGTTGTTTGGGCTCCTTGCGAAATACTGGAATAACAATGTCTTCACTGCAATCGGTAATACTCTTGGCACCGTTATGATGATGATTGACTCTTCACTACAGCTGGAGCAAATGATCTATCCTCGCATTTGTGTTGATGGATTTCAATAAACATTTGCCAACTAAAATTTCTCTTGTTGTGGAGGATGATCATTGGGATCAGGGGTTGGATTATGAAAACATACCTTTCGATGCTGTATTTGCCATGAGTATGGCCATCTGGTGAAAAATTCTCTGCTTAAAAGATATAGAACCTCCTGTGGAATAATAGCCTCATGAAGATTTCATCATTCCAAAGAAAAAGAAAACAGCTAGGAAAACTGTTTAGGAGAGTCCAGATAGTATCAACAACAATAGATTTGTCAGCCTCTAGCAGGAAAATGAAGACAGAGACAATGAGGATTTTGTGGAGGCCCAAATTCCAGAGACACAGATGAACATATAGTACACAGTAGCTGCTCAGCCTGGGGTGGAAGTACACAACCAGCTCACACTTTATCAAGCCCCACTTAGGTAGGATGAACCCTGCACCACAATGAAAAGCTATCATCGGAAAACCAAGTTTCAAGAACAATTTGATAACCATAATCAGTAGGCAGGGGAGTATGAGAGAAGGGACTAACCATTGTTGTTGATCGCTAATCCTATGGAGCAACAACAACCAGATTTACCCTTAGGAATAGTTCAGGAAAAAAACAAGTTCAAATATTAAGGTCGGGCACAAATGAAATCAGATCAACCTTCAGAAAGAAGGTTAAAAATTGAGTAAAGCAGGAATAGTTAAGGATCTTTCCCAAATATTCAACCAATCTTCTCAATGAAGGTGATCACATGGAATATAAGGGGGATGAAAGGCAGTCCGTCTAAAATACCGTAAATTTAAAGAATGATTCAAACTCATCATCCTCTGATGGTGTTTCTTCAAGAAACTAAAGCCTCAATAGAACTTATGTCGGTTTTAGCAAAGAGGATATGGTCAAAGATGCAGACTTTATCTCTTACTTCTCAAGGAACATCTGGAGGAGTTGTGTATTTGGAATTCAAAAATGATTACGGTGTTGAGCTCTTGTGGTACAAGAGGTGTTTTGCTAATGCACGTTTATTCTCGTGTGGATGCCCAATAGTTTCTGTTCATAAATGCCTATGCTCCGACTGCTATGGAAGATAAGTTGCTGCAATGGCAGCATATAGATGCTATGATCTGATTTTATCCTAATGTTCCTGTCATCCTTGGAGGGGATTTCAATACAATCCTTATTTTACAAGAAAAACAGGGAGGAACTTCACACTTGGACTCTAGCTCATCCAATATGGCTAGCTACATGCAATCTCTTAACTTGGTAGATGTTATGACTGGTAATGGGCTGATGACCTGGTTCAACAAAGGACAAGGTCCCAAATGTATCCTGGAACACCTAGATCGGTTCCTATTATCTGAAGAATGGTGGTTAAAGGACTATATCCCTAAGGCTCAGATTTTGAACAACAATGGTTTTGATCGTTGGCCAGTGTGTTTGGATATGGGCAAATCAGCTCCTTGTTATGTTCCTTTTCAGTTCCAGTTGATGTGGCTCAAGCATGAAAATATAGGCAATCTCATTTAACAATGGTGGTTGGAAGCAAAACCCAGGTACGAGACATATGTTCTTCTTTGTCAAGCGTTTGAATTACCTAAAGGCCAAATTGAAAACTTGGAATTTGACTGAGTTTGGTTACATAAAGGAGAAAAAAAAAAAAAAAAGATCCTAGAACAACTTGAAGAGCTCAATTGGAACCTCTGAACCTCTGGATGTGATGCTGATTTTCTCCGAAAGGAGCTCCTTTTGAAAGCCAATCTCCATGAATGGAAAACTAGAGAAGAGATTATGTGGCGGCAGAAATCTAGAATCTAGTGGTTAAAAGAAGGTGATCAAAATTCTGATTTCTTTCATAATCCTTGCTGGCTAGATGTGTTCAAAACCACATAAACTCTCTTACCAAGGAAGATGGGAAGAAAGAGTATTCTTTGGAAGGCATGCAACAAATTGCAAAGCAATATTTCCAGGAGTTATTTACAGCCCAACTCCTTGATGAGCTAGCCCAAAAGATAGTGTTACATACCCTTCCTCGTATTATTTCAGATTAGGATAATGAGAAGCTTACCATTCCAGTCACGGAAAGTGAATTGTAGAAAGTGGTGTTTAATATGAAGAAAGGAACAACTCTAGGACTAGATGGATTCTTGATTGGAATCTACCAAACTTTTCGGGACATTATCAAAGGAGAGCTCCTTCAAGTGGTGGAAGAGGTGAAGACAACTAAAACAATGCTAAGGAAATTAATAAAACCTTCATAGCTCTTATTCCTAAAGATACTGAAGTGGATGAAATTTTTGGTTTCAGACTTATAGCTTTGTGTAATGTTTTGTGTAAAATAATCACCAAAGTTATGGCAGAAATGCTGAAACCTTTCTTGGCAAGATCATATCCACAGAACAAAGGGGATTTGTCATAGGTTGCCGAATTCATGATGAGATTGTGTTGGCCCAAGAAGCCTTATATTCCATGGACATTAAAAAATCTTCTATGTTAACAGGCTTGATCTTTCCAAAACCTATGATCGAGTGGATTGGGATGTTCTGTCAAGTTTTGGCTCAATTCGGCTTCTCTGGGGAATGGATTGAATGGGTGAGAGCATGTTTGTTTTGAGTTTCATTTTTTTGTCCTAGTTAATGGCACTCCTTAGATTTTCTCGGCTTCTAGGGTGATACGTCAGGGTGATCCTTCATCTACCTTTTTATTCATTATTCTGGGAGAATGTCTGGGCAGATTGGTAGCTACAGTTTGTCAAGAAAACAATATCAGTGGTATTAAATTGGACAAAGGAACTCGTCCTCTAACTCATCTACAGTTTGTGGATGATTCTATTATGCTTTTGGGCAAAGCCACTTGCTTTGATGCTCAACAATTGTAGAAACTTCAAGGTTTTTTCTAGAGCCACTTGTTAGTTGGTTAACCAAGCCAAATCTAACATCATTTTATTTCATTGCTCTAGAAGACAGGGGGAACAAATTCTTAACATCTTCCACTTCAAAAGAGGCTCTCTTCCACTTAAATATTTGGGGGTCCCTCTTGCAACTAAACAAATTAGAGATTGACAGTGGATTACAAACATAGTAGATATGAAACTTTAGAAATGGACTAATAAATGTCTCTCCTCTGGAGGAAGAATGATAATGGTTAACACAATCCTCCAAGCCTTGCCAATATATGTTTCCTCTATCTTGAACATTCCAGTTATAATTTTGAAACAATTGGACTCTCTCTGCCAGAAATTCATGTGGAGTGGCTTACAGGAAAAAAGAAAGTGGTCTCTAGTTAAGGGGGAGATTCTTTGCCAACCTAAGCAGGAATGTGGCTTAGGATTCAAATCCTCTTCCAAGCACTATAAGGCTTTAGCATCTAAACTCTACTGGAGATTGCTAATGGCTCACTGATCTTTGGGCTGCCAATATTAGAGCCAAATATGTAGAAAATAATCCCCCCGAGAAAATCATTCGGGTATCTCTTCCCTCCAAAGGATCACCCGTTCTTGCAATCCTTAAAGTGGTGGAAGAACTTATAAAAAAACATTTGTTTTGGATTGTCAATAATGGTCAAAGTGCCAACTTCTGGACTGATTTGTGGGATGGGTATCCTTCAATCATTACTCAATACCCATAATTAAAGATAACCATGGATGCGTTGCATGAAAGGGGATGATTTAAGGTTGCTAACTACTGTAAGTCCACTACTCATCCCTGGGAGATTGGAAAGTGCTGGATTCCTACTTTGGAATGACCAATTCAAATTGGGGAGCAACAATCACAGATTGAAAATGTTCTTTTAGCCTGTCCTCTTTCAACTTCCCCATTACCTGATTCCTTAGCTTGGGGGAAATTTCTACAGTTGCCTACATGGTTTCTTCGGGCTACGCTTTTATATGCAGGGGTTCTTCTCATCCCCTTAAGGATATCCTTAGCTACATATGGCAGCCAACTTTATGGCCCAAGGTGAGCTTCTTTGTGTGGTTGGTGTTAAGGAGGAGAGCCTTAACTGGAGATAGCCTCATGAGACGTGGCTTTTATGGCCCCTTTCGATGTGCTTTATGCATGGATAATGAGGAAACCATAAATCATCTGTTTTTTCAATGCCCATTTGAGATCTACTTGTGATAGCTTTTATCAAAATTGTTTAACCTTCCCTAGATTAGTATTCAGTCTTTTGAGCCACTGATTAGAGAATGGCATAGCCACCTTCCCAAGGGTCAAAACCTTCTTCTGGTTTTGTGGTTCGCATCACCCTTTTGCTTTGGAACATTTGGAAGGAACGAAACAACATAATTTCCCAGTAGGACAACGGGGATTTTACGTATGTTTGGGAGAAGACTAAAATTAAAATTTGTAGAATCTATCAAGCATAAGATTTGTTTACCTCAAAATCTGATGCCAAAATGGTAGCACTTGCAACCCAAGATTTCAACAATGATTGCCTACCGACCTAAATGGAAAACTCAAATGGATGGACATTGGACAACCCCTCCAATCGGGTACAGTAAGGTGACTATTGATGGCGCTTGAAGGGGCAACCTGAGTTGGGCTTAGTATGGGAGGCATTGGTAGATCTTCTGATAGGTTTGTAGCCTCCTTCGTTGAAAATTTGTGATATATGACTAACAACTTAATGAAAATCAAAGCAGTTTATAGAGGGATGCAAGAGGCTTTGAAATTTGGGTGGAAAAAACTCCAAATTGAATCTGATTCCAAGGTAATTGTTAGCTTGTTATCTGATCTTGAGGGAGTTCATAGCAACAGTTGGCAAATAGCAAGAGAGTTGGCAAAAATTCATAGGCTACAGGGCAAGTTCCAGGAGGTCCAAGTCAGCCATGTTCATAGAGAAAGCAATAAAGTAGTGAATGGGTTGGCCAATTGGGCTCTTAACAACCACAACCTTAGTTATGGTCTGCCTCCTCTATGGTGGTTGACCACGCTGCAAGGGTATATGAGAAAGCTTCTCGATTTTGATCTGTACTAGTGAAAGCTAATATGTATCCTTTTCTATATACAACCCAGGGTTGGATTAATAGTTTTCAAGATTGACATACTCGAATATGTATTCTTTGATGTCTCTATAATATAATTTTGTTTCTTTGATATATATATATATATATATATATATTTATATAATTCAAACAACTATTAAAAAATATTTTGTACCACTGTATGGTCATAATTGCAAACAACAATTTTCACCCTGTTCACCTGAAACTACTGTTTAGCAAAATAATATACAACTTAAATTTGTTCCTGATCTGATTGGGCAACATCAATAAAAATAACATCAACCATGGAAACAAGCATTGTGTACCATGACAGGATGTTGAGCATCTCTAGTAATGGATACCAAATCTCATCTACTTTTGTGTAAACATTCAACTAAATAACTACTTTTCTTTTTACTTCTCTTCAATTACCTATTTGTGTATCTGTGTTTCTATCTTTGTTTTCTCTTCTCCAAAAAACATTCTCCTATTGTGGGTTGAGCCAGTCCACAAGTTTGTCACTTTGATTGTTTTGATATTATACAATCAACACTTAGCCTATTTCTTCTCACAAACAAATTTTCGTGCTTCATGTTTGCTTCAAAACATCAATTTACATTCCAAACTTACTTTCTCGTGGCCTCTTAGATGTCCAACGATTTCCATCTCCTCACATCTGACCCATCCATCTACCCCCAAAAATGTCAGTTGTTGCAATAATATAATCTACCAATAAAATAAAACCCTTCTTCCTTTGGTGTTGATTGCCTTAGTGTAGAACCCTACCTTCTGAGTTGCTATGAATGACGTATCCTTCCCAAAAATTTCAAAATTCATTTCTTAGTAAATAAAACCTTACTGCTACAATTTTACATTGAAACCATAAATGATTTCTAATTGTATGCTCATACCCTCTCTTCCTCTACTGATCATCTGGTTGCTAATTGTTGGATATGTGTTGTATACTTTGCATGATTTACACTCCTTATGGATTGTATATGTATGAGTGTTTTCACGGCCCATGGTTTTGTACCCATTATATTGTAATATTGCTTGGATGGTTTCTTATTGATGTTCCTATGTATACTCGCACATGCATTAGGGTAAATCAAAACTTTGAATTACGTTATTGTATTATAAACGATTGAGTTAATATAGTAAGGAAGAAGGTTGATGTGATGGGTTTCTTCTCAAAAGGGTTTTCCCGGGTGAAAATCTTTTGTATAATGTGCATGCCATTTTTCCTTTTTGTTATAGTTTATGATTTTGTTAGCATTGCTTCTCCTACATAAGTTTAGTGGTCTATTTTTCTTCAGTTTGTATTAGAGCTAGGGTTTAGCTTGCTTTGAAGAGCTAGGGTATCTTGGCCATGTGATAAATTGTTTCTTGAGTGGAAGCTTTTTACATAAGAATATTTGTGTAAAGGAAAATGATAGGAAGCGCAAAGATAGAGATCGAAAAATTTAATGGCTAGCAGAGTTATGGAAGCTCAAGAAAGAAGATTTTCTTGGGATAGGGATTTGTGGGTTGTGTCAGGAAAACAACCCCCATGTATGAATCCAAAAAAAATGGGGAAAAATGGATCAAAAGACAAAGAGTTCATTTAGACCGTCTTTCAGATTTAGTGTTGTTAAATTTCTCTAGAGAAGCAACCACTAAGGAAATTTAGGATACGTTAGGGACTTTGTATTAGACAAAGTCTATAGTGAATAAACTTTTCTTCGATAGAAGTTGTATTCTCTAAGGATGAACAATGACGACTCTGTGGAAAAGCATCTAAATATGTTTAAAACTATGATAAGCTGGTTAATTTTATTAAATATATTAATTAATATACTAGTTACTCATTAATTAATGGTTAGTTATAAACTACAGCAATTGTATGTAACTACTTTTTGCACAATAAAAGAAGAATGCACACACATTCCAAGGTATGCTTGACAATTTCTTTTCATTCTTTTAATGTTTATATCTGTTAACATTGGTATTAGAGCCACTGTTCAAGGAAGCCCTAGGAGAATTGTATGAAAAATATGTAGCCTTCGAGGAAGGCTTGAAAAAAGGGTATGAATTATGCACAGTGAATTGAAAAGTTAGGGATAAAAAAAGAATGGCATAAAAGAATTTTGCAGAGGGTGCAAAGGATCCAAAGCTTGATGCTAGGGCACATGATCTACTTGACGTGAGTCATGCAAATTGTAGAGGAAGACACGAGCAAACAAGGAAAAGAAGACCAGGAGGTCGTGAACAAAAAAACTAATTCCAATTGTGATTTAGAGTTGATTTGAAGAAAGACAAGACTAGATCAAATTGTGAGTCACGAGTAGAAGAAGAATCACGACATGTAGAAGGAGAATCTCTAGGCAAAAGGAGAAGTATGTGCACCATACAATGAAATATAATGTATGAAGACCTAAATCATGATTTCCATGTGTTTTGTAGGGTCACAATTTACACAACAATGGTATACTAGTTGTAAAGAAAAGATTGAAAAACAGAATGTGTTGCTAAGGCACAAATTTGCACACAGTTGCACACAAAAAAATCATGAGTTTTTTCTTGTTTTATAGACGTTGCATTTTTATTTTGTAGTTATTTTTGGGTTGGAGGGCAAATATTGTGTGTAAAATGGCCAATATTCAGAATTTAGTTCTATCTAAAGTGCAAAAATTGACTGGCCATAATGACAATGTCTAGAGGCATAAATTGTAACAATTGTGGAATATTGTGATTGTGATAACAACATTGAAGCAAAATTTGCTATGAATTTTATTGATTATGACAAGTGTCATAAGAAGGCCTTGTTATTGTTGAGGTTATCTGTGTTAGATGATATGATTCCCAAGGCCTAGAATGCCACTGAGGCAAGTGTGCTTTGCACCAGTCTGAAAAATAAGTATCAAACTTCAGAGAAAATTCGGGTCTTGTACTTGAAAAATATGCTATTTTATACAAAGATGAATGAGGGTGGATCCTTGTTAGAACATCTTCAAATGAAAGATCTTTGAGCTGTAATGTCCCCTCTTTCCTAAGGAGATCACCCGGTTATGCAGATTAGCCTATTCAGTATTCCCGTAGGCTAATGGAGGTGTTGAGGGAATAAATGGCGGGCAAAATGGTAATATTCAGTGGGAAAAGTTACTTAAAAGTGTCTATTGTTATATTTTTCTATTATGGAGTTATTTTTCGACATTAGAACATATTTTTATTCTAATAAAGTAACTTTATAAAATTTAAGTCTCTTTATGATATTAAAGTGACTTAATAAAGTCTAAATGACTATTAAATTAAAATGAAATAAAATATTTTTTTTCCCAAAGGGGGGTGACCCATATTGGAGACCTAAAAGTTCATAAAATGAGATTTAAGAGGAATTTGGAGTCCAGGGTTGGTTGGTTGGAATCTATATATTTTTCTCTTTCATTTCATAGAGGGGATTATGTCATTTTCTCAAAAACAGTTTTTTGCAAAGTGGAGCAGCGTTTTAGATGAAAATTGATTGATGGAAACCCTCTTTCAGTTCAGCCATAGGGGACGGAAACCCTCTATTGGATACTTGTGTTTGGTGACGAAAACCTCCAGATACGAAGGGCATTCATATTCAGTGAGTGCAAGGGTGTGAAAGGTATTATGCAATCAGGGTTTCAGGGAATTTATATCAGATTTAAGGGCCTTATAGCTAGGGTTTGAGTGGGGAGTTTGCTGCTATCACTTTGCAGTAATTTTACCAGTCTTTCATGATCATTTCCAGCCTTTGGACCATCATTTTCAATAGTGCATTGATGAAGATTCAGCGTTTTTTGGGTATGCAGTTAATGTAGTTCTTTTTTGTTAAAAATAATATTATGTTAGGAAAAATCTAATGGTTATGTTCTGATCAGATTTGAAGTTTATTGTAAAAACTTATGGCATAATGAAATAAAGATTTCCATTGGTCTTACATTATGATAAGTACTGTAGTTCCTCTATAGGCATCTATTATATCTTACATGCATTGAAACAAATATAAAATTGCAAGTAAACAATTAGAAATCAGAGCTCAACAATTGCATGCTAAGTGTTTGACGAAATGCCAAACCACTTAAACTGAAAAATTTGGATCAGATTTGGGAAGGGATCTTTCAAAACATCTCGAAGCCATAAACAAAAAGGTGGATGATGACAACTTTGTTGTTTTTGTTTTGAACAACTTGATACTCTCTTGTGATTCATTTGTGGAGGCTTTATACTTGATGACAGAAAGCTAGACACTGACTATTGATTAGGTCAGTTCCTATTTGCTACAAAAGGAATGCAGGGAGACACAAACTAGTGAGTCTAGTTTTGGACAAATAGAGAGTGCACTTGCTACTTAGTCAAAGGGTAAGTGGAAACGTAATCCTAAAAGATCTACTTCCAAATATCAGGGGAAGTGCTATTACTGTCATAAGGTTGGGCATATCAAAAAGGATTGCTGGAAGCGACAACATGCTCTTTGTCATAGCAAAATGTCAAAGGTGTAAGAAATGTTGCAGCAGTTGAAGCTGAATGAGATCTTGAATAAAAGTATGATCCCATGGCATCATGCTTAGATGATAGTACTACCAGTTGTTGGTTCTTTGATTCTTGTGCATCAAGACATTTCATGTGTCGCAAGGATTGGCATGTCAAACTTATTGCAAAAACATGTTTTTCTGATTTAGTTTCATTAGGTGATGGAAATTCACATGCTGTAGAAGGGATAGGAGATATACACATTTTATTGAATAATGCTGCAAAATTCAAGCTAAAAAATGTTATGTATGTTCCTGGAATAAATAAAAATCTCCTATCTATTAGTCAATTAATTGAACCCCAACATTTTGGTGAATTTCTCTAGGAAGAAATGTATTGTGTTTGATGTAAAACATGACAAAGTAGTAGCTCTATGTATTGGGAAAGGTAGCCTATATAGGCTTGTTGTTGTGGAGGATGATAACAACATTTCGTGGCATGAGAGATTTGGACATTTCAACCTTTAGTGCTTGGCCAAACTTAGAAGAACCAACATGGTTCTTGGTTTGCCTACTATCCAAGAAAAACAAGATATGTGTGTAGGGTGTTTGGCCAACAAGCAAAAGCAAAAGCCACTTTTGACTCAAGTTCGCAAGCATACAAACATGTTCTTAAATTTCATTCATGCAGATATTTAAGAACCATCTTGGAAATCATCTACAGTCCTCAAAGCGAGTTATTTTATTTTTTTGGTGGATGATTTCTCTAGGAAGATGTGGGTCTAATTTTTGAAAAAGAAGTCTGACCATTTTGCAACATTTTAAAAATTCAAAGCGTTGGTGGAAAACAGACAAGTAGACAAATCAAGACATTAAGATTCGACAATAGGGGTGAATTAACTTCCAAGCAGTTCAAGGACTACTGCAGCAAGGAAGGAATCTATCAATAGTTGACAGCCCCATACACTCCACAACAAAATGGGGTGGTTGAGAGACATAATCAAACTATGATGGAGATGGCTTGGTGTATGATGCATAGTAGGGGCATGTCGTACCAATTTTGGGGAGTAGTGAACACAACAATATATATATCTTGAATAGGAGTCCTTGCAAAGCTTTGTAGGATGTCACACCTGAGGAAGCTTGGTCCGGAATCAAACTTGAGGCAACACTTTTTAATGATTTTGGTTATGTTGCATACACTTTGGTTCTTGATAGAAAAATGAGTAAACTAGATTCCAAGAGTGCTAGATATGTATTTGCTGGTTATAATAACCAATTTAAGGCTTATAGACTTAATTGTCATAGTTGTTTGGAGATGGGTACGGGTACTAGTATGCCATTTTTTTGAAAAATAGATGGTTATGGGGAGACGACAACATACATCCATACATAGATAGATAGATAGAGAAATACAATTGCATTACTAGGCAATTGAGTGAGAGGGAGAGGGAGAGAGATACTATTGCAATACTATGCAAATGAAATACATACATTAGTAATTAATAATTGTAATTTAAAACTAAAAAACAACGTTAAATTTTAAAACTTAAACTAAAATTAAATATTAATCTATAAATTAAATATTAAATAATAAATTAAAAACATTTTAAAATAATCTGAAATTAAATAATAAAATTAAAAATAATAAATTTTAAAAACTTAAAATAATAAACATTAAATAAAAAAGTTAAAACCTAACCTATGTGCCCAATTTATTTTAAATTAAAATTAAATAAAAACTAAACGTATTTACAACAACCTAATTGCTAACCTAAAGGCCAAAAGCCTAAATTGCATTGTTGTTCAAGGCAATGTTGGCATTGTCGTGAACGACAATGTTGTTGCCAAAAAAATAAAACTACATTTAACAGATTTGAAGTTAAAACTTAGAACATCCCTGCTTTCCTCCTTCCGACCACGACGATTGTGAATCCGGTGATTGCAACTTCGAATCTCGACTACAACTTCGAATCTTGGCTGGTTATGGTATTATGTGTTGTATTTTGTAGTTTCCAGTTTAGGCTATGCATTTTTTTGACGAGGAAATTGCCACTAGACATCAGTCTTTGGTCAACGTCTATGGGTATGAGAAATGTCTCCATACCTGTCTCTTGTATCGGAGACATGTCCAGGTACTTGAGACATGTCCCAGGGTGGGGGACATGTCTCCCTGCAACATTGCCTATTGATGTTTCCACTAATAAGATAATCATTAGTCGAGATATTGATGTGAAGAATACCAAATCCTTCTTTTTTTGTAACCAACAAGCATTCTCTAAGTTATCTAGATCTAGTGCTGTCATTTTTTTTGGAAGATGAGGAATTTAGATTGTCTATTTCTCCTTCATTGACTCTAGTGCAATAACCCATGGCTGATATTTCTAATACTCCACTAGTATATCAGTGACAACTTATGTTGGTTAATAATACGGTTGATATTTGACCAATACAAGTTTCTTTGGTAAATCGGAGGGCCAATTAGTTTTACTCCACTCAATAGGATGTGTGGGAGGATGAAAAAACTCAGTCAGATGCATGGCCCCAAAGGACCCGAAAGAAAGTTGTTGATTCAGTTGAGAAGCATGTTTATTTTTCTCTTGCTTATGAACTTTTCGTGGTACCTGAACCATAGATATTTTAAAGCAAAAGGAAAACCTAAATGGGAGGCTGCTATGCAAGCATAATATGATGCCTTGATGAAGAACAATACTTGGAAATTGGTGGAATTATCGCCAGATAAAGAACTTATTGGGTGCAAATAGGTGTACAAAGCAAATCACAAAGTTGATGTTTCTTTGGATAAGTACAAGGCTTGTCTTGTTGCAAAAGACTTTTCCCAATAGGAGGGCATAGACTATAAGGAAACTTTTGCTTCCACTGCAAAAATGGTTGCATTTCAGTTGCTTCTCTCCATAGAAACTTAGTTTGGATGGAGGGTGTTTCAGATGGATGTCAATGGCGCTTCCCTGAATGAAAATTTGGATGAGGAGGTCTACATGGTGTAGCCTAAAGCATAGTTGGCATAACCGGTTGGGGCGAGTACTCGCCAAGGGCCCAAAATGGGTAACTGGTGGTTATTCGACCTACTCGGTCGAATAACCGGCAATAACCAGCAGAGGCAAAAAATAATTGAGATTCGCCCAAAGCACACAATAAGTAAATAAAATAAATGTTTAAGTATAAGTTTACATTTAGATAGGGACAGCTAGTTTTTTATACTTTAAGTTATATTTTATTTATATACTTTCAAGATGTTTGAGAGTGGTTTCAGACCTCTAGGAGCTATAATGCAAAATCTAGGTTTTGGAGGATCCTATCATATTTTAGACTTAGTTAGATTTCAGTGTTTCAGACTTAGCCATATTCCAAGGTTTCAAAATTTCAAGGATACGTCATAGAAGGGATGAAGGCTGCATGAAAGGATGTAGGCATGATAGAATAGTATGAAAACATCTCTTGCAAAGTGCCACAAGTCGATCCCATCCCATTCCCTGTGCATAGATTACTAGACTTTCTCAGTCTCCCTTGGTTTTCTAGAGAGCAGGGAAGAGAAAAATATAGATTCTTATAATTTGTACTTGTAGATTCTTGTATAAGTATCATTGTATCAGTTTTAATCTATGCATAGGGAATCGGGTGAGGTCGACTTGTGGCACTTTGCGAGAGATGTTCTCATACTATTCTATCATACGTACATCCCTTCATGCAGCCTTTATTCCTCCTACGATGTCTCCTTGAAATTTTGAAACCCTAAAATATGGCTAAGTCTGAAACCCTGAAATCCTGAAATCTGACTAAGTCTGAAATATGATAGGATCCTCCAAAACCTAGAATTTGCATTATAGCTCGTAGAGGTTTGAAACCACTCTCAAACATCTTGAAAGTATATAAATAAAATATAACTTAAAGTATAAGTTTACATTTAGATAAGGACATCTAGTTTTCTTATACTTAAATGTTTATTTTAGCTATATACAGTTTGGTAACCAACGACTAACTGGAGAGTACTCATGGTAAAAAAAAAAATTGTGGTTTTCCTAGTGTTGGCGGTTTTGAGTGGCGAGTATTAGCCTGATGAAATTCCTAGCGAGTAACCGACCAACTGGCGGTTACTCGCCGGTTATTCCATCTAAAGGTTTTTAGGTACCTGATAGTGATCATCTAGTTTTCACATTGATTAAGTTTATATACAAACTTAAGCAAGCTACATGAGCTTGGTATATTAAGACTGATCAACATCTACAAGATTCTAGATTCAGGAGTCTGTCAAAAGCGATGGTGATGACACTGATACTTATTATCTATGTTGACGATCTTGCCATCACAGGTAGTGGGGCATGAAAAGATTGAAAACCTCATTCAACAATGGTGGTTGGAAGGAAAACCAAGGTATTGGACTCATGTTTTCCTTTACAAAACGAATGAATTATCTATAGGCCAAATTGAATAAATGGAATTGGAATGAGTTTGGTGATGTCAAAGAAAAAAAGAAGCAAATTTTTCAGTAGTTGGAAGAGCTTAATGCTAATATTAGATCTTTGGGCAGTGTTGAGGACCTTCTTAAAAAAGAGCTTTTCTTGAAATCCATGCTCCATGAATGGGAAACAAGAGAAGAGATTATGTGGCAGCAAAAATTCTGAGTCCAATGGTTAAAAGAGGGTGATAAAAATTATACTTTTTTTCACAAATTTTTGCTATATAGAGGGGCACATAATGACAAAGTATCTCTGAACAAGGAAGAGAAGGAAAGAATTTTCGTTGGAAGGTATGCAACAAATAGCAATGTGGTTTTTCCATAAGCTCTTTACTGCTCAACCTTTGGATGACAATGCTCAACAGGCAGTGTTACAAACACTGACCACACTCATTTATGATCAAGATAACGAGAAACTTACAGGTCCAGTCATGGAAAATGAATTGCAGCGAGTGGTTTTTAATATGAAAAAAGGGAAACTCCATGTCCTAATGGATTTCCTATTGAATTTTATCAAAAGTTTTGAGATATTATCAAAGGAGATCTTAAGTTAGTGGAAAAAGTGAGGACAATGGACAATGCTAAAGGAAATAAACAAAACCTTCATAGCTCTAATTTCCAAAGTTGGGGAAGTGAATGGAATATCTGGTTTTAGACCTATAGCATTGTGTAATGTTCTATACAAAATAATCACTAAAGTTATGGTAGAGAAGTTGAAACGTCTTCTCCATAAGACCATTTCCCCTGAGCAAGGAGGTTTTGTTCCATGCCATCAAATTCATGATGATATAGTTTTAGCACAGGAAGCCTTACATTCTATGGATAGTCAGAAATCTCCCTCTATGTTTATCGGGCTTGACTTATCCAAGGCTTATGATCGAGCAGACTGGGACTTTCTATGTTGAGTGTTGGCTCAGTTTGGCTTCTTAGGGGATTGGATTGCTTGGGTGAGAGCATGCCTATCATCGGTTTCCTTTTCTGTTTTGGTTAATGGCACTTCTCAGATCTTTTTGGCCTCTCGGGGGATACGTCAAGGGGATCCTTTATTTCCCTTCTTATTTATTATCCTTGCGGAATGCATTGATAGAGTGGTCACTACAGCTTGTTAGGAACACGATCAATGGTATTAAATTGGCAAAAGGAGTTCGCCTTCTTACACATTTACAATTTGTGGATGATTCCACGCTTTTGGGCAAAGCCACTTGTTTGGAAGCTCAACAGCTGCAGAAAGTTCTTCAGATTTTCTCTAGATCTATGGGTCAGTGGATTAACCAAGATAAATCTAGCATTATATTCTTTCATTGTTCTAGTAGCTAGGAGGAACAAATTCCGAATATATTCCAATTTCGGCGGGGATCTCTTCCTCTTTGCTATTTGGGGGTCACTCTTGCAGCTAAACCTATCAAAGATTGGCATTGGATTATTAATAAATTGAAAATGAAATTTCAGAAGTGGACTAATAAATGGCTTTCGACAAGAGGGAGAATGGTTTTGGTCAACATAGTCCTCCAAGTCTTGGTAGTCTATGTTTCCTCTATTTTGAACATCCCAAGTAAAATTCTGAAGCAATTGGACTCCATTTGTCAGATATTTCTATGGAGTGGTTTGCAACAAAAAAGAAAGTAGTCTCTTGTAAAGTGGGAAAGTATGTGCCTATCCAAATAGAAAGGGGGCTTGCGATTTCATTCCTCTTCTAAGCACCCCAAGGCGTTGATGGCGAAACTCTATTGGATTGCTTATGCACCAAAATGATTTGTGGACAATTAATAGTAGAGCAAAATATGCTTAAAACAACCTGCTAGAGAGAACTATTAGGTTATGTCTTCCTCTTAAAGGGTCACCTATTCTTGTTCTTAAGGTAGGAAAGGATCTTATCAAAAAGAATTTGTTTTGGATTGTTAGTGATGGCCAACATGCCAACTTCTGTTCTGATTCGTGGGATGCTCATCCACCAATCAGATTTCAATATCCAAAACTTAAGACAGTGATGGAGCAATTGCATGAGAAGGGATGGATTAAGATTGCTCATTATTGTAGGGTTACTAATCAGCCTTGGGAGATTGGAAAATGTTGGATACCTCCTAGTGAGTGGCCAATTCAAAGAGCTGAAGATCAAAGTTCATGGATTAGTAAGATACTTTTAGTTCGCCCTCTTTCAATACTATCAAACCTTGATGCCATAGCCTAGGGGAAGAATTCTATAGGTGTTTATATGGTTTCCTCAAGATTTGATTTTTCTTACTAGGCATGACCTTCATCCTCTTAATGGTATTTTCAGTCAAATTTGGCAGCCTACTTTATGGCCCAAGGTAAGTTTCTTTTTATGGTTGCTTTTGAAGAAGAGTCTTAGCTGGAGAAAACCTCATGAGACGTGGTTTCGATGGTCCCTTTCAATGTGTCATGTGTTTGGACAATGAAGAAACCATATCTCATCTTTTCTTGTAGTGTCCTATGGGGATCTACTTGTGGAAGCTCTTATCCAAAATGTTGAATCTTCCTTGGATGCCTATTCAGTCATTAGAACATATAAGTAGAGAATGACAATGTCTATTGGCCAAATGCCAAAATCTTCTTCCGGCTTTGTGGTCTAGCATCTCCCTTCTGCTATGGAATATTTGGAAAGAACGCAATCACAAAATCTTCTGGCAAAGATGCTGAGATATCAATTTTGTTTGGGAAAAGATCAAAATCAACATTGTTGAATCCATAAAGCACAAGATTAGTTTGCCTCAACCCCTAATGCCGGAATGGGATTACTTATGTCGCTAGCTCCCATTGCAACTTTCTATGTCTACAAGGACCGCTTTTAATCTGAAAAAGAAAGCTCAACAAGAACAAAATTGGATAGTTCCCCCTTTTGGGTATGGGAAGTTGAACACGGATGGTGCTTTGCGAGGGAATCTGGGACATGCTAGTAGTTGAGGTATTGTCAGAACATTGAATGGATCTATTGCCTTTCTTTTCGCGAAAAAGATGGTATGTAATACCAATAATATGGTGGAGATCAAAGCTATTTATAAAGGGATGCAAGAAGCTTTCAAAATTGGTTGGCAAAAATTGCAAATTGAATCAGACTCTAAGGTTATTGTGGGATTGTTATCTGATCCTGAGGGAGGTCCTAGTAAAAATTGGCAAATAGCTAGAGAAATTGGGAAGATTCGTAGTCTGCAAGATAAGTTTTAGGAGGTTATTGCCATATTCTTAGAGAAAGTAATAAAGTGGTGGACAATTTGGCCAATTGGGCGTTGGATAATCACAACCTTCTTTGCTATGGTGTGCATGCAATTTTTGTGGTTGAGCAAATTGCAAGAAGATTTGAGAAAGATACTAGATTTGGATTTGCATCAATGAGTGATTATTGGTTCTCCTTTATGTTCACTGCATGAACTTGGACTATTAGTTTTCAAGCTTGGCATATTAGAATATGTATTCTTTGATTTTGCTTTACTATAATCTTCATTTTAAAAGAAAAAAAATTGTATGTAACTTCGTTTTACACAATAAAAGAAGGATGCCCACATGTTCCAAGGTGTGCCTTCTAGTTTCTCTTCATTCTTTCAATGTTTATATTTGTCAACAACTTTCCATCGAGATTAAAATGGATAAAGAAAAAGTGTATTACTTTGTTATGTTCTTTGCCAGATTCATGGGATAACCTTGTTAGAGCTATTAGTAGAACGACAACTACAATAAAGCTTTACGATGGAGTTGCATTTTTGTTATCTAGGGAAGTGAGGAAAAAATCCACATAGGACTATCTTATAAAGGATGCCTTGTTTGTGAGAGGTTGTCCCCAAAAAATAAATTAAAACAAGTTGGGGGATAAACAGTTGAAGTCAAGGGGTAAAACTAAATGTAAAGGAAGACCTGCGAGAAAATGCTGGGACTGCGAAAAACTGGGCATTTTAAGAAGCAGTGGAGTTAAAAAGGTTGAAAAAGGTAACTTGACAGATAATGCCCCTTCTATAGATAGGAAGAGCTCCAGTAAAGACTTAGGAGATCTATAGTTAGTAGGTTCAAGTACACATGGATGCCATGATGCATGGTTGATTGACTTTGCTGCTTCATTTCATATGACCGCCCACAAGGAGTGGTTTTGTGAATATGAAGAATATTAATGGAAGTGATGCCTTCTTAGGAGACAACTCAACATATAAGATTATATGCTGAAGAAGAGTCAAGTTGATATTAAAATGGGGAAGGGTTACAATCCTCCCTAGGGTTGAACACATTACATGTTCGGCTAGAAATCTGATTTCTGTAATCAAGATTAGTGATGTGGTATGTAGATACAACAAGATGAATGGTGTGGGTGTGTAGATAGTATTTAACAAGGATGATCATGTAATATCCCCTTCTAAAAATAAATACTGAATTCTGAATTTTTAATTATTTTTCCAAATACAAATCATCAATTCAACATTAAAACAACAATACTCACAATGATATTGATTAAATTGAAATTCTTATCGCAATTGCCAAAATACAAATAGAATATTGATGTATCACAACCAAACCCTAATATGTTGGAATAATAAACTTTGGTGATAAAAGAAGCCCTTACAGCCTGATTTTAATAGCTGAATGATGGTCCAACAACATGGAATGCAGCCGTGTAGTTGAGGAAGGATGGTGGCAAGCAAAGTGTGGCACTCCTTCCTAGGCTGGCGATTGTCTTTAGCTGCCAACAAAACCCTCACCAAGGTAGTTGCAGCAGTCCCAAATGCTGTGCAACAGTCCCACTTGTTGCTATTTGGGGCGCAACTATTCCCAAATAGTACGACCTTTGAACGGTTGAAGAAACTCTTATTTGTTGATCCAATGACATTCACAATTTTTTTGAATTTTGCTAGAACTTCCAGCTAATTGCAATCTAGAAATACTCTAATTGTTTGCCCAAATGTGATCTTTGTATGAAATCACCAATGATATGGGATGGGAGGGTTTGCATCCTTTAATCCCCAGTAGAAACTTGGAGGGTTTTCGTCTTCTCGATCTGAATGTAATGGAGGGTTTTTGTCCTCAAATGCAGAAGTTGAAAGCAAATGCTCAAACTCAAAATAGATGAAATAAACAAGATGATTCCGAATGACCTCTAGATTTGAATGCAATGGAGGGTTTTCGTCCTTAAATGCAGAAGTTGGAAGCAAATGCTCAAATTCAAAATAGATGAAATAAACAAGATTCCAAATGACCTCGAAGGCTCTCTTTTATAATTTTTTCTATACTTTTTTTTCAAGTTGGCATCTTACTTTAATAAATCACACTTTAATTTTTATTTTTCCCTTTTCTTTTATTTTTAATAATAATAAAGTAATTATAAAGTTGTCACTTTTTAATAAAATAAAAAGTAAGTCATTTAGACAACTTACAAATATTAACTTTATTATTTTTCACTTTATGGGAAAAGGGCCATGATAATCTGCCCTTCCCAAAGATTGCTTGTCCTCAAGCAATGCCTGAACCATCTTGAAAATACTTGGATCCCAAATCATTCTTTTTGATTCCCATCCAAATGTGAACCCTTGAAGTTGCTCTACTTGTTGATCTTCAATTCCCTATAAAACTTTTTCAGTTCTACCCAAATCTGTATCTGCAACTTTTAGCTTTCTTGAAAACTTTTCTTTATGGAGAATGATCTCTTCATTCCGCTTCTGCTGCACTACTCTCATTTGATCTTCAGATAAATCGTTGTTTGTATTAAGAGTTAATATTTTTGAAATATTGACTATTTCTTCAATTGCCTCTATGCATGTCATTTCAACCTCATGACATTCTCTGATTGTGATATATACGTGTGATTTGACATTGTAGCATAAAGATTAGTGAAGCCAAATTCCACCTCCACAATTTTATGTTCTTCCACACTATTGCCTTGTAGTTAAATTCTAGCTTCTATTTGCATGCCGGATTCTTATTGCTCTTCATTGATCTCGACAATTTTTTGTGATTGGTTTTTGTTCTTTTTCATGTTCATCACAATTGGAGAATTCTTTCCCTTAATTTTTTTGTAGATGTTTTGTGTAATGTCCTATTTTCTAAAAATAAAGTAATATTATGATTAAAATAAAAAATATTTTTAAATATTTTAAATAAAAGCAATAATATGCTTTAGCTGCCAAAAAGTAACATGTTGGCGATTTCTATCCAAATTGATTTGTAATAAAGAAGAGGACTCCTCTAATTTGATATAAGTCTGTCATTAATTTAAAAAGTATATTGGAGGGAAAGGATATAAAAAGGGATCCGTTCATTTTGAAGGGTCATGTTATGTTTTTAAATTGAATTTTAAGTTTAAGCACAAAACGCTTGGCTTATCTCCCTTGAAGACGAAAACCTTTATTGAAAACCTAAAGTTAAGGACGAAAACCCTTAGCTTCATTTGGGTAGCTTCATTTTAGAGGTTACAATGGACATATTTGATTAGTCTGGGACTCCTAGGGCATCATCTTGTGGGGTGTAGTAGTGGACCGGGTTCTAAGAGTGGAGCATCGCTATTGGAGATCTTATTGGAGGGTGGCAGATTGTTTGAAGTTAACGAACCATATGGAGGCCTTCAAAAGGGTGGCAACCCAACTTGGGAGGAAAATCTGCATGTTATTGGGGTAGATTATTTATATTTTGATATTTTTTGTCATCAAACAATACGCTGATATTTATTTGGGTTTGTATGTACATGTAAAAATCAGATTTGAAGAGGTTTTGTGGTTTGTAATTATTCTGATTTTTCAGCAATTATTTAATGGTAAAATATTGCAATTTGTGCCCTAGTTTCATAGTTCTAGAATCCTAAATTTTTGATAGGGTTTGAAAGAATTAATTTTTTTTATTGTTGGTGTTAGGGTTTGTGGTTGATTTCTAGATTTGCATAATATGCCCTAAAGGGGACATTACAATGGTATTAGAGCCAAATTCTTGGCTAGCTGTGGGGGTTTGAGTTGGTTTCATGCCAAACAATGATAGGGAAGTGAGGTACTATGAAAGCGAAACTTGAAATAGCCAAGGCAGAGTAAAATGGATGATTCGAATAGGGTTAGTTTTGAAAGATTCACCCAAAATCAAGAGCGGTTGACAGAAATGATGGATGACCTCATCCAAACCATAAAGGATATGAGTGGACATAGGCCACAAAATGGCGAAGGCAACAATTTAGGTACAAACAACCACTTTCCCCCTCCACCTAGGGTGATGATTGGATATACACGAAGGCCTAATCAACCCAACTTCCTTTGTAGGGAGGAAGTCATTTCAAAAAAGGAACAACCCTCTATACAAAATGATATGTCTGCAAACTATGAGGAATATGACTTTTCCACCGGCAATCAGAGAAGAAATGAGCCTTGCAAATTTTGTGGCATTGAAGAAAGGCAAATATGGTTCTAGGGTTGGTCGTAAACTAAACGATCCAAGAGATATTTAGCATGCCTTGAGAAAGGAAGCGGAAAAGAATTTCCAAATTGTAAGGGAGAATGAAGAAAAATCTGAGTTGCAAGTAATTATGAAGGAAAATGATGGAAAGTCAAACCCTCATGAGAATTTGAGGGAGGAAATCAAGTAGCAAGAGAATTCAGATCTGAAAGAAGTTAGTGAGCAGTGCATAAAAGAATCCACCATGCAAGTGGAAAGTGGAGAACCTTCAGTAGAAACATGTATGGTTCTTGATAAACACAAGGATGGTTGTGCCAAGGTAAGTCCCTCAAAAGCTCCTACTTCTAAATTTGAAAAAAAAAAGTAAACAAGTGGATTCCAGCCCAAGGTATGAAAAGAAAAGTCATATTTTAAGTTTGTTGTTTCATACTGGGCTATTTCAGATTTATTGTTATGATGGACAACACAGTGAAAATGATGATAGGGCGATGAACACTTTGAATGGCAAAGGGCACATAGGTCCTTTCATACAAGTTTCAAATTGCTTGTAATTGAATTTTGAGTTTGAGCATGAAACACTTGGCTTATCTCCTTTGAAGACGAAAACTTTCATTGGAAATATAAAGTTAAGGACAAAAACCCTTAACCTCATTTGGACAGCTTCATTTCAGAGGTTACAACGGGAATAATTAATCAGTTTGGAGCTCTTAGGGCATAATCTTGTGGAGCACAACAGTTCATCGGGTTCTAAGAGTGAAGTGTGGTTGTTGGAGACTCTCTTGGAGGGTGGCGAATCACTTTGAAGGGCTGTTTGAAGTCAATGAACCATTTAGAGGCCTTTCCAAGGGTGGTGACCCACCTTGGGAGGAAAATCTACATGTTATTGGTGTAGATTATTGATATTTTGATATTTTTTGTCATCAAACAATAATCTAGTATTTGTTTGTGAATTTTCAGACCTATATGTGCATGTTAAAATCAAATTTGAAGAGGTTTTGTGGGCTGTAATTATTCTAGAATTTTGGGCAATTATTTAATGGTAAAATATTGCAGTTTGTGCCCTAGTTTCATATTTTCAAAATTTTGAATTTTTGTTAGGGTTTGATATAAAAGAATAAAAAATTTCTATTGTTGGTGTTAGGGTTTGTGGTTGATTTTCAGATTTGCATAATATGCCCGTAAGGGGACATTACATTTTGCTTGAGTGGCTATCAACTTAACTTCTTTAACTCTTCTTAGCCATTCATCACACCTTTTCTGGGTCTTCATTACATTCTCTACACTTGTTTGCAATGTGGTTAGTTTCTTTTAAACCACGCTTCTTTTTCAAATAAGATTCCCTTACCTTTGACTTGCATGCTGAATTCTTTTTGCTCCTTTGTAGATTTTTGAGGCTCAGATTTTGACATTTTTATTTTCTTTATTTCAATCCATGTCTTTAGATCGTTTTGATATTCTTGCAACATTTATAAATTAGATTCTTGTACTGTTCTCATGATTCATATGCTGGCAAGATCACGACTCTAATACCGTTGTAATATCCCCTTCAAAAAATAAATACTAAATTTTGAATTATTTTCTCAAATACGGAGAATCAATTAAATATTAAAACAACAATATTCATAATGATTATGATTAAACTGAAATTCTTATTGCAATTGCCAAAATACACAAAATACTGATGTATCACAACCAACCCCTAATATGCTAGAATAATAAATTTTGGTGATTAAAAGAACCCGTACACCCTGATTTCAACAACTGAATGATGGTCCAATAGCATTGAATGCAGCCGTTCAATTGAGGAAGGATGGTGGCTATGAGGGAGGCCTTTTGTTAGGACCCTGTGTCCTACCCTTCTCTTTGCATTATTAGTGTACTAGTCGCTATGGATGCATATGCTTTGTAAGTTGTCCCTTTAACATATTTTAATTATCCCACGTACATGAGAAGTAATTGTTAGAATCGATTTAGTATTTAAGTAAGTGTTGAGGCCCAATGAATATATCTATGAATATTATTGTATTGAGCTTGCTCAAAGGAAGTTGCCCCTCAAAGTGGCCTGCGATTTAAAGGTTATTTTTCAAAGATTATTTTATTGTTCATTTGTTTTCTGTAGTTTGTAAATCTATGCAGAAGGTTCCTCACATCTAGTATCAGAGCACTTCTCAGCCTGTGGGTGGATTTTAGATATTTTTTTTCAGAAGTGACTTTCCAAGAGTTGTGCCATTTACGAAAATATTTTTCCTTCCATTTGTTTTCTAAATCTTCATTACAGGGTCGGATAAGGGCAAATACCCCTCCAGATAATTGTGGAAAGTACTTGGACATAAGTCGTAAAACTCATTGTGAGGAGTACCACAGAGACCTCAAAGTAGTTGGCCCATTGAGAGGGCTTGCTAGCAAAACAACGACTCCATTTCAATTGATTGGTTTCCACTCGTGAGATAAATCAAGAGCTGTCACTTAGAGGTAAATCCGTGGCTAAATTTTTTCTGAAGAGTGGTACTCGTTTAGACATTAGTGGTCAGAGAGACTCCTTAAAACCCTTAGGCAGTCGAACAGACTTGGGGCCTATCTCTGACATAATAGTTTCAGAAGACCATCAACAAAGTGATTACAGTTGAAAACAATTGGTAACCTTACACTTGTCGATAGACTTTTGGCAGGAGCAATCAAGCGGAAATCAATTTCAAAAAAAAAAATGGTTTTTCGCCATATCTCTCCATCTATAGTTCCGTTGACTCTCAAAATTTTCTGGAACACCTGAAATTCTATTCTGCATATTTTTTTCCTTGAGGGTCCATATCCAAATTCCACTTATATTAGCCACAAATCTCAATTTTTTTATTTTTCTGGGTTTTGCCATGCCTTCTTTAGTTTTTGTCCTCTTGCTTAGAAACTTTTACAGAGTGTTCCTTTTCTTTTTCTACTCCTTTGTGCCTCTTGGACAAATTTTTCAGTTTTTCCATTATGATTTTGAAATTGACCTTGCCTTCAATCCTACCCAGGTGCCAAAAAGTAGTAAATGTACATTTACTCCTGATTGAGTCCAAATTAAAAATTTTCTTTACTGATCGGGTCTTAAAATGCATTTTTATATCCCTTGCCAAAAAAAACATTGGTTATGGTAGCCACTCGTGTAAGCACAAAGATTATGGAGGAAGAAATTGCAACATTTAAAACCTAGGTCATCGAGTTAACCGATATGATGTGTGGACTGAATTAGCAAAATAGCTTTTTGCTCAACAAATTGCAGGTGTCTTCTTTAGAGAATAGTTTCTCTGCTCCCCACACATCATATGGGCCCAAGCTGGATTTTCCACAGTTCAATGGTACAAATTCTATAGGATGGATGTATCGAGTTGAGCAATTTCTCAACCTTCACAATACTTATTCTGTCAACAAAGTCTCAATTGCTTCCTTCCACTTGAAACAAGAAGCACTCCAATGGTACCATTGGTATCTCAATTCAAATGATGAACCCGATTGAAAAACCTTTGCATCCTTACTTCTGGGTAGATTTGGTCCCTTGGCATTTGAGGACTTTACAAGAGCTCTCACCAAACTCCGCTAGATAGGCACCATTTGTGATTATTAGATTGAATTTGAGAAATTGGCTAATCACATTGAATGGTTATTAGATGACTTCATCAAGAGTTGTTTTATTAGTGGCCTCCAAGAGCCAATCCGCTCGAAGGTGAAAATGTTTCAGCGCAACAACATGATGGATGCTTTAGGTCTCGCTAAGTTAGCAAAAGATAAACTCTTAGTGCAATGTCTACCTCCCACTTTTTCATCTGTAAAGAACACAACGAACCAATGGCCAACCACAACCACACTGGTCAAGCGCCTTATTGAGCCAGAGATGTGGGCTCGTAAAGAGAAAAGATTATGTTATAATTGTGATGACAAATGGGTAGAGGGTCACATGTGTATCACACAAAAGCTCTACTTGCTAGATGTGGAATCATTGTTAGAGCAGGACAACAAGCTTGATATCAAGGAATTCCAGGATGCTCAAGCAGAACAAAGCCCTTCCAAGGACTCAATGGCGCAGGAGACTCAACCTGAGATCTCTCTACATGCATTAGTAGGTGTTACCACTCCTCAAACCATGAAGGCCAAGGGGTTCTTTAAAAATATTTCTCTCACAATCCTCATTGACTTTAGCAACACTCACAATTTCATCGATCCTCGCATTGCTAAGTAGGTAGATTGCTTTGTACACCCTTATTATAGCTTTGAAGTCATGATTGCTAATGGGAGAACATTGCCATGTAAAGGTAAGTGTCACGATAGACGATTACACTCTTTGCTTAGATATGTTTGCCCTACCCTTAGAGGGTGTGATGTGGTCTTAGGGGTGCAGTGGCCCCGCACATCGGGACCTATTCTATGGGAGTTCTTTGAGCTTTGGATGCAGTTCATAGATAATGGCCAAAAGCACACCTTAAAAGGCTTATTGCCTAGATCTGTCAACATGATTAGTGCCCATCGAATGGAAAAGCTTCTAAAGAAAGGCTCACATGGGGTCATTGACTAGATACACTCCATCCAACTCTAGCTCCCCGCTGCTACTAACCATGCCACTGATTTACAAGCCGTCCTCGATAAACATGCAACCATTTTTATAGAGCCAGTGGGTTTGCCCCTTCATGCCCTGAAGATCATCGCATCCCGCTCCTTCCAGGAAACATCCCACCCAACATCCGACCATATCGCTATCCCCATCTGCAAAAGACTTAGATTGAACAGCTAGTACGGGAATTCCTCAAGTCCGGAGTTATTTGCCCCAACACCAGCCCATACTTCTGCCTAGTGCTTCTTGTCCACAAAAAGGATGGGTCATGGTGCCTCTGCATTGACTTTCGTGCCCTTAACCACCTCACTATCAAAGATAAATTCTCAATTTTGGTCATTGATGAGCTTCTTGATGAGCTCCATGGGGCAATTTTTTTTTCCAAATTGGATCTTTGTTTAGGGAATCATTAGATCTGTGTGCATGTTGATGACATTCCAAAGACAACCTTCCGTACTCATGATGGTCACTATGAATTCTTGGTCATGCCATTTGGACTTACAAATGCCCCTTCAACATTTCATGCCCTAATGTATAAAATATTGCAGCCTTTCTTCTGTCAATTTGCTTTGGTTTTCTTTGATGATATTTTGATCTATAGCTACACATGGGCCAAGCATCTCCAGCATCTTGACAGGGCCTTACAACTTCTAGAAGACAATCAATTATGTGTCAAGTAGTCCAAGTGTTACTTTGGTCAAGAGGAAGTTGAATATCTAGGGCACATTGTTTCAGTCGATCGGGTCCACGTGGATCCGGGAAAAATCAATGCCATGCAAAATTGGCCTCGGCGAACAACCGTCAAGAGCCGTCGTGGCTTCCTAGGCCTTACAAGATACTACCTCAAGTTTGTCAAGGATTATGGAAAGATCGTTACTCCCTTGACTTCCTTATTGAAGAAGGATGCATTCATATGGGATGTCGCAATTGACCAGGCATTTGTGGCACTCAAATAGGTTATGTGTAGCACGCCAGTTTTGGCCATGTCGGACTTCACCAAAACTTTCACCATTGAAAGTGATGATTGTGGCAATGCCCTAGGTGTTGTTCTTCTCTAAGAGGGTCATTCCATTGCTTTCATTAGCAAAGCCTTTTCTGGATGAAATTTGGTTTGTCTACATACGAAAAGGAAATGATGGCAATTCTGCATGCAGTACAAAAATGACGACCATAATTGGAAATCATTTTTGCATCAAAATCGATCACCAGAGTTTGAAATACTTCCTGGAACGGGTCTCATCACTGACACAACATAAATTGGTCAACAAAGTCATGGGCTATGATTATGAGATCACTTACAAGAAGGGTAAAGACAATGTTGTGGCAGATGCTCTTACACACACATTCAAGGACTAGACTTCCCTTCCTGCCACCTCCATGCACATTTTGAACAGGTTGGAATATGTACACCAAGGGTATGCATATTATCCCTCCTTACACCACCTCATTCAACAATTGATCTCTAACCCCTCTCTAGTACCACATTATTCATGGGATGGTGCTTCTCTGCGTTACAAGGGTCGTATGGTGCTTCCCAATAGCACAGACCTTCATTAGGCCGTATTCTATGAAATCCATGCTTCTTCACCAGCAGGGCACAGGATTTCTCAAAAAATGAGTGGGCACGTCAAAATATCTTTTGGAAAGGGAGGAAAGGGGAAATTAAATAGATGGTGGCCGAATGTGATACCTGCCAACACAACAAAGGTGAAACAACAGTGATTCTTGGTTTGTTTGAGTCCTTGCCCATTCCTACTAGGATTTGGACCGATTTTTATGGATTTCATTGAGGGGCTCCCTAAATCTGGAGGAAAAACAGTGATCCTGATCGTGGTAGACAACTTCTTCAAATATAGTCATTTTTGTGCCCTCAACCATCTTTATACAGCCTCTATGGTCGCACAAGTTTTCTTGGATAAAATCTTCTGTCTTCATGGCATCCCTTCTTCAATTGTCTCCGATTGTGATGCAATTTTCACCAACCATTTTTGGACAGAGCTATTCTGATGCACAGGCACACAACTGAAAATGAGCTTTGGGTATCACCCCAAACAGATGGCCAAACAAAAATTGTCAACAAATGCTTGGAAACATTCCTTTGTTGCTTTGCGTCGGAAAAACGGTAATAGTGGGCAAAGTGGCTCCCCCTCGCAAAATGGTGGTACAATACCTCCTACCACACTTATACTAAAATGACTCCATGTGAAGCGGTTTATGGTCAAGCACCCCCAACACTTCTCCCGAATGCCCTTGACAGTTCCCCAGTTTAGGTGTTCGACACTACTCTCCGACATTGGGATTGGATTCTTAGCACCCTGCGGGGCAATCTCCATCTGGCACAGAACCGAATGAAGTAGCACGCTGATTAGCACCGCTCTGAGCACACCTTTCAAACCGACGATATGATTTTTATTTGTCTACAGCGATACAAGCAATCATCCTTGAAACTTAAAGGGGGTCATAAGCTTGCCCCAAAGTTTTATAGGCCATATAAGGTTCTCCAGTAGATTGGGTCTGTTGCCTACAAGTTGGAGCTTCCACTTTCCTCCCGAGTTCAGCGAGTTTTTCATTTCTCCTATTTGAAAAAAGTTCTTGGAACCACCATCAGAGTGAAAATAGTTTTACCAGAACTTGATAATGAAGGCTCCATCCTTTTCGAGCTGGAAGCAGTCCTAGACAGGTGCACTTGCCAACTTTGTTCCTGCTCAATCATGAAAGTCTTAATCCAGTGGCACGACATGCAACCAGAAGATGCCACATGGGAACCACTATTCCAAATTTAGCAATGATTCCCACATTTGAAGCTGAGGACAAAGCTTTTTTTAAGGGGAAGGTGATGTTAGGAACCCATGTCCTACCCTTCTCTTTGCATTATTGGTGTATTAGTCGCTATGGATGCATATACTTTGTAAGTCGCCCTTTTAGCATATTTGAATTATCTCACATACATGGGAAGTAGTAGTTGTTAAAATAGATTTAGTATTTAAGTGTTGAGGCCCAATGAAGACATCCACAAATATTATTGTATTGAGCTTGCTCAAAAGAGGTTGCCCCTTCGAAGTGGCTTGCGATCTAAATGTTATTTTGAGTAATTTTTCAAAGTTTATTTTATTGTTCATTTGTTTTTTGTAGTTCATAAATCTGTGCAAAAGGTTCCTCACACCTTTGAATCAAAGGAAAATAAATTTTGGAAGAAGGCAATAGATGAAGAAATGAAGGCCGTGGATAAAAATATGACACGTGACTTGGTAAAATTGTCTACTAGTAGAAAACTTGTTCGCTGCAAATGGGTGTTCAAGAAGTTCAATGCAAAAGGAAAAATGAAGAAGCATCAAGCTCACTTGGTAAGAAAAGGATTTTCCTAGGTGGAGAGGGAATTGATTTCAACGAGATTTTTAATCCTGTTGCAAAGCTACTTTGTATTAGATTTGTTTTTCTTGTTGTGATTGTTTTCAATCTTGAAGTAGAATAGATGGATGTAAACAATATTTGTGCATTGGGAGCTTGAGGAAAATTTGGCGTAAACAACATTTTTGCATTGGGAGCTTGAGGAAAATTTGGCGCAGCCATAAAGTCTTTAAGTTAAAGGAAATGAGGTCTTGGTGTGAAAGTTGAATGAGTGTCTTTACAATTTGAAGCAATCACCGAAGATGTGGAATTATAAGTTTGACAATTATGTGTTGGGACTTGGGTTTGTATGAAGCAATGATGCTAACTATGTATTTCAAACACGTTGGGATTATTAGTACATGATATATTGTTTGGTGTGTGCACAAATGTATAATGAGTTGTGATAACAACTCATCCCTATAAAATACAGATTGTGTAGTTGTGTGTGATAAGGTATGGTCCTTCTTTATAGGAGATCATTTGCCTTATATGCAATTCTCTATGGATTGAATATAATTAATCAAGTTTTTCAGATGTTAAGGTCAAACCAAACATAATATTTGGTATCAGAGCCCTATTTTTCTGTGCATGTTATGGTAGAATACTATTATTTTCCAAGGGCAACTTCACTATTAGTTCTATTTCCTCGATTCATGATATCTATACTTTGATAATTGCATTGTTAGGAGTGCAGATCAGTATTTGTGAAATTAGAATTTAATATTTATAGGTGTAGTTGTAGATTGTGAAGGAAGACCTCTTCTCATCCATTATGAGTTAGTTGTGTGAGGTGTGTTGTTTAAAACAATTTGTGTGCTGAAGGGAATCTTGGGACGAGGTGTGAAGATGTGATTTTGACTAGTGCAAACTATGTCAATGCAACAAGCCTATATGCAGTCTATGCTTGATTTCAATGTATGACATTCTGATAAGCTAGTCACATCGTACCATATATCTGCAATTTGTGCGTCTTACAGATTTGTAGTCTCGTGTGGGTGTATGCCCTAACCTGATCCTTCAACACTTATCTAGCATGTCAGATTTATGCAGACCTTCAACTATGCATTGTATCCTTTTGTTAATCAGCATGCCACTTCGTGCAACTCTATCATGTGTCACAAACTCTGCCTTGGGTTTATCTTGTGCATCTTCTATTCTCTATGCACAATTGTTCTTCCATTGCTTGTGCATCTGATTGTGCATATTGCAGTCCCTGTGTGACATTTGTGTAGCAGTCCTCCATGTGCATCAACATTCTCGGATTCTCTGTCATTGTGGAATGTGGCCATTTGAAGAACTTCGTCCACTTCACGCATCTCTGCTATCGTTAGCATGGAGTGAGATCTTTTACGAATAAAACCTTTATTAAGGGTTATATATTAGAAGCTTCTTTTAAAATTGTATTTTATCTATTTAATATCGTAAATAGGATTTGTTTAGTATATAGTATGTCAAGATAATGTGTGATGCATTGTCAATAATTTGTCATTTAATCTTTTTAGTATAAAAGAATAGTCTTTGTTGAATTTTTTATTTTATTTTTGGATGAATTTTTTATTTTGTTGAGTATATAATTCATAATATAGATTTTAGGTTGTCTCTCTAATAATAGTCTTAAAAGAGGTTATTGGGAGTTGAATTTTGTTAATTAAAGCTATTGTTATATTTTAGCCTCTGTGGTTATTTTTTAGTGGTCTAGCTATTTGTCATGTTTATATTATAAAATAGGTCAGGCTCATTGTCATCTTTTTCAAGTAAAGCATGTATGTCATTAAAGTCAAGTCAATATCAAAAACTTCTTGTAATGGACACAATATTGGGCGAATCCGACGTCCTTCGAAACATGTGTGGAAAAATGTTTGCGCTGAATTGACTAATGCCAAAAATGATAATTAGTGCAACGGCTACCGTTTAAGCTATTTACAATCGAGTAGCAACGATCAAGGATAGAGGCTACAAATGCAAAATTGAATGATAAGCCCAACACTTACTGTAAACAAAAGTGTGTATACTGTGATGTGTAAAAACTTCATAAGTGATATGCTAGTGAGAATCCCAACATTCATTGGAGGTGAAAGCATCAACAATTGTGTTTACATATGTAGGTTATCACTAGAAGTAGAGATGTAAGTGATATGTTGGTGAGAAGCCCAACACTCACTAGAAGTGAAAGCGTGAACAATTGTGTTTATGTATGTAAGTTATCACAAGAAGTAGAGTGTGTATCTAATCTATTTATGAACATGTGTATGTGTTGACGTACATATTTGTTTCTAGTACATATGGTGTGGTTCCATCCCTAGATCCGCACTAGGTAGGGGAATGTTAGGATTATTAGTACGTGACATATTCTTTGGTGTGTATGTGCAAATGTATGAGTTGTGATAACAACTCGTCCCTTTAATTAGGGATTGGGTAGTTGTGTGTGATAAGGCATGATCCTTCTTTATAGGAGATCATTTGCCTTATATGTTAACTCTCTGTGGATTGAATATAATTAATCAAGGTTTTTGTGTGTTAAACTTAGATCAAAAATAATATTATCGTAGTTCTGTATGCGGATGACATGTTAATTGTTAACAAGAAGGAAATGATCAAGCAAGTTAAATCTTAGTTTGATATGAAAGATCTAGGTGCTGCCAAATTAATTTTGGGCCTGGAAATTAAAAGGAATTGACTAAACAAGAAACTGTGGTTGACTCAGAGAAAATATTTTGAGATGATATTACATAGGTTTAGAATGCAAGAATTTAAACCTGCGAGTACTCCTTTTCTTGTTGGTCTAAAATTATCTGTTGAACAATGTCCCTAGACACAAGAAGAGATTGGAGACATATCTCATGTTCTTTATGCAAGTGTTGCTGCAAGCTTAATGTATGCTATGATCTATATGAGATTTGACATTGCACATGTAGTGGGAGTTGTGAGTAGATACATGTCCAACCTAGGGAAGTAACATTGGATGGTTGTGAAAAGGATCTTAAGATACATGCATGGCACTTCAAATTATGCGATCTGCTACAAAGGAAGACATGGGGAGAATAAATTAGTAAATGTATAAAGCTTTTTTGATGCTGCCCAGGTTGGAGATCTTGACTGCCAATGATCTACAAGTATTTATGTGTTTAACCTATTTAGTGGAGCACTCAGCTAGATGTGCAAGATGTAGTTAGTTGTTGATGCATTGTACAAGGCTTTGTTGATGATGCCTGGGTTGAAGATATCGACTACCGAAATCTACAAGTGGTTATGCATTTAACTTGTTTGGTGGAGCAGTCAACTAGATAAGCAAGAGGTAGGTAGGTGTTGCACTGTCAACTACAGAGGCCAAGTACATGGCAGCTACTCAGACAAGTAAGGAACTTATATGGTTAAAGAGGCTGTGTTCTAATGTTGGTTCTTATAAAAAGCAGTAAGGATGGATTGTGACAGCCAAAGTGCAATCTGCTAAGCAAACATCCCTGATTATCATGCTTGATCAAAGATTACTGAGGAACAATACTATTTTTTTAGAGATATGGTTGAAGACAGGGTGTTGTTGAAAAAGGTTGATAAATTGGAGAGTCTTTTTGATTCATTGACGAAGTTTGCGAGCATTGAGAAGTCTTCTTGGTCCAAAAGACAAATGGGCATGGCTTCCCCTTGATGCTAGAAGTATGTAGTTGTCATCCCCTATGCAAAGTGTTCGACAAGTGGGAGATTGTTGGTAATGTGTTGTATTTTTTGCATGCTTTACACCCCTTATGGACTTTATATGTATGGGTGGTTTCGTGGCCCATGGTTTTGTATTCGTTGTAGTGTAATATCACTTGGATGGTTTCCTATTGATGTGTCTACAAATAGTCTTACATGCATTAGGGTAAAGTAAAACTTTGAAGTACGTTATTGTATTGTAAACGGTTAAGTTAATTCAATTAGGAAGAAGGGTGTTGTGCTGGGTTTTTTCCCGCAAGGGTTTTCATAGGTGAAAATCTTGTGCAGTGTGTGTCTTTTCCTTTTTGTTGTAGCTTGAGATTCTGTTAGCATTGTTTCTACTACATAAGTTTATCAGTGTATTTCTTTTCACTCATTGCTTAAAATATTGCAGTCAGGCTGGGCTCCTACCCCACATCTGATAAGCTGTCTGACTTCAACCATCACCCAATGATTTTCCTCAAGTCCATTAAAATTTCTTTTCTTTTGTAATTCAAGATTCCCCCCAACAGTTGTTGCAATACAAGAGTCAATGGGGGTGATGAACTGCATCTAGCTGCCATAGTTCTCCATTTTACCACTGCAATACTTTGCAGCTTGTGTTTATGTCCTATCCTTCCTGCGGTAGGATTTTAGGGCATTCTTCTCTGGATTGAATACATTGAATGCAGAAATCTTGGAATTCTAATAAAGAAGTCGAAATATGCAAATGAGGACAGTTACATTGCCTCATTTGCCAGGTTTATACCTCGATGCATCCATTGGGTTTGAACAAATATCCTTGATTCGGTGGCTTCAACATTTTATCATCTTGATACTAGCTTCTACACTTTGGTAGTCTAATGTGCTTTGATATAAAAAAATCCTGTTACATATATAATTTACCTTTAATATATGCAAATGAAAACAGTTACTGTGCCTGGTTTGCTAAGTTCATACTTCGATGCAGTAGCTTTGACATTTTATCATTTTGATACTAGCTTCTACACTTTGATAGTCTAATATGCTTTGATAAATAAAAACTCCCTTACATATATAATTCACCTTCAATATATGAAAAATCACCTTATAAAGATTTTACTATCAAAACTTACTTAAAGTGAGATAATAAACTTTCACATGACCTTTATCATGTCTTCACCTTATTGCTCCCTTTTTCATGTATACCACAAACTTGACGATTATCAGACCTATGATTTGGCTTTAGTATGTCTTTCAATGGCTGATCCTTGTTACCTCCTCATGATCTGCAACTTCCAGTACTTGCATCCATAGCACTTTGGCATCGAGCATGGCCTTCACACCAGAAGATATTGAAAAACAAACAAAATATTTTTAATTGAGAAGAGCATATATTTTGTCTGATACATTTCCCCCTTTATTCATATAAATGGGGATTACAACAGCCACCTATTAGTAACCACTAACATTAAATGTAGGTTAACATTTAATGCGATGTATTTACTAACAATTGTTTAACCTTTTCATGTTACTTCCTAAGACATTGGATAAAAGTGTTCAATATCTAACTATTTTTAAAATGAAAGTTTTCATTTTGGTGATGGAAATGACATCACTACATTTTTTATTCATAGATGCTTTGGTTATTGATCACATTTTTCCTTTCTTTGAACCGCGTAATCAACTTATGGCTAAGCTTGAAACTCTACACTGATCATTTTGAAATTCTAACCTGGAATACTTTTATGTTTAGTAGTTTTAATTCTATATTCTGCCAGCATTTTAGAAATCATGGACTTAATTTAGTCAATTAAAGGCCATTATTCATACAATTGTGAGAATGGTGTTTGACAAATTACATAGTTTAGAAATCTGAATGTATTTGAATTTCAAATCAATGAATACTTCAGATTTCTACCAAAATGCCCCCTTTTAGATTAAGTAAATATCGTGAATTTTTAATTGTTTTCCATTTTTCCATGTGCAGGTTGTCAACATTTCGATGGGATGTAATATGGCTACCATTTGGCCCTCTTAGGTGCTCTCTTCAACCTTGTTACTCTTAGGTGTACGCTTGGTTTGTTGGGATGGTGTTTCTCACTTTGCACGTGATCATGATATGTTTTTTTTCCAGTTCCAGATTGCACAACATGAAAATAGTAGGGCAGTGGAGTGGCATGTAAGAACATGTTTGGCTAATGTGGGTACTACAGTTTATTGACATAAAATGAGTAAATAGTGAACTATGGTATACAATTAATGCAGAGTACATAATGATACCTGGGAGGAGCAGACCCAAAATGTGCAACATTTGGTTTCCTATACCAGATTTCCCCGAGGGCATGAATTCTCTGATAATGCTTACATTTTAGCCCTATCTTTTCTATGATGTTCACTAATTTCTTTGTGGGGAGATAATCAATATTGTAACAAATCAGATAAAGCATTCATACGGTATGGGAGCAGGGAGCATCTCTCTTTTGTAGCATATCAAGAGATTTATTTATTATTTGAGATTCTGTGCACGCAACCTTCAGTAGTTTGTATTTCTCTTCATGATCTGTAAATTATGTAACACGAGCTTGCATATCAGCCTGAAAACAGGCCTGTGGTACGCACTTATATGTGGTACATGTGTATGGATTTGGAATGCTCTGATTTTGATGTGTGCCTGAAATTTACTCCAACTTTGGAGCCAATATCCCCTGAAACAGTGACAGCCAGCACGCACACTCCATCTTTAAAAAAGATCACAAAACAAAGGAAGAGAAAAAGTGGAAAAACACTACGATACATAAAAAAGAACAAGGAATTTAGTTTTTACCAAAAGGAATGAAAATCCCAAAGCGGTGGATTACATTTAACATTCCTTCCCTTATTAACAATACTTAAAAAGTGCTTGTGTGCTAAGTGTCACCTTGCATTTTAAATATTTCCAACATGCATGGGGAAAGCATTTCATTAGTGTAATGACTTCTAATGGAGTTCATCTTGCGATGACTTAAAAAAAATCCCACAAATATTTAAAAAAAGCCTAAATAAAATGATATTGATAGTTGTTAGAATGTTATTTCACCCGTAGTTCAAAAACTCATACTCGGCAGTCCAAAACTTTGACTCATACTTGGGACTTGGGATTTTCTCGGCAACTTTATTGATACTTTAAAAAACACATAAATTGTCATGTCCCTTTTTCAAAATATTTAATTATGTAAATAATTTAAGTTGTCTAGAGTCACTTTATTTCATAACATAAAAAAATGACACTTATGTATTATTATTATAAATGGGGCCAAAAGTACTATTTATTAAGTGGGTCAAAAAGGTAATAATTATTTAAAAATGTTTTAAAATGCTTTTAGGGTTTTTAAAATGAAAGGTGAAATTATACAAAGAGGAGCTTGGCACAAAAGTTATTGTTCGTTATTCATTATTCACGATTGAAATCAAAAACCATTTTTCCATAGCTTGAGTGTTTGGTTCAACTCTTGCATTTGAGGACGAAAACCCTAAGGTGGATTAAGGCTTGAGGATGAAAACCCTCTACCCATTTGAGGTGATTCCTTTCAGGAATCGTTACTGTGCTTCAAATTAGCTCCAAATTTTTTGTTTCAGTGTGTAACCTTGCTGAGGGTTAGAAACATTTGCCAACAACTGCATTGGGGTTTGAAGAGGAACAAATTTCTGTTTTTGGATATTTTCATGTTGCTGTATCTGGGCGTACAACTTGTCGTCCTCGAAAAGAGTGTTGCACTACAGATCAAAGAAGGGTGCATGGGTTTTGGGGAGAAATAAATGCAGATTGCTGCCCTTGGAAGTCAAGGCCACCCTCCAACTGACCACCACTTCAACTACAACCATGCCACACCTTCATATTGATTGTTGTACCTTGTCTTTGTGGTCAAAACGTTGGTATTTATTGCTGAAATCAATATTTATGGACTTTTATAGTTAGGATTTGATTATTTGTGGAATTCTATAGCTAGGGTTTGCTGTAATAAATTTGTAATCAGCGTATTGAATAAATGTTCCAGTTGGGTATTATTAAATCTGCATATTTTCAGTTGCATGTTATTATCTATGGTTTGTTTTAGATTTGTTTCAGTTTGTGTATTCAAAAAAATAAATAAATCATAATTCAGAATTTTTTTGAAAAGGGATATTACAGTGGTATTAGAGCTGTGATGTTGCCAGTCTGTGAATCAGAAGAGAAATCATGGGATTACCTACAAAGGAAATGAAGTCCTTGCATGAAGCCATAAATCAAAGTCAGAGAGATTTGACAAGGGCAATATAGAGGACCAGGAAAGAAACCATGACAAAGATAAAAGTTTTGCAGAATATAAATCAAATTGAGGCTACCCAAAGGCTACAAAAGGACAGGGAAAGATACAAACTTAGGGCACCTGAATCCTTGACTAGTATCAAGGTATCCCTGATAGTTTTAAATCTGAAGTTTACTTTGATGAGTACTTGGAGTTACTCGAAATGAGATATCTAAATAAAAGAGGTTTGTATGAATACCTAAGAGAGATGAGAAAGACATAAATCAACTATGCAAGTTGAAGATAAGGAGATCTTATGTAATGACCCCTTCTCTTTGAGGGAGCTTTGAAGACCCTTAACCTAATTTTCCTTTGTTTCCCAAGATTAAGGGAGGATAAAAGAGAAGGGGAATGTATGGTTTTATTTGTGAAATTCAAAAAGTACTTTATTGTTATAATTTTCACTTAAATGGGGGACTTTAAGGGTCACGAGTGCTCCAAGGTCTTAAGTGGGAGTTATAAGGAATTGATCTTTTTAAATGTTTTAAGTTTCCTTTTAAAATGGAATGCACCTCTTGGAGGGAAGGTTATAAAAGGAAGTTGAGGACTCATTGAGGAGTTTAGACTATCTTTTTGAATAATTGAATTTCTGAGTCGAAGCACACAAAAGCTTGACTTATTGCTTTGAAGACGAAAACCTACAAAGTGACTGGAAATAAGGATGAAAACCCTTGATATCCAGTTTGGACAACTTCGTGAGGTGGTTGTATTGAGCGTATTTGGCACACAAGGGTGTTTTGAACACCATTTTGTCTTCTATAGGTGTGGTGATCAGGTTTAAGGGTTGGGCGAGTTGATTGGGAGCTCAAGAGAGGGCAACGAGTTGCCTAAAGTTGCAACGAACCACCTTGGGGGATCAACGAACCCTTCCTAGGGTTGCGCAAAGGTCTTTCAAGGCCTATTTTGGCCATTGCTTGGGTGTGGAACAAACCCTCACTTTTGATATTTTTGTGATAATTTCAAGCCATTGAACATTGGAAAAATTAGGTTTTTGAATGATTATTGTTGGCTGTAATATTTGATAATTTTCTATAATTTTTGGAGTAATTGAATATTATTTTTGTGTCATAATTAGGCACTTACAACAATTTGTAATTAATTATTAATTTTATATATCTAGGGTTTGAATTAATTCAAGTAAATTACATATTTAATTAAGGTTTTTTGGAAAACCCCCTTCAATTTTCAGCGCTAAAAGGGATATTACAGTGATATTAGAGCCATAATCTTGGCCAGTTGTGGGGTTTGAGTGATCTACATGCCTAATAGTGATAGAGAGGTTAGGTACTACAAAAGGGAAAAGAAAAAAGAAAGCCAGAGCAGCAAGAGGAACAACAAATGGAAGAAGAAATATTCATAGAACAAACAAGGCATAGAGACATGGAGGACAGGGACAATGATAGGTTTGAAAGATACACTCAAAGTCAAGAGCATTTGACAAATATGATGGTTGATTTCATACAAACCATGAAGGACATGAATGGAAACCAAACACAAAATTGTGAAGGAAGTAATTCAGGTAGAAACAATAACAGTCCCTGAAGGGGAACGATTGGATCCTCATAGAGGCCTTTTCAGCCTACTTTCCCACGGAGAGAGAAAACCATTTCGAAGAGAGAATAAAAGTATTCCATATTGGAGGATATTGCTGCCCACTACACAGAGTGTAGGACTCTTCCCATTGACATCAAGGGGAAATGACCCTTATTGATTTCATGAAAACAAAGAAGGGTAAAGTTGGTCATGGGGCTGCCCATAGACCAAGAAACACTACATGAGATCTACAACATGCCTTGAGAAAGCTCACACTTTCCACTTTTGATGGTTCACCAAAATGTTCAGCTAGGGCATGGATACAAAAGGTTGACACATACCTCACACTTGGACCTATGATGAAGGATGATGCCATCAAATTTGCTACATTGCATTCGGAGGGAACTGCCCATGAATGGTGGTATCATGGATTGATAATCCAAGGGCACAACCTCATAAACACTTATGAGGAATTTAGTAGAAGGCTGGTGGAGAGATTTGAAAGGGCTGTTTCAGAGGTTCACTTCCGAGAATTGGCTCAATTGAGGCAAAAGACTTCCATGGAGGAATATGTGACTAATTTTCAGAGAATTTCAATCATGGTAGCGGATACTTCAAAGAAAAGGCTTGTGTCATCGTTCATGGAAGGGTTGGCTGATCCTCTAAGGGGTTTGGTTAAGGCTTTCAACCCTCCTACCCCTCAAAAGGCCATTCAAAAGGCTCTTAATCTAGAGTCATCAGCCCTTAGGGGCAGAATTCTGCCTTTTGGGCAGCAGAAAAACAACACTTTTGGTGCCTTTGGACAAAGGACCAACACTTTTAGGCAGCTTAGGACTGCCATTTCTGATTAGCCCAAAACAGCCCCCATTGGGCAGCAAAGGAAGCCTTTCCAACAAGGCTTAGGGCAGTCAAAGGAGCTGCCAAAGGTAAACAAGGATTGGGGTGAGTCCAAGAATGAGCTAAGAAGGAAAAACTTGTGTTTTTCGTACAAAGATCCATGAACACCGGGACATCGTTGCTTTGGAGAAGGGCAAGTTCACTATATAGAGGTGATTTCGGATGGTGAAGATGAAGAAGAAGAGGTGGAGGCAGCCACCTATGAGGAGGATCAAAATGAAAAGGAGGAAGAGGATAATTTGGATGGCATCCTTGACACCCTTTCAGGAGCTCCTAGATATCATGCCTTTTGAGTGAGAGGGGTCTTGCAAGGAAAGAAGGTTACCATGCTCATTAATAGTGGGACCACCCACAACTTTATTGATGAGAAACTGGCAGCTGGATGTGGGCTGCAAACTATATTTCGAGGCTTCATGGTAATTGTGGCGGATGGCTTCACCATCCCTTGCACTAAAAAAATTTTCAACTTGAGCATCACCTTGGGTAACCATAAAATTGAAGATGATTTTTATGTGGTTGGCATAGGAGAGATTGATTTGGTACTTGGAGTGCAATCGCTGCACTCAATTGGGGAATTCACCCAAAATTACCAAACTATGGAATTCAAATTCAAAGTAGCTAGAAAGGAAGTGGTATTACGTGGGCTGAGCAATAGATAGCCTATGATAGTGACCTCCAAGAGGATGGAAAAAGCCTTTCAAACAGGGCAAACTGCATGGGTAGATGAATTCTTTGAGCATAAAAAATTCTGATTTAGAACCACAACATCTTCATAAGGATATTCAGCCCATCCTTAATAGGCATTCAAGGGTTTTTGGGGATATCTCTCATGGATTGCCTCCGGATAGGTGTTTTGAGCCACATTGTGGAGTTGGAACCGTGTACCAAAACGGTAATCACCACACCTTACCACCATCCAAGGGTCTGCAAGGATGAGATTGAGAAGGCCATCAAAGAACTCTTGGAGATAGGCCACATAAGGCCTAGTTCGAGCCTTTTTGTTTTCTTCAGTAGTGCTTGTGAAGAAGGATGGAATTATGCGAATGTGCATAGATTACTGCTTATTGAACAAGAAGACCATCAATTCTAGGTATCCCATACCTAGAATTGATGAGCTTCATGGGGTGAGGTATTTTTTAAAGATTTATTCGAAAACAGATTACCACCAAATCCGTGTAAGAGGAGAGGATGTTCAGAAAACAACTTTTAGGTGTCATTTTGGGATTATGAGTTTTTGGTGATGCCCTTTGGATTAACAAATGTTCTTGCCACTTTCCAATCATGTATGAATCATGTTTTCAAGCAATACTTGAGGAAATTTGTATTGGTCCTTTTTGCTGATATCCTTGTTTATAGCAAAACATGGGAGGAACACCTACAACACTTGGACGTGGTGTTGGGAGTGTTAGGGCAGCAAGCTCTCTTTGCCAAGACATCTAAATGTGAGTTTGGGGCTTCTTAAATTTTGTATTTGGGGCATGTAATCAATGCTCAAGTAGTCCATGTGGACCAACAAAAGATTCATGTCATCTTGGATTGGCCTTCCCGCAACATTGTCACCACATTTGAGGGGATTTCTTGGTTTGTGCTACTATTATAGGAGGTTTGTAAAATGATTTTCACAACTTGCTGCCCCTTTAACAGATCTAAAATTAGTCCATGAACTCAAAAAGGCTCCTCTTCAACTCACAATTAGAACAACTTAACCAAAAAGTACCTTTTTACCATTTGAAGAGGGAAATTAGTGCTTCCTTTGTGAACCTCCTTTCCCTTAGCCTATAGGAAACACTGAAAACAAGGATAAGGGTCTTCCTTTGCTTTATTTTCAAAAAAGGGGGCATGACATGCTCTCTCCAAGAGGTGGAGACTAAGGACAACTTCATTTTCAGATGCTCCATTTATTATGAGATCTGGGGAAGATACCACTGCATCTTCAAAGACTTGAACAACAATCTAGCTACTTTATTTAGATATACAAACCAACAGTGCTTGGCCCTTTATTTTTGTGAGGTTGTCACTTTTTGGTGCAGATCCCTAGAGGGGGAGCTTAGAGGCTCTAGAGCTCCCATATTGATCACCTCTTTCTTTTAGCGCATTTAAGTGATTGGTAGCACTAAGCATCCTTTGGACACTAGTACATCACACATCAGAACTGATAGATCAGTTAGGTGGCGCTTCTCTCAATGCATCACTACTCAGATCTCCAAGCTTGCTATCTCTCAAGATCATGGCTTTGCTTTGCCTCGTCGGCGAGGCTATGCCCCTCTCTGGCGACATGGATCTACTACTTGCTAGCTGCCCCCCAGAGCACAGGGGCAAACTAATATTACAAACTTCTCTACTATGGGAGTTACATCGGCATTGGATGTTAGGGGAGATTTTAGAAGTTTCTTGCTTCCTCCTAGGATCCTCCAACCTAGCTCCTCCGACTTTATATACTCACCGGACAACATTATCAGATCTCTCATAGTGATCAATAATGACTCAAATGATTCCTCTACGTTAGGCACAGACAGAGGCATTCGATGAGATTTTCCTCCATTCTGCATTGGCACATGCTCTTAGGGATTTTGTTTGCCCCTCATTACCATTTGTATTGGTTTCTTTGCCACTTGTGTTAGTGCACGTTGCTCTTTTTGTCTTTGTACTTTATTTCTTTGGTTCTCCTCTAGGATTCTTTCTTCCTATAACTTTCTATTGCTAATGGTTGTATCCTTCAGTCCCTTTGACCTACTTTTGGTCATTTGTGGACATTAATATGATTTCTATTTCTATTTATTTGCTCAAATATAGCCACATTTCTTTCCTACTTTGAGTGTGCACTCCTTCCATGTTAATAAAAAATACATAAAGAAATATAATCAAAATGAAAAGCAATAAAAAGGAGAGATTAGAAGTACATGTAGATTTACGTGGAAAACCTGGAAGTGTTCCAGGAAAAACCACGGTGCAAGGGTCTCTTAGTATTTTGATTAATATCTGGAATCAATCCGCTATTACATCAATACATAACCACCCTCTAGCTCCAATAACTAACAACCGTACTAGTATACTTTCTCCCAACTCACAAATTCCTTTTATAGAAGGAACTTGAATTAGAAATTGCGGTACAAAATTGTGTAGTATAGTTGCATGTGCCGTATTGTATGGACACCCCAAAAATGCATTGTACTAGTCGTCAACTACTCTATCAATGTTGAAAGAATAAAACTGACTTCACATACCAACAATCTCCCACTTGAAGTCAGATTTCTACCTTGTGAATAACTCATTTTACTAAAAGACCAATGCCCATGTTGCCAATCATCAATTAATGTGCAAGCCTAGAGAAGTTTTGCACCAAATGAACTTCTCTCTACCAATGGGCTTCGTCAACATATCGGTTGGGTTTATATTTGTGTGTATCTTGGCCAAAGATATTTGTCCTTACACCAAAACGCGTGGAACTAGTCGTCAACTGCTCTATCAATGTTGGAAAAATAAAACTGACTTCACATACCAACAATCTAGTGCTGATCATGTCTAGCATTTTACTTGACTTGAGACTTTTCTAATCCTTCTTCCATTTTGAAATGGATTTGCCTAATCCTCTCAATGAATCTTATTGCTCTTGTCACCTTCAAATCTAGCTCTTCTTATTCTCCTTGTTGTGCCATTTCAACATCAAGTGGGTTAGTAGGCAAATGCTCAAAACACTCTTGAAAAAGTGAATTGTTAGTGGATGCAAGTACTGCCCTATTATATGAGGGTTGGATATATGTGAAAGACTCATCCTAAGTCCTTAGATATTCGTTGTTGTAGCCCCTTATAAGTTGTACCAAAGTAATCTGTACAACTTCTGTTTGCCCATCGGTTTGAGGATGGAAAGCTATGCTTTTTTGGAGTTTAGTATCCATCTTGCCCTACAAGATGATCCAAAACTTCCCAAAAAATTTGAAATCTCTATCTAAAACAATGGTTGTAAGAAAACCAACATGCACTTAGACATTAGAAAAGAATAACCCATATACTTCATGCCATTTTATTGTCTTCTACAATGAAATCAAAACACACATTTTGCTAAATCTATTTGTAACAACATATAAATAGTTATGACCATGCTTAGACATTGACAAAACCCCCCACAAATCCATACAGATGCTTTTCCATGGTCTAGTAGGCATAGATAAACCATAAAGGCATGGAGAATGATCCTTTTTAAACCTTAGGATTGCTTGTACAATATAACTTACATCCTCTAATGAATCTAGCTGCTACTTCTTGCATATTGGGCTAATGCGCATACCTTTTCAAATGAGCCATGGTCTTGGCAACACCAAAATGGCCTGAAATTTCGGAAGCATGTGCATCCCTCACTAATATAAACCTTTATCCCTTTGGCACACAGTCTATCCAACTTGTAGAGTAGCTCATCGTTGAGGTAGCATCCTCCATTGCCTTAAACATTAATCATCTTGGCCTTCAATTGCTGGAATGTTTGCCCAAAATCTGCATCTTGTGCATATGCTTCCTCATAAGCCTCTTTTGTGTAGGGCTCAAGTATTGAAATTGTTGCCAAATCCGTCATCAATATAAGCCTTTCTCCCTTTGGCACACATATGCTATCCAACTTATAGAGTAGCTCATCTTTGAGGTAACATCCTTGATTGCCTTCAACATCAATCATCTTGGCCTTAAATTGTTGGAATGTTTCCCCAAAATATGAATCTTGTGCATATGCTTTCTCATAAGCCTCTTTTGTGAAAGGCTCAAGTTATGAAATTGTTGCCAAAGCTGAAGCTTGCTTTGTAATTGGTGAACTAGATAGCATATCTGCCACATCATTTGTTTTTATTTTCTTGTACTTGATCACCAAATGAAATTGTTGAAGAAATCCCCGCCACTTGTAACTTCGTGCTTGCAAATATTGAAGAGATTTTTGGTTAGTATGTGCAATAGTTTCTTTGCCCAACAAGTTGTGCTTTCTTTGAACTAGTGCGCACATATTTCCTTATCATATCCAGTATATCCTTTTACTTTAGAAGAAAAATACATCTGAACAATATCGAATTGGTCTACTTTCTACAACAAACTGCCCTATAGAAAACTCACTTGCATCTATATTTATCTTGAATGACTGCTGCAAATTAGGAATAGCAAGCACTAGTGCATGGCTGATTTTATATTTCAAAGAATCAAATGCACTATCATGTTCCTTACCCTAATGAAAACTCTTACCACTTGTTGCAATATTATGTAAGGGTGCTGTGATGGTGGATGAAAGTTAGAATGAACTTTCTCATGTATTGAAAACACCTGGGCTATATGGCCCTTCTAAGCGTGTGCCAATTAGTTATAGGCTCAAACTTTGTTGGGTTCACTCTCTATTCTTCTCCTACAACCACATGCCCCAAGTAGACTATTGATTGTTTTGCAAACTCACACTTATACATATTGCATAAAAGCTGTTTTTGGCCTTCTCTATATTGAAAGACTGCTGCAAATTAGGAATAGCAAGAACTAGTGCATGACTGATTTTATATTTCAAATAATGAAAAGCACTATCATGTTCCTTACCCCAATGAAAATTCTTATCGCTTATTGTATTATTATGTAGAGGTGCTACAACGGTGGAGAAAGATGGAATGAACTTCCTTGTGTACTGTATTTCTCCAACAAAACTCCTAGTCTTCATGGCACTCTTGGGCGTGTGCCAATTAGTGACAACCTCAAACTTTGTTGGATCCCCTCTTAGTTCACCTCTTACAACCACATGCCCCAAGTAGGCCAGTGATTGTTTTGCAAACTCACACTTCATATTATATAAAAACCTTTTTTTATTAGCACCACATGGCCCATAATGGTGGTGCGGCGGACAATGTTGTACTTGGCAAAAAGTTGCGGATTTTAGAATGCGCAAAGGACAACAATAAACCAATAACGCACTTGAATGCGGAAGTCTAATATACAAAATAACACAATTTATTTTCAGTATTTAGAATACAGAAACATACATATTTGTATAAGATTTCGGTAAGACTAGGAATGCAAATTCTTGTAATTAGAAGGCAAATACTTCCCAGTTGATTTGTCTAGACTGAAAATAATTACAGAACTACAAATGTGTGTGTATGCTATATACACTAAGCATTCTAGCAAGCTCCTATTTGGTCTTTGTGTGAGCGCTCATTTGTCACTGCACCATTATGAAATGGACTGTTACAATATATACATCATGACAAGAAGTGGTTACAAATGACTATAGTTATAAGAAGTGGTGACTCATCTTCTAGTTGAGTGATGGTTGAACTTCCTCTAGGTGTGTGGTTGGACTTTTAGTTGTGTTTTCCTTGACAGATCTGAAGAAAGCCAGTTGGCATGCCATGTGGTAGGAGAAACCTTTCACGTGGATGGTGAGTGTGAGTTCATGTGCAACATCACAAATACATGTGTGACATGTTGCTTGGTATTACGGAAATTTATGGAGGTACGAGACAAGGCAAGTGATGTGTGTGTGACGCAGGTGGATGTGTTTTATGTGGAGTTCAAATGTGCATGCGTGACATTAGACTCTTGCGTGGCAAGGAACAAGGCATTGAGGCAACTTGGGAAGGTACTACAAAATTGCACATAAGTTGCAAGATACTATGCATGTGAGGAACCCAATGTCCAAGTGAGAAGTGCGCAAACTTGTGCACAGATCATTTGCCCTTTCTTGAGGAGCAATGGTCCCCATTGTGTCTTCGGTTAGCTATAGGGGCCGAACTTGAAGTCGCTAAAGGTTGTACCACTTACCTTGATCAATGTATTGCCTTACCTTGACCATTTGAAATAATTGATGTGTGTCTCAACCAGTGCGTGTTATTGTCACTTCAAGAATCTGATCCTTCTATGCAGTGCACAAATGTTCAGGATAAAAATAGGAAGGATGATGCATTGTTGTTGGCTCAAGCAAAGGTGGGTACTATGGCTTAAGGAGTTCCACATTGAAGATTGGATGCAAAATCAAATACTTCGATAGGTTAAGAACAAAAGTGTTCTCTCTAGCTATGCGTAGGGATGGTGTATGGACCATAGTGTAGAGACTTGATCTTCTGGTGTGGACCCTTGAAGTGTTCCTTCTAAGGATGCAATCAAACCTTGTTGCCCACCCTGAACTCATGAGGTGTGCGGTGTGCGTCGTGGTTCTCTTTATACTTACGTTGTTGGCATGAAAGATTTGATGAACATGTTGATGAGTGTTTTGAATGCGTTGCATAAACTTCAGCTTTTTGTCGACTTCCTGTTCCTATGCATGCAACTCCGTGGAAAATGGTGTGTGGTAGTATGTCTAGAGGTGCGATTGGTTGAAACCCAAGATGTGTTTGGAATGGACTGTGCCTCATAGAGCTATGAAAACCTATATTATAGGCATGCTAAATGTGTAGTAGATTATCATCCCAAGTGCATGGATGCACACAATTGTACATGTGCAAAAGATGAACAAGTGTGTAGTTGAAAATTTCCATTTGTCCATCTGTTTGGGGATGAAATGGTGTAGATTGATGTGTATCCATCATGTCCCACAAAGCTGGCCAGACGTGGCTGATGGACCACGGGTCACAGTTAGACACAATAGATGTTGGCAATTCAAAATGATCCTAAACATGGTTGAAGAAAGAGCATGGGGTTTCTCGCACGTTGATGCCTTTCTTGCAAACAACCATGTTGGCCATCTTAGAGCCACTACAACAAACACAAACTCGCTCTGGTGTTTTATCATATGCATCCTAGTCATGAAATTCATGCCGGTGGATTCCTAGACCTTGGATGGACCCAACAGAGGTGTGTAAAGTCCTAGCTTCCTATGCGTGGGATTGACAATGCAACAAGGGATGCAAGAGACTATGTGGCACTCAACATTTGTGGGCATGTGCGGCTAGTAGAAGTACAATTGCAATGCTGTCAATGTCTTGGTAATGCCAAAGTGTTTGTTGTCTTGGTGTAATGTGCCTTCTAGATGAGTCTTTGTAGAGGTGTGCCATCAGGAATATGAAGATGTCCAAGCTTGTTGGACATGTAGAACTCCTAAACTTGTTCACCCTATGTAAGGGCGGTATAGGCATCTACGAAGTTTTTGTTTGTTGAGTAGAGAGATACCTAGTTAGAGAAGTTGTGGCAACACTTGCCCAACATTGTGATGAGCGTGTGAACCAGCTAACGACTAAGGCAATTTGAGGCCGTATTTCCCTTTCCCTTCTTGTGTGTTATCACTAAATGGAATTGTTGCAAGTAAGTTATCCACTAAATGTCGCGCACATTCTTCATCTTGCTCTGCATATGTAGGAATGGAAGTGGCTTATGATCAAAAAGAATAGCCGTCAACTTATGCAATAAGAAGTGATGCCATTGCTTTACCTGTTTACACAATAACATACAACTCTTTCTCATAGGTGGAGTATCGTTGAATGTCTCTGAGTGATAAACAACCGGATGTCCATTATGCGTGAGTATCGTGTCAAGTGCATAGTCGGGAACTGCCAAAACAGGTGCTTTGTAGTGGTTCTACTAGAGCTTCTCAAAAGCATGTTGTTGTGCAGGTGTCTAATGGAATGCAAGTCCAATAAAACTCCTCAATTTAATGAGATTGTGAGGCTTTGGCTAATATTGGATAAACTTGATCATCTTTGGATCTACATGGATGCTTTCACAATCAAATGATGTAGCCCATGTATTGAATTTGCATTGTGTCAAATGTACATTTTGCTAAGTTGGCTTGCAACTTGTGTTAGTGCAAGGTGTCTTAATACACACGAGATGTGCTTCACATGATTCTCCCAATTCTAAAGATCAGGATGACATCCAAGTAGATGATGACAAAGGAGTTGAGGAAGGTCCTAAGTAGATTGTCCATCAAGTGCATGAGTATTGTTGGGGCATTGGTCAAGCTGAAAGGCATAACCAACAATTTGTACAATCTTCCTTGCTTTTGAATGTTGTCTTTTAAACATCCTTAGGATGGACTGGTATTTGATGATTCCCTGACTTCATGGTGATCTTTGTGAAGTATTGTGCACCTCAGAGTTGGTCCAGGAGGTTGTCAATGTGCAATATCGAGTATGGTTCTTCACTGTTATCTTGTTCAGCATGTGGTAGTCAATGCACAAATGCCAAGTACCATCCTTCTTTGGTGCAAGGACCATCGAGCTTCCACTTGGAGAAGAGCTAGGCCTTATCTTACCTTGATTAGGAAGCTCTTGGATTTGGCGCCAAACTTGATCTTTCTCCCAAGTGGACCTGTGTAATGTCCCCTTTTTGAGATTAGAATAATATTGTTATTTACAATAAAAAGTATTCCTAGATACTTGAAATAATATGTTTAAGGGGGACTTTATGTCAGCCACCCCTTTTCTATTTTTGATTGTGACTTAAAGAGGGGCTTTTGGAGCATGGGTTAACTTAACCCTTAATGAAGATTAGACATGATCTTTTTAAAATTACTCTAACTCTCCCTCCAAGTGGAGTACCCCTTTTTGGGAAGGGTTTGATGAAAAAGAAGAGTATAAGAAGAGGAATGATGATCATTTGAGAGCTTACCATGTTTATGAATTGAATTTATGAGTTTAAGAACAAAATGCTTGGCTTACACCCTTTGGAGTCGAAAACCTTCATTGGAATTGAAATTGAGGATGGAACCCTTCAACATTCAGATTGGGCAGCTTTATCTAGGAGTTGCAAAGTGCTTCATTGATTTGCTTTTGTAGTATTTTCTTCATTTTGAGAGTGGTGATTTCATCTTTTGGGATTGGTGACTTGTTTGGGGATTGGTGCCTAGGGTTTGGCCTGTATTTGAGGGCAACGAACTTGTATTGAGGTGTTGAAGACCCCTATTCAAGGGCTGCGTTGGATTCTGAGGTGCTGAAGACCCCTTTTGGGAGCTGCTAGGAGTTTGTGGACAATGTTTCCCCCTTGAGTTGGGCGATCCCCTTTGGGATTTGATTCGAGGATTTTAAGGGTTGTGTAAGCCTAAATTGCAGATCTAAGCATTGAATAATATTCCATTATTTTTTTATTGAATTTTCCAGCCATAATTGTTCCAAAAAATACAAAAAGAAGGTATTTATCTTGTAATTGTCTGAATGTTTTGGCAAGTATTTGACAACGAATAATTGGTATTGGTGCCCTAATCGTTCATCTACAGCATTCTGAATTTATTGGCTAGGGTTTGAAATATTCAAATTAGAAAGTTGCAGTTTTGGCACTAGGGTTTGAAAAGGAAAAATTAGAAAATAGTTGTTGGTTAGGGTTTACTGTTTATTCCAAATTTGCGTAATTTTCCCTAAAAGGGGACATTATAGTAGTATTAGAGCTTAGATCTTGCCAGCTTGTGGGGTTAGATCAAAATTTTAATGCGGCACAATGGAAGAGATTGGGAAAGAGAAACTCTACATAGCAGGGAGGAAACTAGAGCGTCCCTGCCAACCAATAGGTGACCTAACCAACATCTTGGAAGAAGTAGAAAATGGACTGTCAAGGTAAAACAATCACATGTAACAATGGAGTGGGCGGTGAAACCTTCATTGATTTCCTTGGTCCAGACCCAGCTCTTGAGATACCCAGAGAAAAAGGTAAGGCTTTTGGTTACTAATTGTACTAGTGGATTACAAGGACAACAACTTCCAAGGTTCCTTACAACAACGAAACCATGAGGGAGATATTTCAGCTGATTGTGGAAAGTTTTCAAGGTCTAGAGGACAACAAAGGACCTTTTGATAGGAGGGTTACAATTTTAAAAACTATGGAAAAAATTAGGTCATGTGTTTTGATGTTAGATTTAGAATGTGATAAACTTATTATTGAAATGTTTCAACCTTTCCTTACAGCTGCCAATGCGAATCATACAATTTTCTTTGTAACTTCTATGCAAACAATTATGATTAGACAATTATGGTTTTGACCTTAAATGAAAGTGATGATATTTCCAAGTAATTATTATCTATCTTATTGGAGAGGTTGAGGCAAGAACGGAATATTTCCCCAGTTGTACACATGTTGATTGAAAATGTTGTTAAGAAATGGGAAGAAAAATTGAGGCCTTATTTGATAGTAGAGGAAGAAGAGAGGTCAACATCAAATTTTTTTGAAGTTAAAGAACATGAAATTGAGAAAGAACACTCAAAACATTCTTATGAGACAAAAATCTTCCATGATAACTCTTTGAAAAGGTATGTTTTAGAAGAGAATGCTGATTTTTGCATTGATTCTAACAATAGTTCATTTTCATTGCATGACTCTGGATTTTATGAGGGAGATTGGAAGAAACAATTGTTAGTAACAAATGAAAAGGAGGTGCAAGTTCTAACAGAGTTGGATAACACAAAAATGTTTCTTGAAGAATTAAGGCAAAAGGTGAAGAGGGAACACTTTGAGAAAGTTGTTATTATAGCAGATTTACATACAGTTAAGGATGCAATGGAGACAATAAAATCAGACTATCTGCATATGGTTAAAGACAAGGATTTGGCCATCAAATTTGCAGATGAGGCCTTCGATGCATCTAAGACAATGACGATTAAGGTTGATGAGCTCACCTTTGAGCTTGAATCAACCAAGAAATCTTTGGAAAATACCCTAAGGGCACTTCTAGAGGTAGAAAATCAGCTTGATGTAGCAGAACAATTTAGGGAGCAAGAAAATGAAGCAAGGGCAAAGGAAATTAGGGAGGTAATTGATGAGCTTGTTAGATTTCAAGAAGATTTTGATTTAGAATATTTTTCAAAAAAATCAAAAGTTGCAAGTATAGAGTTGGGGCAACAAGAAGATTGGTTTGAGCAAGGGGATAGAAATAACTTTCAATATTTTGATAATTCACTTTTTGAAATGGATACAAAATCAACTTTTGATAATCTATTTGTTGAGACTTGAGAGGGATGCTCAGATAGTTTGTAGTTCAGATTTTATAGTGGGTGATGATTGTAGAAGGGTGCATTTGAAGACATCAATACCACCAGAAGACTCAAGGATTGGGAGTTGCAAATTTCCAATATTGATGTGGGATCCAAGTGAAAATTACAGACTTAGTGCTGCTGTCATCATGCAAATTCTGAGTTAATTTGCACCCATATAAGCGGGTTGGCAAGCATTGTCAGTGATGGGAAGGAGCAGTCTCCAGTTGGTGCCTGTTGGGAAAGGATTCTCAGCCCTTATTGAAGTGTTTTCAGTCACTACAATGCTCACAATTTTTGTTTTTGCACAGAGGTTTCAACCTTGCAGCTGCTATCCCATTTTCAAGTTGCTAACTTTGGTAAAATTAGATTATAAATTGTTGTTTCCAGACTTGAACAACTGCAAATTTGATCATTTTAAGGCCATTAAATCATTGGGGAATGCAGGTTAATGCTTTCATCTGAAAAAAAATGAATACTTCAGCCAATGTAGTTCATAATCTGGAGGAAAATCAGGGAATTCATGACTGTCAAAATTTGTTTCCAGCTTGCATACAAACTGATTGTTGTCCTTTCTTGGAAGGACTAGCTTACAATATGATCAATAAAAATCATCGAATTATTTTATGAGCTACCAAAAGATATCATTGTTAATAAGGTTGATAGCTACACTTGCTGGTCCAAATTGTTTCATCTATCAGGTAAGAGATTAGAACTTGAAGGTTGGATGGAAATTTTCAGGCTTGGGGAAGAGGACATCGTTGGATTTCAATTCAAGAAGGAACATTTGAAATGTTTGCTTATGTTGTTGGTTCCAAGTTGTGAAGCTTGTATTTGTAGTGTGGTTAGATATGCACATCTTTTTGCTTTCAACTCACATGAGAACACATTGTTTTTCAGAAAGGTGAACAAATTTGAGGACAACCATGTTAGCAAATGAGAAGAGATGTTTGAAAGCACTTGATGATTTGAGATCAGTGCATCTATGTTATTTAAGCAGTCCAAAAATGGTTACAACGGTTACGGTTATGCAGGTTATAGATGTTATCAATTAGGCTTTAACTAATAAGCAGTCAAGCCTTTACATTATTTAACACCCTCTCTTAATGACTAAACCGGAAATAACACCAAGTTTGTCCCGAAATTTTACAAACAAAATAGGACCAAATAGTTTAGTCATTACATATACAGATTGATCAATAGATATCAACATGAAATCCGCAGCCCTCTGACATTTGGCTGTTGTCCAATGTGGGATCTTCGGTGTAGACAATAACCAAACATGATAGCCAACAACAAAACGAAGATCCGGCTATGTGGACATAAGATGTAGCAAGTTGTCCACCAAATCTCTGATGAGTGATTCATTGACTGGGAATGAATCATCAATAGTTGATGATTTCAGCCCAATCTCCAAAAGTTTGAATCCAAAATCCTAGAGATGCTGATCAAATAACACATCCTAGGCTTGTGAAGCTTGCCTAAGTCCATACAAGGACTCAATCATCGTACAAAACAAATGATCACTATGGGGAACCCGAAAACCATTAGGTTGTACTATGTAGACCTCCTTGTCCAAATATCCGGAGAGAAGCAACTTCGCAGTATAAGCATTCTCATCTATCCCTCCTGTTGGGAAAAGCCTTTCGCAACAAGATGAGTTATGTACTTGTGCAAAGTACAAAACATATCCACCCATTTGTATCCAATGGAGTGTAGAACTGACCGTTCAGGTACCATACTAAGGTTAGAATCTAGAGCAAAATGACCATGCTCTACTGAACAAACAACCTTATCCCTGGTTCTCTGAGCCAGTGAATTCGACCAAGGCATTTCATCTTCCTGCACAATTACTAGTGCATTTGGCTGAGATTGAGGAATTGCATCCTCCTGTACATCCTGTATAGTGATATTCCCTCCACCACTAATGCATGTAAGTTGTCTGGATCGGGGTCAACAAGCCTATTCCGCACATCTTGTATGGTGGATTCACCCTCCACTCGTGCATCTACGTTGATTGTGGTAGAGTCAACGAGTCTGTACAAACCACCTTGCCCAATACCTTGGGCAATTACCTTATCTTGTCTGATATCAGACACAACACATTGTTTTCTAGAGAAATTTCAAGCAATAGTGGGATTTTTCGTTAATTGAATAATAGACATGAGATTTTTATTTAGGCTAGGAACATACAAAACATTATTGACTATGATTGTTTTTGCATTATTCAATTTTATAGGAACATCTCCTATCCCCTCTACTGCATATGACATGCCATCAACTAAAGAAAGTGAATCAAAATGGTTTGTACTTGTAGTAAATTTGACATACCAATCTTTACGACATGTAAAATACCTGGATGCGTCGGAATCAATGAACCAACTACTGGTATGTGAGTGTGAGTATGATGCCACAAGGGCATACTCTTCTTCAGATTCCCCTTCTTCAATTGTTGCCACATTTGATGCTTGATTGGTTTGTTGGGAAATTGCAAACTATCGCTTTTAGCAATCCTTTTTCATATGCCCAACTTTATGACTGTAAAAACATGTTACTTGATACTTAGAAGATGGATTCGTAGAAATATGTTTCCACTTCCCTTTCCCCTTTGCCTGAACAACATGCACACTCTTTTCTTGTCCAACATTGGACTCCTCTGCTCGTGTTTGTCTGTGTTCCTTCTGTAGCAGATAGAAACTCACCTGATCAAATGTTAGGGTCTGGGTTTTCGCCATCAAATGAAGAGCTTCTACGAAAGATTAGTAGGATGGTGGCAAGTTGTTTAGAACTAGTGCCACCATGTCGTCATCATCAATCTTCTTGTTAATCGCTGAAAGCTGGTCTCGGAGATCTTTCATCCGAAGTAGGTGATCTGATAGAGAATCACCCTCATTCATCTTGACAAAGAATAACATCTTTTTTAGGTACAACACCTGACTTTTCTTTGAAGTCTGATACTTGTTCTACAAACTGGTCCATAATGCACTTGCCGTAGTGGCATTCTAGACCTCAAAAATCATATCATCTGACACGGATAGCTTAAGCAACAATAAGGCCTCTTTATGATGTTTGTCATAATCCACAAAATCCGTAACAGGTCTTGCCTCAGTGCCAAGAACAATTTTGTCACAATTGCGATATTCCGCAATCGTTAAAATTTTATGACTCCACACGTTATAATTTTGCCCAGTCAATTTTTGGGCCTCAGGGAGGATGAGGTTTTGGATATTGGCCATTTTTCATTTCGAAAAATAATTTTTAACCAATGAAATAAATTCCGCAAAATTGAACTATATAAATAGATATATTTTTTATTTTTATTCCCTGATTCCGTTCAATCCGAATTTTTTTTTAAATCCGAAAAATTATAAAAACATCACGGAAATTTTTGGAGAATGTTCCCGTCCTTCGAATATTCAGTCCTCTATTTTTGTGCTTGCCTGGCAATTGCTATTTTTGTGTTTGCTTGAACATCCCTGCAAACTCCATGAAACCCTTGCATTGTATGTGCCACGAAACCCTTCTTGGTGTGTTTTGTGCCCACGTCCTTTCCGCCACTATGCAGACCATGACTGCAAACTGTTCTATGTTTGAGGGAAACCCTTGCGTCGTTTTTGTTATGTTTATCTTCTTGCACTCGCATCCCCATGATTGGCATTTCATACAACCTCACTTTCTTTTGCGATTTGTTTGTTCTTCCTTCGCCGACTGTGTGTGTCTATGCCCTTGCGTTGTCCTCTTTCCACGATTATTTGTTTTGTGCCCTTCCTGATGTTGCAAACGAAACTTTTAATGTTTGTCCACGAACTTCAATCTCTTTTACGATTTCTTCGACGGAACTGTTCTTTTTCCGCCATGAATGCACTGTGCCTCCTTTCCATCGTGAATGGACTGTGTTTTTCACGATCCCGACTGTGCCTTGTCGATTTTTTTCTGCAAGCCTTTACGGGATTGCAAAACTTCAACGTTGCCCTTGATGTCCTTCAACGAGTTTGCAATGAAGAACTTCGACTGTGCCTTCCACAATTCTTCACGAAAACCCTTTGTGATTTCGCAAAGACCTCTACAATGTCCATGACCTTTGTAGACTTCTATCTTCTCTTCCTCCTCCCGTTCGTACCCTAACACAAGGGTTTCCTTGAAGGAATCCCCTGTACCTTTCCGGCTTCCTCGAGTGGTGGCTCTGATACTACTGTTAGCAAGTGAGAATAGATGTTTGAAAGCACTTGATGATTTGAGATCAATGCATCTATGTTATTTAAGCAGTCCAAAAATGGTTACAACAGTTACGGTTATGGAGGTTATAGAAGTTATCAATTAGGCTTTAACTAATAAGCAGTTAAGCCTTTACATTATTTAACAAACCAAAGATATGAAAATGTTTCAAATCCATTGCTTCCCAATATGTCAATTAGGACAAGTTGTCATAATGGTCAACATGTGCAAAGAAATGACGATTTGGCAAGTATGATGCTTTTGAGTACACCGTGGCAAGGTTGCCATCATCTTGAGCAGCAACAGGAAAGCAATGATAAAATGAAGGGCACTTGAAGTGACAATAGGGGTAGGGATCATTTCTTTCTAGGTCTCAAGAGGGTGCACATGAAGGTTTGTAATGTCAATGCTCTATGGGAGTATAAGAAGGGAAAAAAAATGTTCAATGTTACTTAGGTAAAGGAACTTTGTAACACATGCAATTGTCGTGAAGGGAGGTCCCTGAGGATCCCTAAGGAGCATGATGGAGGTCCCAACACAATAGTGGAAAAACACTACTCAAAGTCTTTGGGGGACATTGGCTGCCATCCCCCAAAAACTGAGTGGAGATCAAGTATTAGGCAGAAAATGGTTGAAGATTCAGCCAAAAGAGGCTTGTGGCACACTCCTAGTTCACACTTGTGGCTGAGTTTGGCCAAGAATACCTTGAAGGGCAACTATTGTACCATGTTTTCCAATAATGCCAGCGATAGTACCAGCCACTTTTACACCTGTATAACAGCTAAAAAGGTAATTTCAGTTGCTTGGCCTAAAGGGAGACTCAAAGAGCATGAATTCTTGCAAGAATATGTTACGATTCCGGGTTGTAGAACTGCTGTTATGCGTATTTCCAGCCAACTCCATAGCCGGTATGCAGCTGTGCAGGCAAACCCATCAACATACTGGAATAATTTTCTATTTGTTGGGGTTATGGAGTCAATTTCAGTCACTACAGGGTTGTTTCCAGCCCATAAATCACTAACACTTTTGATTGTGGTGACACAATTTGAGTATGTTGGCTGCCATCCTATGCCTTTTGACATTGTTTGCAGCATAACCAGCCCCTAAACAAATTTTTTTACAAACACAAGAGTGTTTTCAGTCTCAAGGTGGAAGGATGTTTTGCTTAACATTAACAAGGGGGGTTTGCAGCTGTCATGGAGGAGTGCCCAGCCACTACAATGCTGATTATGAGAGGGGAAATGCAACAATACATCTACAGCCATGTTTGGGGCAGCAAGAATGGACTTTTGGAAGTCCTCACAAATGGAAATTATGAAGAAAATGCAAGCATGGGAGGAGAATTGAACAACATGCCTACGAGGCATGGTGAAACGGATGGAGTGATGTGGAGATCTTTTGTTTTTAATGACATGTCTGTTCTATGCGCGGGTTTATTAACAACCTATATGAGTGTTGATAAAGAGATTCTTATGAATAAAAGAGTGCATAGTTTGCATATGTCTAGGGAGAGTGCAATGATCATGACACGTGACAAACATGAGTGGGGGCAGCTGAGTTTGTTTTCCGTCCACAGTAACAATATGGGACCCATTGGAGCTCAAGGCTATATTCATAAAGCAAGTATTTGGGGTTGCAAGTCCACGAGGATGAATTGGGATCAATGTATTATAGAGATAGCTATTTGGGTGAGCTTGCGTTTGCTCGAGGACAAACAAATTTGGAAAGAGCGGACTGTAATGTTCCCTTTTCGAGATTAGAATAATATTATTATTTACAATAAAAAGTATTCCTAAATACTTAAAATAATATGTCTAAGGGCTTTTATGTCGGCCACCCTTTTTCTATTTTTGATTGAGACTTAAAGAGGGGCTTTTGGAGTATGGGTTAACTTAACCCTTAATGAAGATAAGGTACAATCTTTTAAAAACTACTCTAACTCTCTCTCCAAGTGGAGCGTCCCTTTTTGGGAAGGGTTTGATGAAAAAGAAGAGTATAAGAAGGGGAATGATGATCATTTGACAGGTTACCATATTTATGAATTGAATTTATGAGTTTAAACACGAAATGCTTGGCTTACACTCTTTGGAGACGAAAACCTTCATTGGGACTGAAGTTGAAGACGGAACCCTTCAACATTCAGATTGGGCAGCTTCATCTAGGGGTTGCAAAGTGCTTCATTGATTTCTTTTGCTAGGATTTTCTTCATTTTGAGAGTGGCAACTTCATCTTTTGGGATTGGTGACTTGTTTGGGGATTGGCGCCTAGGGTTTGGGTTGTATTTGAGGGCAGTGAACAGGAATTGAGGTGTTGAAGATCCCTATTCAAGGGTTGCATTGGATTTTGAGGTGTTGAAGATCCCCTTTGAGGGCTGTGTGGAGTTTGTGGTAGTGTTTCCCATTGAGGAGCTGGGCGACCTCTTTTGGGATTTGATTTGAGGGTTTTAAGGGCTGTTTAAGCCTAAATTTCAGATCTGAACATTGAATAATATTCTATTATTTTTATTGAAATTTTTGGTTATAATTGTTCCAAAAATCACAAAAGTAAGGTATTCATTTTGCTGTAAATGTCTGAATCTTTTTGCAAGTATTTGACAACGAATAATTGGTATTGGCGCTCTAATCGTTCATCCACAACATTCTAAATTTATTGGCTAGAGCTTGAAATATTTAAATCAGAAAGTTGCAGTTTTTGCACTAGGGTTTGAAGAAGAAAAACTAGAAAATATTTGTTGTTGGTTAGGGTTTATTGTTTATTCCGGATTTGCATAATTTTCTCTAAAAGGGGACATTACAACCTGTAGTACAATGGACAATTTGGAAGAGGGGATCTAGGAACCAAATTGATGTGGTGTTTTACTGCACAATGGGCTCACATGCCCTTTGGTACTTCAAAGACATCTCCATATTGTTGCAACAAGTTGTCGAGTTGTTGCGGCTTGGCACATTGCCAATGCGTGTTTTCTCTCTTTGTGCAAGTGCTTCAAGGCAAATTGCAAATGTCATAAATTTTTGTGTGTGTGATATGAGTTTATGACATTGTTTTATAGAGACCAAAGTGATTTTGGTTATTGGAGGTGTGTCCAAGAGGTTGTAGAAGAGATCTTTGACATGAATAGTCCACCGTTGCGGCTTGGCTCAATGTGTAGCATCACGGTCACACAAGTAAAACCTTCCAAGCAAAATGTCACAAACCTCAATTGGTACGATGTCATGAGAGACTGTCTTCCATGGGCTTGTCTTTGTTCTGGAAGGTGCATTGCTGCATATCCTTCCCTTGCTAAAGCCATCCCAAAGAGTGTGGTTTAGGATGCGCTACAATGGTAAGGCCAAGGTGTTGGGTTGTACCTTGTGCAATGATGTTCTTTTGGCTTCCACTATTAATGATGACATGGAGAGGCTGACCCTTCACCCAAAACTTGGTGTGAAAGAGACGTTCTCATTCCTTAGGTGTCAAGGGCAATGGCGTTGGCACTCAAACAAGTGAAATTCGGATTAGTGTGATCCATTTGTGCAGTGCCTAATGTAGACTGCACAATCAAGGATTGTTGTGCATGATAGTCTTCTAGCCTTTGTTTAGGTCGAAAGATGCTGGAGTCTTCTGCTGTTGTGCAACCTTCTTAGGTTGTTCACCCTTGTGCTATGTGTCTTACTTATGCGCTATAGGGTTAGATAGTGAGTTCTATGTGGGTTGGCTCTTACGCATGTCGTTGGATGAAGAAGAGAGATTTTGCTACTGCTTTGTCTTTGCCTTGGCTATGATCTTGGTGGCATTGCAATATGCTTGCCCCAAAATGTCGGAAGTCAATAACTCCATCTTTGCATGAATATAAGGTGAAAGTTCACTGATGTACTTCAACACCTTAAGTTCTATTAATTTGAGTGTAGATGTGCAATGGAGTCATGAAACTTGTTGGTGTATGCCTCAACTAATTGCTTCTTATGCTAGTGCAACTACTGTAACTTGATGTATTCATCCTCATAGTGCTTGAGGGGGTAATATTAATCCTTTGAGGCGTCGACAAAAGACTTCCAAGCTTCAATAGACTCATAGTCTTGCTCACATTGTAATCCGAGTGTTTCTTACCCGTGGGACACTGAAATGGACATCTTCAACATGACAAAGGTGATCTTCTCGGCATTGATAAAACAATTGATTGATAAGTATGCCTCAAGTTGTTGAATCTAAGCATTCAATATTGCGGCGTTAATTTTTCGTATGAACACAGGGATGTCAAGATTGACTTGCACTTTAAAGAGGGTTTGTTGCTGAAACAATGGATGCACAACACATGTAGAAGAAAGATTGGATTTTGGCCCAAGTTGTATCATGAGTTCAGGAAACTGGGCAAATAGCTCTATGCGATGTTTCACAGGAGTGTCTTGAATGAGTTTCTAAACGTTTGAGGATGCCTCAAAGAATTTTTGGGTGTTAGCTATCTTGCTCATGCTACGACATTCTTTTGGATACTTTGAAACAAAATCGACTGGTATTCGTTCTTTCTCATGTTGTGCTCGTGTATTTACAGGTATATGATACCAATGATTTGCACCACAGGGCCCAAGATGCCAGTGCGATGGGCAATGCCGTGCTTGGCAGCAAGTTGTGAATTGTAGAACGCACAAAGGTAAACTTAAACAACAATAAACCAATAACACACCCAAATGCGGAAGTCTAATAAGCAGAACAATGCAACTTCTATTAAATATGCAGAATAGGGAAAAATACAGATGTGCATAAGATTCAGTAAAACTAGGAATGCAAATTTCTATGATCATAAGGTGAATACTTCCTTTTCTATTTGTTTAGATTGAAAAGAATCACAAAACTACAAATGTGTGTGAATGCTAGATACAATAAGCATGCTAACAAGCTCCTATTAGGTCTTTTTGTGGTTGTTGTCTCGTATCTATGTCCTTATGGGACAAACGGTTACAATATATTCATCATTACAAGACGTGGTTACAATTGATGACGGTCACACAAGGGGTGACTCATCTTCTAGCCAAGTGGCAGTTGAACTTCCTGCAAGTGCACGGTTGGACTCCCAGCTATGCGGTTTTACTGACAAATTCCATGATAAGCCATAGATCTGTAGAAAGCTAGTTGGCATGCGGGATGATCCGAGAAAATTGAAAAGTGGAGGCTGAGTGTGCAAGTTCATGTACGACACCTCAAAAACTTGTGCAACATGTTTCTTTGTATTGCAACAACTTGTGGAGGAATTGTAAGACAAGGCAAGTGCTACGCTCGTGTCGTAGGTGGATGTGCTTCACGTGGAGTTCAAATGTGTATGCATGGCATTAGACTTTTGCACGGAAAGGAACAAGGCATTGCAAAAACTCAATAAGGTTTTGCAAACTTGCTTGTGAGACGCGAGACCCCGTATGCATGCGCCAAAGTCTCAGTGAGAAGTGTGCAAATTTGCACAAAAGCTGCATATGGATCTGTATTTATTTCAACACTTGCAAGACTTGCTTCAAATGAGTTAGATGTTCTTTCCATTTAGCAATGAAAGCTAAATATCATCTACATACACTATGAAGGATACATCTATGAAAGGCATTAATATATCATTTAGTAATCTCAAAAATTCTAACAAGTGCATTTACATCACTTCGATTCATACAAACCTTGTTTTGTCTTGAAAGTTGTCTTCCATACAACCTCCATACAAAAATGATGTTGCCTGGGTTTGAGATCCAACTTTTTGGAGCATTTGGCATGCGGAAGTTTGTCCAACAAGTCATCAGTTTGTGGGAGTGATACTTGTTTTTGATGGTGATCTTGTTCAAAGCTTTATAGTTTATGCACATCCTCTAAGAATTGTTCTTTTGTGCCATCACAATGGATGACCCACATGGTGAAGTATTTGGGCACATGAACCCTTGCTCTAACAACTCTTGAAATTGTTTCTTCGCTTTATTACTCTCTAAAAGTGAATGCCTGTACAAACTAATGTTAGGTAAAGAAGATTCAAGAAATAATTGGATCTCATGCTCTACTTCCTTTTTTCATGGCACAATCTTTAGGAGTTTAAAACACTTCTTGGAAAGAATTCAGCAACTCATCCAAATCTTTCAATCCCATACTAGCAGAATCAATTTCAGAAATTTCGAGCCCATCCTCCTACTTATCCTTCAAAAGAAGTATACAAAATTGCTTATTTGCTTGGTTGGCAATTACCATGGCAAGGATGGGGTTACTTTGATGTGCTTTGATGATATAGTTGATCTCATCCTACCCATTTGTATTTGTTAGCCCTTGTCAAGAACATAGAGTCCCTAAGATACAAGAAAGAACTTGCAAACACCACACCATAAGCATCAAGTGGATTTACACCTGATTTTATCTTACCAATATTTTGTGGGTTAATACCAAGTTCGAATCTACATTTTTTAGTTACTTTAATCTCTACACCCTTTTTCACCCAACCCAAAGGATATGGATGAGGATTATCAAAAGTTTTCAAACCAAGCTTCTTAACAACTTTATCCGAAACCAAATTACACTGTGAACCGATATCAAAAATTGCATTTACCTATTTTTTTGACTTCAATTTTTGATTTGGAATAACTTGTTCATTTATTCTCTCTTGTTCCTTGTTATCGGCATTGATAGCTGTGCAACCCAACTTCTCATCAACATCGAAATTGTCCTTTATTTCCACTTTTTGATTGCTCTTTCAAAGACAACATGGACTTCTTAGAGTCCTCCTTGAAAAGATTCTTGGAATGCAATTCCGAATGTAGCTTCCAATATTTTGCATCAGTATTTCCATCTATAAGACTGACTACAATGATTCTTTGGATCATTACAACCATGTAGAGTGGTGGCATTTCTTTTACCTTTCGACTTAAACCTTTTTGTAGGCTTTTTGGATGGCTGATTTTTAATCTTTTTTGGACTAATTTTGCTTTGAGGATTCTTCCTATCGTTGCCTCTTTTCTTCCCTAATTTAGTATTTCTGCACATAGGTCTCATCGAGATTGCACATAGGTCTCATCGAGATTCTTTTGCTTACTCAAGATGAATCGTCTTCTTATGCGTGAATGGAGACCTCCCATGCATTTGGTCAAGTTGTCTTCGTCCTCCAATTCTAAGCTCGTCAATATAGCTTGTTTGAGGAATTCCGTGGTGTGATCTTACATATTTTGACCACTTCCTTGCCTAAAATGCTGCTACTTAATTTTATGATTAGTTTTATGCCTTATATGATACAAACTTCTACATAACAATTCTTGAAGTCATGCAATCTAGTTACAGTTGGCTTTTTCTTTGCAAAAGAGATTAGATAAATTTCCCACCAAATTAGAGCATGTCCTTACATTTTGAGATGCATGAAAGAGATCTTCTGTGTCCTGCTATCATTATGGACACTTAAATATACTTCCATTTATTTCAACCGTTTGTCTAGCAATTCAACATCTACTTCTCCTTCAAAAGATCTAATCTCAACTTTGGTTTAAACTTTGAAAGGAATATGATCAGATGATTTTATCTTGGCTTTACCTTTCTTTTGAAGGTTGCTTCTCTTCACTCATGAGTTCTTCTTTCTCACCTTCACGAGGCTCTTCTTCTCCCATACCAAACTTGCTGGCTAGAACACGAATCGCCATGTCTGTGGATGCTTGGTTCCTAGCTGCGAGCTCTTGTTGCTTGTTAGTGGTTGCTTGGGACTTCATCGCACTTTCCATGCTTGTTCTTAAAGCAACAACTTTCTTGGCAAGATTATCTTCACCTTCTTTCGCCATATATTTTACCTTTTGATTACACTTCCTTGTAGAAATCTTAGGATCTCAAAGTGGCAACAGTTCTTCTTTTGATTGCCACTGACATACAAATCAACCATTAACTATGCACAGTTTTCAAAGATTAACTTACTTTGATACTAAAATAACATGTAAACTGTTAAAGTGCAATTGCTGAATGAAATTTGCAGAATCACAATATGTTGTCTTACTTTAATTCCTCTCCAAATTGACAGTTTTGAATGCTTTAAGAACTTGGAATCAAAGTAGTGTATTGTTGAAAACATAAACAAAACTTGCAAAAATGAATCATGATTGCCAATAGCCATGAACAACAAAACAATAAACAATAACAACAATGGACACAAAGATTTGTATCCTAGTCTAGTGTTGAGAAAACCAGGTAGAAGTGGAGATAGCTCAGCACCCTTGATCTTCTTTTGGCCAAAGAAAATTTACAAAGAGTACCAAAGAAAATTATACCAAACTCTCGATTTTTTGCTCACTTAGCTCACTCTTTGCACATTTCTTCCTCCAGGAACCAACTAAATACCAACTTTGACTCTCACACACTCATGCTTACATTTGGATTCATGCATCCTATTTATCTTGCTTTGGGATTGCCCTTCGTGCACTAAAGAACTCCAAAACAACTCAATTCGAAGAGATAGTGTCAATATGCCGTTACTTTGCCTATACAACACTCATGTGACACTGTCACTTTGAGCAGATACGGTGGTTTACATAAATGTGGCGGTTATGAAACCGATTTTGAGTTAACTGGCAGTTATTAAACCATCCTTGCAGAGATCGACAGTTGTACAACTGTCTCTAAAGGGAACCAGCAGTCACGTAATTGTTGTCAACTTGGAGCTGCGCCTTGATTCGAAGAGTGCATGAAATGGCCAGTCCTCTATCCGGCTGAAACAATGGGATCTTCTCATGAGGGTGGGTGCCTCAATGGTGAGAAGAACCTCCAGAGAAGGCCGGTTCCTGTATGATGTATCAATTAGGATCTCTACTCTATGCTGCGGACTACCGTGGAAAAGGGAGAAGGGAAACTTAAAGGGGAAATCCTACCTAAAGGGGGTGATACACCATAATTTTGATCCATTCAACTTGGAACCTTGAACACTAAACGAACAAGGGGAAATGAAGACCTATGATTTCAATCAATCATTTATGCATAAATATTTCATGGAGAGGTTCGATCTAATGACCAAAATATGAGGGAAAATGATGGAGAGAGGTCTGATAAAGACACTTTGCAGCCACCTAACATCCACTTACAGCGTTAGCAAAAGACATAAAGAACACTTTAACATGACCTGCACAAGGATAATCTAGCAACTAGGTATGAACCAGAATTTGGGAAGGGAGAGAAATCTACCACTTATGCAAATTGCTGAATGAAAAATACACTATGCCAATGCTTGAAATCTGAAAGTACAGTCCTTCTATTGATCGAAGAGGTTACACAACTCACCAATGGCAGAGTTTGGTCTAACCAAGAGAGATTGGATGATCTTTAATCAATGCTGAAAGCCATTATATAGAGAATTACAAGAGGCCAAAGATTGACGTTGAAAATTTGAAAAGAAGGATTCACTTCGGTTAACTCAAGGCTTACTTGGCCTTTCAATAAAATATGTTTTCTTTTGTCTTGGCATGAAGCTTCTTGCGCTTGAGGAAGTGAACTTGTCTTTGTTATGAACCGTCCACCTCTCTTTGCATGGAAATCCACACCAATGTTATTTTTAGAACTCTATATGCGCTGCTTGATGCCGAATTGGAACGTTGGAAACGCTGAGTTGGCCGTTTGATACGCTGAGTTGACGAAGAGATTATCCTCCCTCGCATGGAAAGCTCCTAGTGGATGCGGCATTTAACAATTAGTCAACTCTAAATTTGGAACAATCAACTCGATGTTCGAATTTGGAACTCCGGTTGAAGCTGAGTTGGACCTTCGGATGCATGAGTTGATCCGGAGACGAGCAGGACTTCAACAACCAATCGACTGAAGCTTTGACCGGTCGATCGAAAGTAGCCCTTGCTTGCATGTATTTTGTCCTATTCTGGTCTGCCTGTTCCTGTCTATTTCTGGGGTTGTTTCTATATTTGGCAATTTCCTTCGGATACTCTGTTTTCAACTCTCCGTCGGATTATCTATTTTCTATCCTTTTTTGCACAGTCAACCTCCATTTCTTTTGGATGTCTCGGCTTAATTCCTTCAGATTTTATTGAAGGGGCCTTGTTCGAATTTCTTCGGACTTTTCTGTGGCAACTTCCGTTAAACAAATTGTCCGCTCGAATTGTCCTCTGATTGTGTCGGTCATTTGAATTTCCCCAGGGTTTTCCCCGAATTAATCCTTCGAACAAAACTCCGAAGGATATCTTTCCTTTGTTTCTTCGCTTCTTGGCTTCGGACTTTGTTTGTCGGGTTTTCTCCTTGACTTCGAACTTTGCATTTCTTCGAGTTTTTTCCGCATTTCTTCGGACTTTTTGTCCAAAGGAATTCCTTTGGACAAAAAGTCCGAAGAAATGCGGAAAAAACTCGAAGAAATGCAAAGTTCGAAGTCAAGGAGAAAACCTGACAAACAAAGTCCGAAGCCAAGTTTTTTCCGCATTTCTTTGGACTTTTTGTCCAAAGGAATTCCTTTGGACAAAAGTCCGAAGAAATTATGTCCTATGCCTTTCCTTTTTCTCATTGCCTACGGAAAATTGCCCTTCGGTTTTAGTCATAGTGGTCCTTCCTGCCCTTCGGGATTTTTATGAAATGGACTTCCTCGTGGCCATTCCTTAGAATTTCTTCGGACTTTTTGTCCGAAGGAATTCCTTCGGACAAAAAGCCCGAAGGAATACTTTGTTCTTTGCTGTTTGTCGAATTCAACTTCTTCGAATCCCCTTGGATTTTTTACTGTCGGCTTTCTTTCTTTGCAGTCTTCCGAATTCCTTTGGACTAAAAGTTCGAAGGTTTTCTTTCTGTCTTTTCCTCCGAAATGTGCCCTTTGGCTTTTCAAATGTGACCTTCGGGAAATACACAGAGGTACTGTCGCCGACCAAGTGCCCTCCGCTAGGGCATTTAGCTCTCCCTCTGTGCCCTTCGGAAAAATTGTAGGGCACTCGGGCTTTTCGCTAAGGCTTTGAATTCATTCCTGTACCTTCCCAAAGGGTAGGTGCCCTTCGGGAATGTTGAAAATGACCCTTCCGAACGGTATTGGCTTTTCCTTTGTTGACTTGGGTGGACTTTTGGATTCTCCCTGTTTGGCTGCGGGTGTTCCCTTATAAACTCTCCGAAGTATTTCTTTGTTTTTTGCCTTGCGGACTTTCCTTCTTAGTGCTTTTTCAAAGGCTCTTTTCTGAAGTACAACCCTTTTGATGAACCATTCGTTCGAAATAATCTTTGCCCCCCTTGTAAAACCATAAAACATTTGTTCTCTCTAGAATTTGCCCCTTCAACTGCTTGAATAAATCCGTTCTTTTCTTTGGGGAAAAATTGTCAACATTCTGGCGACTCAATTGGGAGGCATGCTTGCTATGCTTGAGAACGCAGACCATGTATAGATGCTTATTTGACTTCCCAAATGGTGAACCTGATTTCTGACTAAAAATCTGCTTTGATCATCGTTGTAGTAACCTCCTTCAAAATAAGAAGGGAAAGACACGAAATCAGAAAACTAAAAGCAAATGTGCAAACAAGCGCTTATTGGACAAAACTGAAGCAAACCACTGTGCTTGAACAACACTTGGAGGAAAGTAGAAACAACTAAATAACCTAGCTAACCATGATAAAGCATGATCCCCTGGATCAAATGGGAAATTCCTGAATTCACTCCTTCCAAGAGATGGTACAAGTTGCAAGGCAGGATGTTTATTAGTCATAACCTTTGATGAGGCATTTGCCTTGTCTACGAACTGTATTAGCATCTCCTCGAATGAGTCATCAATAGCAAACCAGTCACCAACAAAGACAAACTCACCAAGTATTTCTTGATCGTTTTCAGATTGCTTGTCATCTATCACCATGTCAAGTGATACCTCATCTATGCATGCTTTTTGAGTGACCACATCCTTCTTATTGACTGTTGTAAGTTCATCCAGTTCTTCAAGGAGCTTTGAGTATGCAACCCAATCTGTATTGGGATCTTGAATAGGTGATTCTTGATCAAATCTCTCATAAAAATGCTCTACAATAGCCAACATATCTGTACAAAGCTCTTTAATCTCTTGTAGAGGTTCAAGGTACAGCTGCCAATCATCTTATTGTTCCTCATTTTGATTTATTTGAACTGAATCAGCTGTAACGCTATCTAGATCCTTCTCAATAGGGGATACCCGTAACTCATGTATGACTTCAATTTGTACCAGCTCCTCTTGAAGTTCCTCTACATCAAGATCAGTCTTCTCACTCTCAGCTTTAATTGGATGCTCAATTACATCCTTAAGTGAAGTATCAATAGGAAATTCTTCCTTAAACACATCTGAAGCATCTTTTACACACTCTGCAAGAACTTGCCCTATAGCTGTAACCTCGTTCTCAATCATCCAAAGAATAGGCTCCTCCTGATTAAGGGGGATGGCGGGAGGGTGATGAAATTCATTTGTTTGAGAGGGAAAATAAAGCATGGGAGGTTGATCATGATCAGATTTTGGAATCTTGAGGGCAATGGAATTATCTAGGGAGTTTTGGAGGGGAGGGAAAGAGAAATTCTTAAAGACCTTTGTATTCTGTTCCTTCCATTTGGCCATTACCTCATCAAAGTCTGGACCCTGCTTGTCCTCTTGGACAACCTGAGCTTGAGGGATGATTGGTGAGGTAATGGGACTATAGGAAGGTTTAGTCTCGTGAATAGTCACTTGAAAAGGCTCTTGAATATGCTCTTGACTCCAACTAGGAAGCTCCCTTGGCACACATTGGGCATGGTTAAGAACTTCATGAGAATAAGAAGCACAATAGCCCTTTGTAGACAATTGGCTAAACTCGATTTTCTACCTTTCCCAAGCCTTCATCTTTTCCAATGCAAGAATACATAGTCCATTTATCTCTTCTGGATCATTGGACACATTTCGAAATAGACCATTCACTTCCTCATACTGAGAGTTAGAACAAACCTTTCTTGCATATGCTAGTATTCTAATCTCTATTTCATTCATTTTTTCATGAAGGCAATAGTGCTCATATGCAACATCATAGCCATATGGGGAAGATGAAATCCGGTCCTGAGATTGATATGGCTCACAAGGAAGGTAAGAGTCATGCTCTTGATAATAAGGATCATGAGAAACTTGATAAGGCTCAACATAGCTTTGATAATACCCTTGATAAGGCTGATTAGGCTCATAGAAAGGCTCATAGGTATCATGGCCAGGCTGATATGATCCATCATTGCGCTGATAAGGAAACATAGCATAGGAATTCTCTTCATACACAACCATCAAAATTCATTCATGATAATACAATAAAAATAGACTTACATGAAAACTGTCCTGAACTATTAGAAGCAATTGCTTGAGCTTGGAATAATCGAATACTTCTTGAAGAACACTGCTACAATTGCAATTTCATCAAGACCAGAAAAAATAGATTCCACCGAGCGTGCCAAAAACTGTTGTCAACCTGGAGCTGCGTCTTGATTCGAAGACGTGCACGAAATGGCTAGTCCTCTATCCGGCCGAAACAATGGGATCTTCTCACGAGGGTGGGTGCCTCAATGGTGAGAAGAACTTCCAGAGAACGCTGGTTCTTGTATGATGTATCAATTAGGATCTCTACTCTATGCTGCGGACTACCGTGGAAAAGGGAGAAGGGAAACTTAAAGGGGAAATCCTACCTAAAGGGGGTGATAGACCAGAATTTTGATCCACTCAACTTGGAACCTTGAACACTGAACGAACAAGGGGAAAGAAAGACCTATGATTTCAATCAATCATTTATGCATAAATATTTCATGGAGAGGTTCGATCTAATGACCAAAATATGAGTGAAAACGATGGAGGTCTGATAAAGACACTTTGCAGCAACTTAACATCCACTTACAACTTTAGCAAAAGACATAAAAAACACTTTAACATGACTTGCACAAGGATAATCTAGCAACTAGGTATGAACCAGAATTTGGGAAGGGAGAAATCTACCACTTATGCAAATTGCTGAATGAAAAATACACTATGCCAATGCTTGAAATCTGAAAGTACAATCCTTCTATTGATCGAAGAGGTTACACAACTCACCAATGGCAGAGTCTGGTCTAACCAAGAGAGATTGGATGATCTTTAATCAAGGCTGAAAGCCATTATATAGAGAATTACAAGAGGCCAAAGATTGGCGTTGAAATTTTGAAAAGAAGGATTCACTTCGGTTAACTCAAGGCTTACTTGGCCTTTCAATAAAATATGTTCTCTTTTGTTTTTGCATGAAGCTTCTTGCGCTTGAGGAAGTGAACTTGTCTTTGGTATGCACCGTCCACCTCTCTTTGCATGGAAATCCACGCCAATGTTATTTTTAGAACTCTATATGCGCTGCTTGATGCCGAATTGGAACGTTGGAAACACTGAGTTGGCTGTTTGATACGCTGAGTTGACAAAGAGATTATCCTCCCTCGCATGAAAAGCTCCTATTGGATGTGGCATTTAACAATTAGTCAACTCTAAATCTGGAACAGTCAACTCGACAATCGAATTTGGAACTCCGATTGAAGCTGAGTTGGACCTTCAGATGCATGAGTTGATCCGGAGATGAGCAGGGCTTCAACAACTAGTCGATTGAAGCTTTGACCGGTCGATCGAAAGTAGCCCTTGCTTGCATGTATTTTGTCCTATTCTGGTCTGCCTGTTCTTGTCTATTTCTGGCGTTGTTTCTATATTTGGCAATTTCCTTAGGATATTCTATTTTCAACTCTCCGTCGGATTATCTATTTTCTATCCTTTTTTGCACAGTCAACCTCCATTTCTTTCAGATGTCTCAACTTTATTCCTTCGGATTTTATTGAAGGGGCCTTGTCCGAATTTCTTCGGACTTTTTTGTGGCAACTTCCGTCAGACAAATTGTCCGCTCGAATTGCCCTCTGACTGCGTCGGTCATTTGAATTTCCGTGGGGTTTTCCCCGAATTAATCCTTCGGACAAAAGTCCAAAGGATATCTTTCCTTTGTTTCTTTGCTTCTTGGCTTCGGACTTTGTTTGTCGGGTTTTCTCCTTGACTTCGGACTTTGCATTTCTTCGCGATTTTTCTGCATTTCTTCGGACTTTTTGTCTGAAGGAATTCCTTCGAACAAAAGTGCGAAGAAATTATGTCCTTTGCCTTTCCTTTTTCTCATTCCTGCGGAAAATTGCCCTTTGGGTTTAGTCATAGTGGTCCTTCCTGCCCTTCGGGATTTTTATGAAATGGACTTCCCCGCGGCCATTCCTTAGAATTTCTTCGGACTTTTTGTTCGAAGGAATTCCTTCGGAGAAAAAGCCCAAAGGAATACTTTGTTCTTTGTTATTTGCCGAATTCAACTTCTCTGAAGCCCCATGGATTTTTTACCGTTGGCTTTCTTTCTTTGTAGTCTTTCGAATTCCTTCGGACTAAAAGTCCGATGGTTTTCTTTCCATCTTTTCCTCCAAAATGTGCCCTTCAGCTTTTTAAATGTGCCCTTCGGGAAATACACAGAGGTACTGTCGCCAACCAAGTTCCCTCCGTTAGAGCATCTAGCTCTCCCTCTGTGCCCTTCGGAAAAATTGTAGGGCACCCGGGCTTTTCGCTAAGGCTTTGAGTTCGTTTGTGTACCTTCCCAAAGGGTAGGTGCCCTTCAGAAATGTTGAAAATGACCCTTTCGAAGGGTACTGGCTTTTCCTTTGTTGAATTGGGTGGACTTTTGGATTCTCCCTGTTTGGCTGCGGGTGTTCCCTTATAAACTCTCCGAAGTATTCCTTTGTTTTTTGCCTTGCGGACTTTCCTTCTTAGTGCTTTTCCGAAGGCTCTTTTCCGAAGTACAACCCTTTTGATGAACCATTCCTTCGGAATAATCTTTGCCCCCCTTGTAAAACCACAAAACATCTGTTCTCTCTAGAATTTGCCCCTTCAACTGCTTGAATAAATCCGTTCTTTTCTTTGGGGAAAAGTTGTCAATAGTAACCATCCCCACATAGACTAGCGGTTTTGTCACCATACAAGAAATACTCATGTTGAGCCTTGGTGTTAGCTGATTCTTGATTGTTCTTTGGTTGGATGATGAAGAGGTTTTGTTTTTCCTAATCCTTATGGATCATCTGCTTAAGTTCTTCCATGCCTATCTTTAGGAAATTGTAATGCAACTTTTTTCTTTCATCTTTCTGATTTTGTCTGGTTGAATTCTATTGAATGGAGCATGGAACACACATTGCAAAGGCCCATGAGTTTTGAAAGGCTCTTTGATTGCAATTAGCTTGCTAACACAGTGATATTTTTATCAGTTTTCTTATTTGGATACTACTTTCCTAAGCATTAAAGAAAGCATCAAGTTTGTAGAATAGCCCTGTTTACCCAATGGAATGGTTAGTTATTATGAATATCATAGAAATACCCCTTGGCATAAGTGAGCTTTGTAAGTATTGTCTATTGAGTTGAGGTTGTTTTATTTACCACCAAAGTCACTAATCAAATCCAATACTTATAGGTCAGAGGAAGACCATCAACCATGTCTAGAGATAAGTAACCCTTGGCATTCATCGCTGTAAAGAATTACTAATTTGTGACCCCAACTTGCTCTGTCAATCCCAAAATCAACATAAAAATTCAATTGCTATTTCAATTCAATAATAATATTCAACAAGGAGTTCATTCCATCTTAAAATAGGAATAGTCCATACTAGAGTTGGGTCCATCTTGTGCAAGATAGTGAACTGAGTTTAGGCTTAATCTCAAGACAAGAAGGTTCATCTCAAACAAGCGCACAACCAAACGAAGGTTCCTTCATGGGATACAAGACCAACAACACTGTTAGGCTCCTCTGAGAAAATGAAATATTCTAGGATTGAACCCCATCGCAGGATGCAAACTACTACAGAACTAAACCCCCTCTCAACATAAAAATATGCTAGGTCTCGGCCCCATCTCAAGCTATCGAGTGCTGCTTGAACTGGGCCCCCTCTCACAAATAACCAAGTCTGAAACTCCTCTTTGGACACGACATAATCCTAGCACTAGGCCTAATATCTAGATATGATATGGTAGGTTTGGATCCCTCTAGGATCACAAATACATCAAAACATTTATGACATCGCAAATTGTTCATAACAGTCCAATAGATCATCATTTTGCAAGTACAACAATAAATACACATTAACACATGTCAAAGAAGTTAAACCTGGTGTCAACAAAACTTAATAAATGTTCAATCAATTGTGATTTGATTCAGCCAATTGCAGAAAATTCCAATCAATGATGCAGATTCCTGCAGTCAAATAAACAGCGCAACTAGTATAGCAGTAAACTCAATCAATGTAACTGTCTAACCAATGTTCCTTTCATAAGTTTGAGGCAGTTGATAAGGTGCAGATCTAATCAAAGCTGTGATTGCACCTCCCTTTGCAAAACTCAGTAACACTTTACGAATGGTGGCTGTGTCTTAAAAAAGTATTTTTTTATCTTCTATAATTTGATTCTCTTTTTATGCCTATCTAATCATGGGTGATATTTCCTAAAATTAATTTTATTCTTACGTATTGGAAGATATCTTTCCAAAGGTTTATTGTGAATTTAGGATCCTTGTGCTCATATCACTCTTTTGCAATCCATGCGAGAATATTTTCGTGTTGAATATTTGTATGGGGTCTGAAGTTTTTAAGAGTTATTTGACAATGGAAAAATCTAGCCATTTGGTGAGCCTGTTATTTGGTTATAATGTTTGGATGTTTAGAGCTAGTGACAGTCTAAAGGCATTAGGTTTTGTATAGGTGGCCCTCTTTTGCTTTGCTAATCTAATGGTTATTGGAGTTTTGCTATTAATAAAACATCTGACAATTCTCTATGAAGGTCATTGAATCTCTTTTTAGAGACTTTTTTATCATTTATGAGAATCCATGAGAAGAATGACTTCCTAGAAATTAACCTTTTTTGTCGAAATAAATTCTCTTTTTATGCAATTCTTCTCTTGTCCAAGGCTCCACAAGCAAAATAGCATGAATTTTGGAAAAAGAAAAGTATTAAGACCATTTTCACTCCTGTAATCTTCAAATCCATTTCCAAGCATGTTAAAGATAAATCAATCCACTTCAACGCCAAGGAGTTTAAGAACATCCTTGCTCTTTTGGAGCTTCTAGAGTCTAATAAATTCATTTCATCTTTGTAATACTTCAAGAATGCATAGCCGATGTGAATCATAACCACATTGAAAAATCAACCTTGGCCAATCACATAAAACAAACACCATTATGGGTAAAACTGAAGTCATCTTGAGAATGCAACATTACCATAATAGAACTATTAGAGAAGCTCAAAAACATCCACCAGGGATGATGGTCTTAAACTGATCCAAAGGAACCAGTCATTAAAAGTAATCACAAACAAAATGGAATATAACAATTTCAAATTTGCTTCCACATCTTTTAATCCTCACATGTCCATTATGAACCTCACGACTTATTTTATAAGTACACCATCTACCCAGCTGGCGGATGCGAAAATACAAATCTGGTCACATTTTTTTTACTTCTTAATTTATTCACCTATCTGCCACCACTCACATCTCTTGCTGGCAGTTAGTGAAGCAACTCGCCTGACTTGTCAAAGACAAAATCTTTCTACGAAGCAATACCCATAAATCCCACAAGAAAGTATATACATAAAATTGTTGGTGCAAATGATCCCTTATAGCTGTTCAGTTAAGAGTTTTAAAAGAATCAAATTACATGATAATTGAGGTCTCCTTGTGCTTTCTTTCGAACGGTTGAGGAATCCTCAACTCTTGTTAGTCCTGCCTAAATATAATCCTCGTGAACAAGAAGGCAATAGTGGATCTACTCCCATCAATTCCAGACCATTATGGTCAGAACCCTATGTTTTGCTCATTTTACATCATTTGTATAACAATAACTTCTCTCTCTGTTCTTTTTTTTGATGAGGGTCAATGGGGACATCACTGAGCTCAAACAAAGCCATGGTTCCATTTCATTGATGTAGTTTAAGCACTTCATCGTGTTCATGGATTTGACTGCATTATTGCAGTGCCCCATTTATGGGGACGCACATTGGGTGGTGGGTCATGTTGTCACATGTGGGATTTGAACCCGGGTCTCCTAGTTTCAAAGAAAGCCATTCACCACTACACCACCACCTCATGGACACTTGTCTATCTGTTCGTGAATCTACATGTGAGGTTTAATTTAGCAATTTATGCGTATAATAATGGTCTTTACTGGGTTTCTTGAATTTCCATATTTATATTGACAAAATTGAACATATGTTATTAAAGTATATTTATTACTTTTAAGATTGCATAATCATTCTGAAGTAGTCAATCTTTTGACTTGTTGCGGTTGCTTCCAATGTGTTTTATTGATATCTCTATATTCTGGGTTCAATGCAAATAACTTGTGTTTTAGATGTATTTAGTATTTTCATGTGTTTTAATTATCAAGTTTCTATTCCCAGCTGCGGAGGAATATGCATGTATGTTGATCGATTACTTTCAGAAGCACTAGAAGATATCAAACGTTTACGGGCATCTATTTACCATTTCAAAAGAATTTGACATTTGATAATGGGATCATAAAGAAATAGGATGCGGCTCGACAGATGGAGAATAGAACGAAAAATTATATAAAGCCAAGAACATTTACACATCGATTTGCTACTCAATTCAAAGAAGTTGAGAAACAAGCACAATTCAGCTTAGATAAGCTATTTTGATATAATTTTATTTTGTTTATTTGAATGGAGAACCAATCAGGTTTTGTATTGGAATTTAGCAATCTGGGTCTTATACATATATATATAGTTTTGTATTTTTAGAATATTACAATTTTGAAGCCCTCTTCCCCCACATAGAGGTGGGGCTATATCATTACAACTAATTATTATCACGATTTTTTTTGTGTTCAATGACATTGTTAAATCTGGTTACCATTTTAGTGACCACTCAAAACCAACATTTATTCATAATTGTTTAGGATTGCAAGAACTTATATAAGATTGACTGGTTTAAGATTTTATAAACTAGTACAAATATCTTAAATAAATTTCTTTGAAAATATTGATAGATATTAATCTAATTTTATCATTTTTTCTCCTTATTTTTTTGTTGACTGGTGAAAGATAGTGTAACAATATTGTATATATTTGTTATTAATTGTAGGTGTCTTAAGTAACTTTTATCTTGTTGAAACAAATTGATTTCCATTCCCTTAAGAATAAGAAGAGTCTTTTTGGGAATGTGAAGTGAACAACCATTTTGACTTATTTATTGTGATTTTTTCTTCCATTTCAATTTGAATTGTTTTAATAATTTTAACTTGCACAAAAATTACACTTGACAGTGGCATCTACAAATTTATTTTTATTTTTATTTTTATTCTCCATAATTGTACGGCGTGTTATTTCTTTAGGCTCAATAGTTTGTATGGTATTACACACTGGTAGAGGAAAGTGTATTAACTGTTCTAAGGCATAACAGACCTAGATAAAGGCAGCATTTTGTTGCTGGTTATTCTCTGACTGTTCAGTTTTCAGAACCGCATTGCTGTTTTTGGTCAGAATTCAGACTTGTATTGACCCGCGTCGCTGCTAAAGAAAACTTTCTGCGCTTTCTTTGGTTAGATTGCACATCATTCAAACTCAGTTATCTTCTTTGACTATGTGGCTGTTTTGTCAATATTACTCAGTTGATACAAAGGCGTCTTGGATGTATTTGCTTTGTGTGGTGCAATTTAGTCTTTCTCTGTTGTCCCTGACATTCTCTGACTGGGAAAACCTAGCTTGACGCATTTTTAAAACTAAATACCAGCTGAATGAGGGTGTTTTGATTGTCAATTCACTTGGAGCGTGGCGTTTGACCTTCCCCGCTGTGTGAAGGTTAAAAATTCATCTCTACATGCTCCTTTGCGGGACAAAGATATATCTTTTTTGGAGGCCATTTTTTAAATTTCCAATAGTTGAATTTTCTGAATTATGCCAAAATGGAGGAGAGGGACTTGTTTTTAGGTTTTTTGATTTTAAAAAGCAGAATTTTCTTTTAAAATGCCATTTAAAAAAAATTTGAAACTTTTTTTTGAATTTGAAGCATTTAAAATTGTCATTTGATAAAGCTATTTTAAAACAAATTTAGCAAAAAACAATTAAATGTTGTAAATAAACGAGAAATAAGAAGAGCTAATATTTTACCTATTCATTTTTATCAAAAAAGTGTAAATTCAAAAATCAAGAAACACCAAGTATATCGTCAAATGTGAGGTTTTCTTGTTAAATCGGTGTTAATAACATGAATCATTTTCACATGTCACCAATGTACTATGTACCACTTTCCTTTCACGTGCCATAATGCGTTTCTCATATATTAAACGACAAAGTTTTTTCTACGTACTGATGAATAAATAGGGAGAGTGGGTATATAAAGAGGTTTGGTATATAGGTGTGGTGGTATATAGAAAATGGGAGGTGATAATGAATCAATGTGAGGGTTTAAAAAACTCAAACAATGCAATCAATCAAATCAATCATTGGTACAACATTAATCAGCAAAGACCATTGATTAGAATAATATCTACAAATAGAGAACACATTCATTTTCAATGATTTATAATTTAATATTTGTGATGGGGAGACAACTAGTTGAGCCAACAAAAAATGTAAAAGATGTTCTGACATGGAAGTAGAAAAATCAGAAGCATTAGTTTTGATGAAGGCTTAAGTCGAAAAAGGTGTTTCATCATATTCAGGGGTGCAATACTCTATGGGAAGCATTTCACAAATTGAAAGAATTATATGATTTCAATTCAGAGTTGGAATTCATTAAGTTGCGATTGAAGTTGTTCAATCTCGAGTTGAAAGATAGTTATGTGATGAGATTGACTTCAGAAATACGCACAATCAAGCATAATGTGGATGTCACGGGTGTCAAAATCGACATTTATATGACCACATTCATAAAAGCCCTTCCCAAGTATTCAACTTCCCTAGAGTTTTTACAAGCAAGCAATTATTTGAACACTCTCACATTTGATCAATTGGTTGAAAAGATGACAGAAATATAAAATGCCTTTGAAAGAAAAAATGGGGTCTACAGGGGAAAGTGTGCTATGTAAAGTGAAATTCTTTCAAAACATTCAATAAGGCCACGTCTTCTAAAAGTCAAGGCAATAATAAGTACAAGAAGAAAAACAAGGGAAAAGGTTGCATAAATGAAATCAAGGTGGTAAAAAAAAATTGGAATGACAAACAAAACTTCTACTGTGGATGGTGTGATAGAAAATAAACTCACGAGACAGATACAGGAACATGAGAGAAAATTGAACCATACCATAAGAAGAAAGAAGAAAAATCAAAGAATCAAACAAAAGAGTCAAACTTTATTCCATTCACTAGTGAATGTGTGTTTTCTAGTACAAATGATGAAACAAACACTGTCTCAGTTATTCGTCATGGTTTGATGCTTAGGTTTTTGATATTGGTATCCCTTTACATAGGACATTTCAAAAAGATTTTTTGAGTTCAATGAAAAAAGTTGGGGTTTAGTATATCTCGTATATAGATTAAGTCTACAACCACAAGGAAGAAGTGCAATATGACAAAAGTGTCTAGGGCTTCTAGATTTCGAACTCTAAAATGTTATATACCTTCTTCAATTGAAATAAAACTTGTTGTCCCTAACACACATTAGGCAACAAGGCCATTCCATCTTGTTGGATAATGGTGACATCACTATCAGAGGGAAATGTGATAATGTAGTTGTCTTGACTGAATATGAGGAAGGAAAATTGCTCAAACTCAAGGGTGAGCCATCAAATTCAAGGAATTCTGTTGATCTCGTTGAAGACAAGATGTTTCCAAATATGTTGCGACATGTTAGATTCAAGCATACTCACTATAACAACATTCATGTATTGCAAAGTAATGGTGTTGCTGGAATGCCTACCTTGCTTGCAAAGTTAGATGAAAAGTGTGAATCTTGCTTTTTTTTTTGTCAAACACGCAAGAAAATTGTTTCGAAAGTCACAGTGGAACGCTGATAAAAAGTTGCAATTGTTTCACTCAGACTTGTGTTCTTTTTCAATTCTCTTAGCTAGTGATCATAAGTACTTCATGTTGTTCATTTATCATTACAACAAAATGACTTGGATAAAAATTTTAAAGAAAAAATCACCAGCGTTTGAGACTTTTTAGAAGTTTCAAACTGTGATTGAAAATGAAGCTCAAACTCACATCCAAACAATCATGACATATAATGGTGGTGAATATATTTAAAAAAAGTTTAAATCTTACCTCAAGCAAAATGGGATCAAACATCATCTCACAGTTCTTCACACTCTGCAACAAAATGGAGATGTAAAAAGAATGAACAAAATTGTGATGAATATGGTTCATGTTATGTTGTACTTCAAAGGGATAAATTTGCACTTTTAGGTTGAAGCAACTAAAATTGTAATATACATCTGCAACATATCACCATCAACCCTCCAATTCAAGACTTTATGTGAGATGTGGTGTGGTCATCTTCCTTCAATGCGACATCTTCAGATTTTTGGATCTACTTGCTACACATACATTCATTTGGGATATTTTGAATCTTCCAAGGCATATAGGCAATATGATGAGAAAGAGAAGAAGTTTCTTGTTGCAAGAGAAGTTGTCTTTTGTTGAACTGCAAAGGACAAAGCAAACATTGATTGACAATTGAGTTGACTTGATAAATATGCAAAGTTTGATGTCTACAAGGAGAGTGATTTGGATGTTCCAAATAACGAGTGGGGACATGATTCTTTATTGTCTCCTATACATGAGAATGAAACTCAACCTGAAGGAGAAAGTTCAATGCCATCAGACAATGAATAAAGGCCATAGAACAAAGGACAAAAACTAAAGGAACTTCAGAAGATGAAGCACCTAAACCATAGAAAAATATGCCTAAGTGGGCCACCTAGACATTGAACAATGTCAGTTTTGACGAAGTTGGGAAAATAGGGACTAGAAGTGCACATGCAACTGTAACATAATCAAACAAGTTCTTTGAAGAAATTCAAGATAAGATTGAAAATCTCACCTTAAATGATCCTCTAGAAGAACTCAATGTTGTGTTTGATTCACAACCAACATCTTTCAAACAAGTTGAGAAGCTTGAATCTTGGTGTGACTTGATAAACTTGAGCAATTGGATTTGATTATGCAATTATACACTAAAATTTACTCAAAATAGCAATTTACTTCATAATTTAGAACCAGTAGATCATAATGCACACGAATAAACATTAAAAACTATCGTTATGAATTTAAAGCTAAATGCTCCAAACAAGATTCAAGACAAAAAATGATTAAATGATCATGGATTTTGGATTATCATTAGACTTAGAAGTTTGACAGCATATGATTGGCTTGATAAATTGACTTGGATTGGGTGATTGCTTGACAAAAGACCAATGGATTATGATTGAGAGATTGCCATGAAGGCACAAATTCCATACTTAATTCGACAATGGAGGGGTGACTGATTTAAATAGAGGAAGGGGGGAGAATCAATGGACAAAATTCAAAGTTGGGTGTAAGAAGATCAATGGTGGAAAATTATTCAAAGAATTACAAATTCCTTGGATGATTTTAGGGAAGGAATGTTCTAGAGGTGGAAGCCTTTAGAGTATTTTTGGATGTTTAATCATGATTAGTGGGCAATTAGTCATATGATAAAGGGGTTCTAGAGTGTATAGGGGTGTAGGAGAGGCTACTCAAGTTGGGGTAGGTGGGAGGGAATTTTAAATTCCCATAAATTAGATAAGACAATTTGTTAATGGATAATTGAGAAGTAGGTGGATTAATTGGTTTGTGAGGTAGGAATAAGTTTAATAGATGAAGAATAATGGAAAAGGATGTTAGACAAAAGACTAAGAGGATTAATAAAAATGAATTACGTAAAATTAGACGAGACTAGTGCTTATTAGATGAAATTAGCGATGTTAGTGTCGACTAATAATAATAATAGTGACGATAAATGAAGCGAACAATTTTTAATGCATACATTTTTCCCCTTTTTGAAAGGGCATTGCGAGTGGACAAAGTGGAAGAAGCAATGGTCTTTCAAAGAAGAGAGACATCTTGTGGATGATTGTCAGTAAATGATGTTAGTGGAGATGATGCCCCCTCGAGGGGACATGCAAAGAAGAATGAGATGGATGTCCACTCCAAAAGAGGAAATGAGGGGTGAGATGCGATGGATAGACAAGGGGATGGGATGCTAGATGTGAGATCAATGATGATGAAGATGAAATCGACATGAGCACTAAGCTATAAATTGATGATGCCCCTGGCAAAGACATGCATAGAGAGTGGAAACAACTTTGTCACAATTGTCGACACATTGCAAGGGGGAATCATCCTCGCACAACATATCATGTGTCAATAATTGTAATGTGATGATGATAAGATAAAAGGCCGCAAGCTTTCGACGTATCCTAGTCAATGACACATTTTAGGGAGAGCTACATACTAATACGATAAAGGCCACGAGCTTTCTACATATCCCAAGCAAGGATGCATGGTGGGAGAGCATCAAGCCAAAATAAGACAATGAATTGATACGATTAACGATGAGTGTAGCTCAAAGCTGAAATTTAGCGATATTATGAAGGATATGAGAGAGAAGAAACACTATATCGAGTGACCAAAGATGAAGGGGAAGAATTGGACTGTAATGTATCAAATCAATGAGCCACATTGTGATGAATAACAATGATGCCCCTAACAAGGACACATGCAAGGGAGAAAGAAACAATAATAAAGTTACGGTCTAGGTTATGGACCAATTGAGGGAAGAAACTGTAAACTTTAAATGATGAATTGATCAATTAGTGATAATGGATGACTAATGGAAGAAAAGATGGATGTTGTGACTTGTCGGGCCCAATCGACAAATGTGGATGATTGAATGGGAAGATTGGAGAGATGATTGCGAAGTGGATAGGGATTGATCAATTGAATAAATGATTGATGATAGTTTAGCTAAAGGATTTGACTGATTCAAGATGCGAGGATGATGAGGGACTGGAGAGATGTGACAATGAATGTTGGGGAAAGAGGAGAGAGTGGCCAAGCTGATTTTAGACACGTTATGTGACTAAGCGTTGCCTACATAGTTCAAAATAGATTAGAGGATGACGATGACGTATTAGAATCTTATGATGATGATGAGTGTTAGACATGTTAGTTTTTAGATAGAGGATGCGATTTAGATGTTAGACATGAAGATAGAAGACTAGGAGAAATGACGGGAGATGATATGTTAGATGTTGAGATGTTTGATGACTAGAGAGATGATAGATGATTGAGTAGAGGATATAGACATGATGATAAAGGAATTGGAGGAATGATTGGATATTAGACAAGTGGATTGGGATGATCAACTTGATGATAGGATTAAGATGATTAGACGTTTAAATAGGTGAGAGAGGATAGGATAAATGATGTGTGTAGTCCTTTGTCAATCCATCATTGCTTGTATCAGGGCTCATCATAGTCTAAGCAATCTGATGTAAATATAACACTAGGTAGTATGTCCCATGATATAAGTATGACCAAGAGGACTTTGTGCCAAAGTGCATGATTATAAAAGGGGCAAATGATGAACTCTGCATAGGGCACCAAAAAGCATTAGTGTAACTTTTGATGTCATCATAGCATCCTCGTTCATCGCCCAATTGACAAAAAGATTTATGCTACAAGAAAGATCAAAATTATATATATATATATATATATATATATATATATATATATATATATATATATATATATATAAACCAACATTTACAAATAAGCAAATAAAAACACACAGATCATACAAATAACACACAAATATATACACATCAAGCAAATAGGCTCTTGTCTATTGTCTAAATGCATAAGGACGAGATTAATGAGAATGATAATTGATGCCAACGAATGAGGATGGATAGACTTGCCTTGATCAAGATTAGGATGGAACAGGGTTGTGGATAGGGTGTGCTTGAGCAAATTTCAACATAGGGGATAGTTGACTTATGGATTGACCATGCTTTGAAATTAGATGAGAGACTTAGGACTTATCAGGCTAAGGTGAGACTAGGTCAATGCTAGCTCAATATAGACTATATTTGCCCCGGTTCGGAATAGGGGATGAAAGACAATAATGGGATGGATGGTTATGAATTGGTTATGGAAATGAGAGATAAAGGAACAAGAGATGGATGCGAATGGGTGAATAGGCATAAAACAAGATATCTTGGAATATTTTTGGCCTTTTCTATATTTTATGATTTTTAGGGTTTTTGGAATATTTCAATTTTTAGGTCTTTTGGGATATGTATGTACACTATACAAAGGGGGTTAATAGCAAAGGGAATACCATGCCTAGCAACCAAGATGAGAATGGATGGAATAATGGATGAGACGACAAAAGGATGAGGGTGATGTTGAAAAGGGGATGAAGACCAAACAAGGAAGAATGGACTAGGGATCGCCAATGCCCACATAGTGAAGGAACCAAATATCTAGTTGCTCGAGTGTCCATTGGAGGATATGCCAAGATGATTCTAGAACCTTTCTCAAGACATCTTCCACTCATTTACAAAGGTCAAGACGAGAAGGAATGATATACCAGATAGGGATAATGGACGGATGGACTTGATAGACAAAGATGTTTGGACCATGACATGGATAGGGTTGTCAAGGAACATGGGATATGACTATAGAGATGAAATGGATTTTGTCCCCAAGTGTTGGGGTAATTTTAGACAACAAATTATTTTACCATGATGTTGGAAATCAGTTTTCATCATGGTACTTGCCCAAAGTGTCATAAGACTAGTTTTTACCATTGGAAGAATGATTTTTTTTGGCATCTTGATTTATTAGAGGTGGGAGAGATGTAGGATGCAAATGCTTTTGTAATCTTCAATCAACAACTGTTCTAGGGATATGTGATATTAAAACCATATTGTTGATGCTAGATTTATTGATATCCTTCTGACCTTCATTGATTCTTGATTTAACATCCTTCAAACATCTCAACCAAGTGTCTTTGTAACCCCTATGATAAACGATGCTACCTAAGAAAGTGATGTGTGCCAGGGATGGAATTGGATGGTTTTGATAGTGAGGTAGAGGATGTGGATGAGTGATATGACGATGAACAATGTGAGTGGGCAGAGATTGGAAATGGGGTTCAATAGTTGTATACATCGTTGGATATGGTGGAGGGGACATTTTTTATTTGTGTTAGATGCTAAATGAGGTTAAGGGATCCAAGACCTTCGGACTTATTAGTTCTTTGATCCAAATATTAGGAAGATTGTTAGCCACATTGCTATTATTTTTGAAAGATTTTTGACTTGCTGATATTTGACTTGGATTTTGATTACCCCTGGTTCCTGAATTTGGGCTTCACTAGAGGAATTTGATCTTTGACTTGATAGATGATGATATTTCGACTTTGATGGTCCCCTAGCACCTCAAGGATATTTTTACTAGGTGATGACGCTTTTTGTTTTCGCCGATTACAAAACTCTTCTTGACTTTGATTATTTTAAGATCACAACTGACTTGATTATTTGGTTTGATTAATTGATTATTGGCTTGGATCCTTGTATATTCGACACACGAGATTGCATGTTGAGGGGAATCTAATGATGTGTGTCCCTATTTGTCCCATCTGGGGAGTGGGGTGGAGCGATCATTAGCAAGAGGTGGATGATTAGGAATGTGTGGTGAAAGGGGTGAATTAAAGGGATGATGGGCAACGTAGTCCTCATAAAAGCTACTAGGAGACCCAACCTCAACATCAAATAAAGTGTCCTCAGGAATCTCAAAAGGATCACTAAGACTCTTTATAAAATTAGCATCTAAAGTCGATTCATATACAACTTGATGATCTTCCACTGATAAAGCATCCAAGAATTGTGTTATGATTTCATCATCCCAGACATTCAAATTAGACATCCTCAAAGAGATAGGGGTCGACATGTCTTTTGTTATGTGTAAAGGGTGATGATGTTGACATGGATTCTGATTCATATGCTGATGTTGGATATGACCTTGACCATTCTGATGTTGAGTCTGATAGGGATGTTGATGAGGTGATGTTGTCAATAGACGATTTTTTGGCAGTTGCCATATTATTGTTTGCAAGTACCTTCTTCCCCTTGGGTTTGTGAATGGATGCTTTAGGCTTAATAGATTAATGAAAATGGGGGATTTGATGTGAATAGGATATATGGATGGTTTGATTTGAGATCGTTGTAGTGTGGCGAGGATTGGGATCATGACCTTGGTTGAGGAGGGAAGAAGCTTGATCTTGGTTATGAAGTGCCTCTTGGCATACCCCTTTTTGCACACTCTTAGGTGTAGACGTATTCGATTCATCCTCAATTTTAGTGTCACCATTATCAATTAAGTTTTGGACATAATCTCTAAAAGGGTGACATCTATTAATAGAATGCTCGAGGACTTTATGGTATAGACAAAATTGTTCTGCTCGATACCATGAGGACTTATGTTTGGACAAATTTATAGGTCTTGTTTTCAAGTAAAAAATCATGCCTATGGCCTCTAGTTTCCAAAATAGGGCTTATGTGGATATTAGGAGGGACATATTGCTTGTATATAGTGTTGGATGTGGAAGTGTTGGATTTAGGAGTGGAAGCATGCAATGGTGATGTTATGATATTGGGAGATGGTGGTGTGTGTGATTGTTTAGGAGATGAATGGGAATTAGATGAGGTTGACAAGCTAAGCTTCCCTTTTCTAGAAGGACGGGGGACTTGTGATGGACTATGATTGGGAAATGAAGGATTCGATTGTGGACATGTGTGAATTGGAGGTAAGATTAGTTGAATAGGGTCTAAGCCTATGGAAAGTTGGCTACCCATTTTGAAGAGCTATAAGAGGACTGCATCCTTGTTGGCGACAATATATCTATTAAATAAGGCAATCTCTTTATGAGTATACGAACTAGGAAGGTCATGACTAGGAGTAGGACTAGTAAATGAGGGATCGGAATGGGATTGGTTGTCACAAGAATTGGATGTAGATAAGGGTTGATGAGGCATTTATTTGGTAGGTGACTTTAAGTTTAGGGGTTCAAAATCATTGGGAAGTCGGGCACCCATCTCCAATAGCCATAAAAGGCACTCATCCTTATTTTTAAAGATATACTTTGGAAATAAGGCGACCCCATCACTTGTATATTGGGGGATGTTATGACTATGGTTATGATGAATGGACAATGGGGCTGATTGTGGTGGGTTAGCATGTGGGCTAGGTGTATATGGGGATTGTTGATGGGGAAGGACATGGGACGTTAATTTAGGCTTGATGGGATCAAGACCTGCAGGTAGGCAGGCACCATTTCTAGGGCCTGCAAAAGGACCTCATCCTTGTTGGCAAATAGGTATTGTTCCAAGAGAACTAGGTCCAAATCCATGTGGATAGATGATAAAAGGGTAATGGATTAAAGGTAGTTAGATGACAAAAGGGGGCTGATGTGAAGGTAAAGTAGGGCTTGGGTAAAAATATGGTCCTTAGACAAAGTAAGTTTGAATGATTGGACTAGTATGACAAGTGACGGGTGAGGACAAGATAGGCTAAATGGATTGTGATATTAGACAAGGATCATATTTCAAATTGATAATATGATAGGTGCTAACAATTTATCGACAATGCCTAGTTTTCAAGCTAGCAAAAGGATGGGGATTTGACTAGTGCTTGGATTCAAACTAGCAAGACAACAATTAGATGGGTGTTAGTTATAAATAGACAAGACGATTGGATTGAGGACGACTGGATGCTAGATTGAAACCGACAAAGTGACAGGTTATCAATAGGGTATTGACTACGTATGAAATCTGAGAAAGTGACAGGTGATGGACTATATTACAAATAGAGTGATAGGATGATATGGATGGACAACAAAAGGACTAGATCAAGCCTTCGATCGATTTGCTCAAGATTGGATGGATATAAGATTATATGATGGAGGATAAATAGGAATAAACAAAGGAATCAAAGATGATGGGATTGGGATCAGGGTAAGTATATAAGGGTGGTGATGTAATGATAATTGGGGGTATGGTGAATATGGTTTAGACAAGTGTGTGACCTAAAAAGCCAACTAGATGTGTTGGATAAAAAGACAAGACAAAGTAAGATGAGATTTATCTATACGAGGTGAGACTAGATGAGGGTGATATAGAAATAGGGAGATGTAAAGGTAAAACTAGATTAGGATATGTCTGAGATGGGATGATAAGCAGTACAAGATATACAAGACTATACAAGATTAAAGATGAAGGATAAAATATATAAGGATATATAAGATATGATGACAGGTAAAGTAGATAAGGATGTACAAGATTTTTAAGAATGTACAAGATGGGGATAATGTTAGAATGTACAAGACAATAAGATATAAACAATGATATACAAGATGATGATATAAGAGACCTAGAGAGCCATGTATAGGTTTGGGTGAAATGTCGACTCAGCTCACAAACAAGACTGGTCTAGCACAACACACATCAAACCAATCAAACCACAAACCTAAGATTATTAAACTGATGTGGGCGTATAGCTCGATGATTGCACCGTCTAACAGTTTTGCGGGTGAGGCTTTAGGCTAGCGACCCGTTACAGAATCTCCCAAACCCTCTCAACCTTGTTTGCACATAACGGTCACTTGGGAACTGATACTGACTCTAGAAGCAAGTCACATATTACGGTCGAAGGTCTTATTCTAGGCTATACAGGGTCTCTAAGGGTGTCCCCAATATACACTAGGTATGTGGGGCCCAACTTTGTATAAGGTGTTGTCTAATGCTTGGGTCAAAGAGTTAACTCCTCACCTTCACGAGAGACCTATATGGGGTCAGCCGCTTAGCTTAACAACAACTGCCTCTAATTTTTATACTCTGCATGGCGGTGAAATCTATGGTCATAATCCCCCTAAGACTATGGCAAATGTGTGGGTGTCACTTCCACATCATGTTACCCCCTTAAAAAATGGGAGGGTTTATTATTGGTTTTTGATCCTTTGAGACTTGCCACTAAGACACAGGGAAGAGAGAATACACCACTGTAGCCCTCGGGTATAGACAAACAGGCAAAAAAGTTGATTAACCAATTAATTAAGTGTTTCATATACAAAATATATATAAGATGGTTTTTAAAAATGCCAAAAATGTTGACAGGTTTCTTGCAAAGCAAGTGATTATTAGTTTTAATTTCGTAATCTTGAGGGGCAACCCACAAGACAACACGTTAGACAAAAAATATGATCTCCAAGATAAGATTTTAAACAAAAACATTCAAGACAAGATTTTAGTAATTTTAAGCAAGACAAAATTGCCACTGAATTTGTCCCTGTAAAAATACAAACCAAATGTTAGTCCAATAAGCCTTAAAAACACATAAAAAATTGCGATTTTGCCCTATAACATTTTTTTAGGGGCCATGACATGGGGGTTTGGGGGCAGCGGGGTCAAGGCGCAGTGCCCCTTGCGGGGTTAAGGGGTAGTGCCCCTTACGGGGTTAAGGGACAGGGCCAACAACAATATGAGACTTGCGGAACCCTTGGAATGACTCAAAATTCACTGAAATTGATCCTAAAAATGATAATTTAAAGGCAAAAATTCAATGCAAAATCGATACTATAGTAAGCAAAATCACTTATACAAAGTTAGTGTTATACAAAATTGCTTCCAGAAAGTCAATCATAGATTAATAAGCGATTATGCAAATCGTAACAGCAACCGCGTGGTTAGATATATTCAAAATCGCTTATGACAAGTGCAAAATCGTAACTAGGGATCAAAACTACAACTAATATAGGTGATTTTGCAAATCGGAAACAAACCATCATGATCAACTATTACGGTTAAGTTTAAAATCACAAATAGGATAAGCAAAATCGCAACTTACAGAGGCAAAAGCGTAGAAACACAAGTGATTTTGAAATGCCTAAAACAAATTATATTGAAGCTGAATGTTTTATGCTACGTATAATATGTACAGAATTCTAGATACCAGTAATAGATTATGCTAAGTAGAATTAAGAATGATAAAAAGAATGAATGGAATTTATGAAATATGATGTCAAAAATGTAGATACCCATATCAAAATTGCAACTACCAAGTCAAAACCGTGATTTACTAGAGGTGATTTTGAAAACTATATAGAAAATGAGTTATTTACATATTTACAGACACTGAATGATCTTAAAAGGACTTGTCTGTGTATGATTTTACTTAGTATGATATTTACACTAGCTCTTAAAATTTATGCAGGATTTAATTAAGTTTGTTCAAAATCGCAACTAGGAGTCAAAATCTAACTAGCTAAAAGCAATTTTGCTTGAAATCTCGAGATCTTATGATTTAAGTTTGACAGAATTCTTCCTTGTTTCCTACAACCAATTAAGTTAGATATCAAAAATCATAGATAAACCAGATTATAACATCTAATAATTTGTTAAAAAGATAGTTTATGAGCTACAACAAAAATCTCAATCAAAATAGTCAAAAATGCAGATATAAATCAAAATTGCAACTAGTAAGAAGCAATTTTGCAATATTGCAACTAGCAATAAGCGATTTTGCAATGTTGCAACTAACAATAAATGATTTTGCAATCACTGTGGTAGTTAAAGGCAAAATTGCCATTGTTGAGGTGAAAATCGCAACTAGCAGTTTCAAAATCACCATTTGTAGAGCACATTCGTTAATCGTTTGGAAAATAAGACTTGAAAATTTGAGACCAAATTCATGCCTTATTAGACCCACAAGCTGCACAATCACACTCCACACACAAGATTAGCACCAAAGAGGGCTCCCATTGTGGTCGTCAAATGTGAGATGATAAATTTGAACAATTGGATTTGAGTATGCAATTATACACTAAAATCTACTCAAAATATCAATATACTTCATAATTTAGAGCCAATAGATCATAATGCACACAAATAAACATTAAAAACCATCATTATGAATCTAAAGCTAAATGCTCCAAACAATATTCAAGATAAAAAAAGATTAAATGACCATGGATTTTGGATTACTTTTAGACTCAGAATTTTGACAACATATGATTGGCTTGATAAATTGACTTGGATTGGGTGAATGCTTGACAAATAACTAATGGATTTTGATTGAGAGATTGACATGAAGGTTCATGAATTTCATAGTTAGTTCGATAGTGGAGGGGTGGCTAATTTAAATAGAGGAAAGATAGAGAATCGATGGACAAAATTCAAAGTTTGGTGTAGGAAGATCAATGGTGGAGAATTATTCAAGGTATTAAAAATTTCTTAGATGATTCTAGATGATGGAATGTTCTAGAGGTAGAAGCTTCTAGAGTATTTTTGGAGGTTTAATCATGATTAGTGGGTGATTAGTCATATGATAAAGGGGTTCTAGAGAATATAGGGGTGAATGGGAGACTATTTTAAATTCTCAAATATCAGATAAGACAAGATTTGTTAGTGGATAATAGGGACTTAGGTGGATTAATTGGTTTGTGGGGTAGGAATAAGGTTAATAGATGAATAATAATGGAAAGGGGTGTTAGACAAAAGACTAGGAGGATTAGTAAAGATGAATGAGGCAAAATTAGATGAGATTAGTGCTAATTAGATGAAATTAACAATGTTAATGTCAACTAATAATAATATTAGCGATGATAAATGAAGCAAGCAATTTTAGGTGCATACACTTGGAGAAAAATAATGAAAGATGAGTACAATGCATTGGTCAAAAATATGACTTGAAAATTAGTTGATCGTTCATATGGTTGTAAACCTATTGGCTACAAGTGGCTTTACCGCAACAAATACAAGGCCGATGACTTGTTTGATAAGCACAAAACAAAGCTTGTGGCAAAGGGATATGCTCAAAATAAAGGAATTGACTACAATGAAACATTTGCAGTTACAACAAAATAGACTACCATTTGAACCATGTTGGCTTTGACAACTCACAATAGATGGAAAGTTCACTAAATAAACATCAAAACTACATTTTTGAATGGTGACCTCAAAAAAGTAGTGTATATGACACACCCTGAAGGTTTTGCAGTAAGCGACCAAAAGCACAAGGTGTGCAAACATGAAAAATAACTGTATGGTTTGAAACAAGCCCTTCGAACATGGTATGATAAACTAGTTGAACACCTCATGAACAAGAACTTCAAACGTTTTAAGTTTGAAGATGCAACTCTTTTCATCAAAACAATTGCCCAAATAGTTGTATTTGTGGTGGTGTATGTTGATGTTTTTCTCATCATAGGGAACAATGAACGATACATTGCAAATTTCAAATAAGAGTTGATGAAAAGTTTTGAAATGATTGATTTCGGTTATCTTTATTACTATTTTGATATTAAAGTAATTCATAAACCAAATTATATCTTTATCACACATCAAAAATACATTGGTTACATTTTGAAAAAGTTTGGAATGGAAGATTGTAAGTCTTTCAACACGCTCATGGAACAAAATCTCAAATTGACATCAAAAGATACAACATATTTGGTCTGCCATTAAATATAGAAAACTAATTAGAAGTTTGATTTATGTGACCACAAGACCATATATATCCTTTACTGTTGGTGTTCTTTCAAGATTCATACAACTTAGAGACAGTGATTGTGTAGTAGCAAAAAGAGTCAGATATCTCAAAGGAATGAAAAATGTTGGGCTCAAATACTCTAGGACAAGAGACCTCAAACCGGTTGGTTATTAAGATTTTGACTATACTAGGGATCATGAATATGGGAAATCCACCATGGGTTTCTTGATGAACTTGGGAACAACAATTGGAAAGTGGAAATCAAAGAAGTAAATAATGTCGGCAATTTCTTTAGCAAAAGCAGAGTACATTACCGGTTTAGACACAACCAAAGAGATTTTGTGGCTCAGAAGAGTTCTTTCCAATTTGTAGGAACACCAGGGTTTGTCAACACTTCTCATGGTTGACAACACTTCCGCAATTCAAATGCAAAGAATCTAATTTTTCACATCCGAACCAAGCATATCAATACCAAATTTCATTTGATTTAGTAATATGTGAAAGATGATAGTGTCAAGTTGCAACATTGCCCTACAACAGAGCAACCGTAAGACACCCTGACAAAAGAACTTAGACAAGAAAATTTTGAAAAGTTCAGAAGAATGTTTGGTCTGAGAATGACCCTTGTAGATTCGGGGGGGGGGCGGGACGGGGCTGGGGGGGCCGACTGGGGGAAGGGGGCGACAATGGAGAAGGGGGTGGTGGGGGTGAATGTAATAATAGTTTACATATTTGTTATTAATCTTAGGTGTCTTATGTAGCTTTTGATTTTTATTCCTATTGGAATAGGAAGTGTCTTTTTGGGAATGTGAAGTGAACAACCATTGTGGCTTATTTATTGTAATGTCTTACTCCATTTCCATTTGAATCATAAAGACAATTTTGGCTTGCACCAAAGATTTCTCATTGTCATTCCATCAATAAATTATTTTCCCTGAGAGATAGCCTCATTTAGCTACACCACTACATTGGACCCAAAAAAAATATTTTAGAGAAAATAATGTGCTCCAAACTCCACTGTATGCCTAAGATATCACACTCTTAAGAAAACCTGTGTTATAACATCAATATTAAGGTCATTTATTAATTGTTATACACTCATAGATATTACAACCCACCACCACCTCTGCCTCATCTCCACCCCCAGGATGCCATTGTAGGACACCTATTGGCATAATAAATGTTACAAATTTAAGTTTTAATGTGTAATGACTCAACAATGTTTTTTATTATAAATTTATTATGACTATTCTTTGTCCAATAACATATCTTTAATGTAAAGCCACTCATTTGAAGAGCACAAAAGGTGACTATATTAAGATAAGATTTCTAACTAAGACTACGTTCATAAGTTTTTATTCAAAGTTGAAGTGGTTGTTAAGCATTAGTGTTATCGACCATTATGCGTCGTAGTTCAGTAAGGTACTTTTATCTTCCATTGTCTCATCTATAAAAATAATTATTTGATGGATGGTAAGAATGATTATTTGTTTCGAAGAAGCAAAGTATCAATTTTGAATGCCACAACTCTAATTTGAAATTTTGGATTTACTTAAATATAAACCAAAGATGCAGGGTTATGAATGATTATTTGTTCTAAGGAAGCACAAGTACACTTTCAATAAATTAAATATGAACCACATATACATGGTTATCACCAAATTTATATTCTTCATAAGATATAACTAATTGCAACTAAACACAAGAATTTATGACTCTAACTTGTTTTGTTATTTATTTGTTTTTGTACACATCATTATTATAATAAAAGAAATTGCTATTAATTGTCGTCTTTATATATTAAATCTTCTCTTAGGTTATATTTATTAATATTTATTATTCTTGGGAGTAGCTTTTATATATTTTATCTTCTCTTTGGTTATATTTCTTAATATTTACAACTATTGGGAGTAGTTTTGTGCAAGCGTAACTAAAGTGTGGGTGTTATAAGTTGGGTTGGCAATTGTGAATATGGCAATAAGTGTCCTTGATTTTGTATAAGACATGCAAGTTGATGCTGAGGTGAGTGACATGTACAAATATATTAATTAGATAATTATTTTTGTAATAGATTACGATCCAAGAAAAACATACATTGAGCTTTCTAAATGTTGAAAGTGAGTGCTCATTAGTTAACCTAAGAGTAAATAAAATTGAGTTTTGTTTGTAGTTTTCCAATATAATGGGTTATGTATAGTGAATTGGCTTATTACCTATAAATGACTAATATGTAATTTGATGGCATTCTTAAGAGCATTACACAATGCATTTTTTTTTTTGGTATAAATATATGTTTTGATTGAAAGCATACAATTATATTTTTAAAAAATAAAATGATATAAATAAATGTCCTTGATTAAAAAGGCAGGAATTATGCAATCACATGTCAAAAAAATGTTAACCAAGACACAAATCATGCCATAAGCCCAAGATGAACAATTAGGTCTAGGGTGACAAATGTTATATCGAATTTAAAAAACAGACCGCAACAAAGTGTTAGTTGCATTAGAAAATAATAAATATGAAGATATTTGTTGTGTAATGATAAATCAAAATGCATAGATTGATAAAGTGATGTAACACAATATATTTATATATTGTGTATTTGTTTTCAAGTTGAAAATTTCTCATATATTGTGGTTGCCTATGTGGGATTCATTTATATATATATTGATGCAATGAACTATACCATTTAGATAACTATCCTTGTAGTTAATTGGAAATGTATTTTGGGAGGATAAATCATAAAATAAATCATCAACCAACTAGAGTCCCTTGTTTTATTAATGAAAGAATATTTTGAATAAGATTCAATGTAGTGATCAAAAGGTATTAGAAGATAAGCAAGGATTGCCTCAATTATTTAATGGGACGAGGATTATTAATGAACATGGGATTGGCTCTCTAGCAGGGATGTCAACACATAGGGGAGGGTAATAATATAACAACAAACAAGAAAGATAAAAAAGATGAGTTAACACATGAAAATACTTTGTAGAGATACGAGCCAATGACTATAATATTAAGATTAAGAAATGATATATTAGGGCATATATATCATATGATTCATAAATAGTTAATTTGTAAATAATGGCGAGAAAAGAGCACACCTTTGACCAAGCTAGCTGAGTGCACTTATAATCTTTGATGTTTCTTATTGGACATGCCACTTGTAGTTTAGTTGATTAAACATATCGCTTCTTATAGACACTTAAAAATGGCCCTTAAGAATATATTAGGAATTTAAGATTGTAAGCCTCTCAACACGCCCATGGAACAAAATCTCAAATTGACATCAGAAGATAAAACATATTTGGTTGATGCCATTAGATATAAACAAATGATTAGAAGTTTGATTTATATGACCACAACAAGATCGTATATATCCTTTGTTATTGTTTTTTTTTCAAGATTCATGCAACAACCTAGAGATAGTCATTGGATAACAACAAAAGGAGTCCTTAGATATCTTAAAGGAACACAAAATGTTGGGCTCAAATACTCTAGGGTAGGAGATTTCAAACTAGTTGGTTATTCAAATTTCAATTATGATGGTGATCATGAAGATGATAAATCCATCATAGGTTTTTTGATGAACTTGAGAACAACAATTTTAAGTTGGAAATCAAAGAAGCAAATAGTGCTGACAATTTCTTTAACAGAAGAAGAGTGTATGTCCGCTTCAAAGGCAACCAAAGAGATTTTGTGGCTCATAAGAGTTCTTTTTCAATTTACAGGAACAATATGTTTTGTCAACACTTCACATGGTTGACAACATTTATGCAATTCAAATGATAAAGAATCTAATTTTTCATGACCAAACCAAGCATATCAATACCAAATTTCACTTGATTTAGTAATATGTGAAAGATGGTAGTGTCAAGTTGCAACATTGCCCTACAACAAAGCAACCATAAGACATCTTGACAAAAGAACTTGGACGAGAAAATTTTGAAAAGTTCAGAAGAATGTTTGGTTTGAGAATGACCTCTATAGATTGGGGGTGGGGAGGGAGAGGGCCGGGCAAGAGGGTGGACATGATGTAACAATAGTGTACATATTTGTTATTAATCCTAGGTGTCTTATATAGCTTTTGAATTGTTCTAATACGTTGATTTTTATTTCTATTGGAATAGGAAGTGTCTTTTTGGAAATGTGAAGTGAGCAACCATCGTGGCTTATTTATTGTAATGACTTACTCCATTTCAATTTGAATCGTAAAATCAAGTTTGGCTTGCACCAAATATTTCTCATTGCCATTTCGTCAATAATTTATTCGGCCTGACAAATAGCCTTATTTAGCTACACCACTATGTTGGACTTGAAAAAAATATTTTCAAGAAAATAATGTGCTCCAAACTCCACTTTATGCCTATGATATCCCAATTTTAAGAAAACCTGGGTTATAACATTAAACTTAAGGTCATTCATTAACTATTATGCACTCATAGATATTACAACCCACCACCACCTTTGTCTCATCCTTGCCCCTGTGATGATATTGTAAGACACCTATTGGCATAATGAATGTAAAGAATTTGAGCTTCAATGTGTAGCGACTCCACAAGGTTTTTTCCTTATAAATTTATTTTGACTATTCTTGTCCAAAGACATTTTTAATGTAAAGCCACTTATTTGAAGAGTACAAATAGTGATTATTTTAGATAAGATTTCTAACTAAGACTATGTTCATAGGTACTTATTCAAAGTCAAAGTGGTTGTTAGGCATTACTGTTATCAACCATTATGCATCTTAATTCAGTAAGGTACTTTTATCTTCCATTTTCTCATCTATAAAAATAATTATTTGATGGATGGTAAGAATGACTATTTGTTCCAAAAAAACCTATGTATCAATTTTCAATGCCACAACTCTAATTTTGAAAATCTGAATTTATTTAAATATGAACCAAAGATGCATGGTTATGAATGATTATTTGTTCTAAGGAAGCATAATTACCAATTTTCAATAACTTAAATATGAACCACATATATGTGGTTATCATCAAATTTATATTCATCATAAGATATAACTACTTGCAACTAAACACAAGAATTTATGACTCTTGTTTTGTTATTTATTTGTTTTCTTCTTCTTTAACAACAACAACAACAACAATAATAATAATCACCATTAATTATCATCTTTATATATTAAATCTTCTATTTGGTTATATTTTTTAATATTTATAATTGTTGGGAGTAGTTTTGTCCAAGTGTAACTAAAGTGTTATGAGTTGGGTTGGCAATTGTGAATATGGTAATAAGTGTCCTTGATTTTGTATAAAACATGTAAGTTGATGCTGGAGCGAGCGACACATGTACAAACATATTAATTAGATAATTAATTTTATAATAGGTTACGATCCAAGAAAAACATACATTGAGCTTTCTAAATGTTGAAAGTGAGTACTCATTAGTTACCCTGAGAGTAAAATAAATCCTAGTTTTCTGATGAGATGGGTTATGTATAATGAATTGGCTTATTACCTATAAATAATTAATAAGTAATTTGATGAGATTTTTAATAACATTATACAATACAATTTTTTTGGTATGAAAATATGTTTTGATTGAAAGCATACAATTATATTTTAAAGATAAAATGATATAAATACATATCCCTGATTAAAAAGGCAAGAATTATGCAATCACATCTCAAAAAAAGTTAACCAAGAGTCAAATCATACCATAATCCGAAGACAAACAATTAAGTCCATGGTGACAAACATTATATCAATTTAAAAAAATAATCCACAACCAAGTGCTAGTTGCACCAGAAAATAATAAATATGCAGATATCCATTGTGCAATGATAAATCAAAAGGCATATATTGATAAAATGATGTAACACAATATATTTATATAGTATATTTATTTTCAAGTTGGCAATTTTTCATATATTGTGGTTGCCTAAATGGGATCCAATAATTTTATTTATATTGTAATATATTAATGCGATGAATTATAACATTTAGATAACTCTCTTTGTAGTTAATTGGAAATATATTTTGGGGGGAGAAATCACAAAATAAATCAACCAACCAGAGTCCTTTGCTTTATTAATGAAAGAATATTTTGAGTAAGATTCCATGTAGTTATCAAAAGGTGTTAGAAATCAAGCAAGAAGCGCCTCAATTATTTAATGGGATGAAGGTTCTTAATGAACATGGGATGGGCTCTAGCAAGGATATCAACACTATAGGGGAGGGTAATAATATAACAATAAATAATAAAGATGAAAAAGATGACGAGTTAATACATGATAATACTTTGTAGTGATATGAGTCAATGACTATAATATTAAGATTAAGAAATGATATATTAGGGCATATATATCATATGATTTATAAATATTCCTTATGTAAATAATGGTGAGAAAAGAGCACATCTTTGACCAAGCTAGTTGAGTGTACTTATAATCTTTGACGTTTCTTATTGGAAGCGTCACTTTTAGTTTAGTTGACTAAACATATAACTTCTTGTAGACACTTAAACATGACCCTTAGGCATTTATTAGGAATGAAAGATTTTAAGCTTCTCAACACGCCCATGGAACAAAATCGTAAATTGACATCATAATATACAACATATTTGGTTGATGCCACTAAATACAAACAATTGATTGGAAGTTTGATATATGTGATGAAAACAAGACCATATATATCTTTTGTTGTCAGTTTTATTTCAAGATTCATGCAACAACTTAGAGACAATTATTGGGTATCAGTAAAAAGAGTCCTTAAATATCTCAATGGGACAAAAATGTTAGGCTCAAATACTCCAGGGTAGGTGATTTCAAACTGGTTGGTTATTCAGATTCTGACTATGTTGGTGATCATGAAGATGGAAAATCCACCATGGGTTTCTTGATGAACTTGGGAACAAAAATTGTCATTTGGAAATAAAATATCAAATATTGTTGACAATTTCTTCAACATAAGAAAAGTGTATGGTTGCTTCAGAGGCAACCAAAGAGATTTTGTGGCTCAGAAGATTTCTTTTTCGATTTGCAAGAAAAATAGGTTTTGTCAACACTTATCATGGTTGACAACATTTACGCAATTCAAATGACAAATAATCCAGGTTTTCATGACCGAACCAAGCATATCAATACCAAATTTCATTTAATGTAGCAGTATGTGAAAGATGGTGGTGTCAAGTTACAACATTGCCTTACAATAGAGCAACCATAAAACACCTTGATAAAAGAACTTGGACAATAAAATTTTGAAAAGTTCATAAGAATGTTTGGTTTGAGAATGACCCCTACAGTTTAAGGGGGATGCAACAATAGTGTACATATTTGTTATTAATCCTAGGTGTCTCATGTAGCTTTTGGCGTATTTTAATAAGTTGATTTTCATTCCTATTGGAGTAGGAAGAGTCTTTTTAGGAATGTGAAGCGAAAAACGATCGTATCTTATTTATTTTAATGCTTTGGTCCATTTCAATTTGAATCATGAAGATAGTTTTGGCTTACACCAAGATTTCTCATTATCATTCCATCAATAATTTATCTGGCCTAATAGATAGCCTTATTTATCTACACCACTACGTTGGACTTGAAAAAATATTTTTGAGAAAATAATGCACTCCAAGCTATATTGTATGCCTAAGATATCACAATTATAAGAAAACTTGGCTTATAACATCAAACTTAAGGTCATTCATTAATCTAAAACATCAAACTTAAGGTCATTCATTAATTGCTATGCACTAATAGATATTATAACCCACCACCACCTCTGCCTCATCCCCACCCCCACCCCCAAAATGCCATTGTAGGACATGTATTGGCATAATGAATGTAACGAATTTGAGCTTCAATGTGTTCAACAAAGTTTTTTCTTATAAATTTATTTTGACTATTCTTTGTACAAATCCACTTATTTGAAGAGCACAAGTAGAGACTATTTTAAGATAAGATTTCTAACTAAGACTATCATTCATAGGTATTTATTCAAATTCGATGTGGTTGTTATGAAATAGTGTTGTTGACCAATATTCATATTAGTTCAGTAAGTTACTTTTATCTTCCATTTTCTCATCTACAAAAATAATTACTTAATGGATGGGAAGAATGTTTATTTGTTCCAAAAAAACATAAGTATCAATTTTCAATGCCACAAATCTAATTTAAAAATTTGGATTTACTTAAATATGAACCAAAGATGCATGGTTATGAATGATTATTTGTTTTAAGGAAGCGTAAGTACCAATTTTCAATAACTTAAATATGAACCACATATGCATGGTTATCATTATTCTTCATGAGATATAACTACTTGCAACTAAACACAAAAATTTATGACTCTTCCTTGTTTTGTTATTTATTTATTTTCATACACGTCATTATTATAATAAAAAAAAAATCACCATTAATTATTGTTTTATATATTAAATCTTCTCTTTGGTTATATTTCTTAATATTTACAATTGTTGGGAGTAGTCTTTATTGCTATTGAGCAAGGATACATAACAGATCACCAAGATCTATTCGAGAGACCAAAATCACTTAAAACAAGCTTCTAATGCTCAAGAATAAACACACTCTATCTATTGCTCTTGAGGAGATATTACAATGCTAAAATCCTCAACTTTTCCTTTGACAAATGCACTCCAAGAGTGCCAATAAATAGGAGAGAGAGAGAGAGAGAGAGAGAGAGAGAGAGAGAGAGAGAGAGAGAGAGAGAGAGAGAGAGAGAGAGAGAGAGAGAGAGAGAGAGAGAGAGAGAGAGAGAGAGAGAGAGAGAGAGAGAGAGAGAGAGAGAGAGAGAGAGAGAGGAATCCATAGTAGGTGTGTCAACATAATGTACACACAAGATTAGGAGTTAATCACATGTGCACATGGTTAGGAGCCTAAATATAGCTTAACCTAAACTATGAACAAACAAGTGTGAAAACTTCAACACCCTCCCTTAATCTATGGTTAGTGAGTGAAAACAACACAAATGGGTCCTAGCTACTAGGCCTGCTACGGTACCCATGTACAAACACAAGAAAAAAGAAGGAAGGACTTCGTATAGAATCCCCCCCAAGGACAACTTCTTTCACCCCAAGCATAGATCACAACTATATATCTTTGGTGGATGTAAGGAAACACCTGCATGTGTGGTGATATAGTCCCCTGTAAAAAATCAAAGTGTTATTCCTGTAGGAAAAAATGCTAACTATTTATGTAATCCTAAAAAAGTGATTTTATTCCTCATGCAAAACAACGTCCCAAACTGGTTTGTCGAATGCCATAGAAAATAACACTGAAGTATCGAAAACACCATGGCATAAATAAGCGATACTAGAAATGTGAGAGTATGTGCCAAGAGGAACCAAATAATCACCAACAAAATCAACTAGTGACAAAGTATAAGATGCCCCCTTGGGAATAGGCTAAACATAGGCAACAATAATGTGTGAAAGAGGTGGAGTTACCTCAGCCATGTCACCACCAAAAAACAAGTCTGCAATAGGAATAGAAGGAAGAGGTGGTGGAGGTGCCTCTTCCAAGTCATTCACAAGAGATTGTGGAGGTCTCTCATCCACAATAAATATGTCCTCACAAAAAAATTAATGAAGACGAGGAGTAGTAGAAAACACCACATCCAAATCACCATCAAGATTTACATCCTCACAAATGGGAGAAGATGGTGGAGGAACAACAATAATGTTGCCAATAAAAGAATCCTCACTTAGAGATGGAGGAGAAGGAAGAGGAACAGGTGAAGGTGAAGTGACCTCCCCAAACAATGTTTAAATAGCATCCCATGCTTCCTTTGGTGATGTGGCATGTGCAATGTGAGATTGCAAGTTATCAGCAACATGTAGGTGAATGAAGTAAAGGGATGGTCCTTGAGATACTTAATCTAAGCAATGTCTTCTTCCTCAGTAAAAATAGGAAAATCACCAAGAACAACTTTCTATAAGCCGTGCATCATCAAATGCAGCTTCATCTTCATCTTCCATTATCGTAATTAGAGGCATTGAGAGATTGGAAGAATGGGGTCTCCATTGTCATAAGAATAAGTCGAGGAGGATAATCATTTCCCCCCAATAAGCCAATAACTCCCTGTATGTCAAAAGAATAAATACACCCTAAAAGGTATTGTCTTTTGACAAAATATCTCCTTTTTTCTTCAAAAGAGAAAATGTGATAAAATCGCAAAATGACCTCAACAAAAAATGATAACAATGGAGAAATATGAACATCTGATAACATCGAAAATGCATCCAATAGTACAATAAAATAGCAATAACACAAAACACTCTCAAAAGATAGGACATTTGCTGCTATCGAAAATACATGTATATTCAAAATGTAATCAAAAAAGAAATAACAAAAAATAGATGCCCCTTTTCAACAATTTGCCCTCCCAAAACAATATATAAAAACCCACCTTTAGAAACAAGACCCCTCTTTAATCACCATTTTTGAAATGGCCCCTCCACATTAGTGTTCCACTTTTTAAATGCCCCCACTCAAAAAACTCAAGTCGCTTAAATGTCCCCAAATATAAAATTGGCCCCACCTTTAAAATTTAAGAGCCACGTCATCAATGACCCAACTTATAATAAGTCCACAATTTAAACGTGCTTTTACAAAAGGCTTCCCCAACATTTTTTCGTGTCCCTCACTTTATAAAAGACCCTACCATTACCATTAATAATATACACCTCAGATTACAGTTAAAATTCTCCCCCACCAAAAGTTTGTTAATGACTTCACAATCAAATCTTTAGCATTTTTAAATGCATGATTAAAAATTAAAGCAAGCTCAATTTTTTATAAAAGAATTGTCAAACCTTTTGAAGCAACCCTGGGTGGTTTTTGAAAACCACGGGTTTTATAGAAGTGGTTGTTTTGCCTTTGCACGACAAGGAAGGTGGAAGGAGGGGTTTTGATGATCGTTACCAGCATGCAGGAGGATGACAGGTTGAAGGAGAGAAGAGACTAGGTGCACGACACGTTATTCAAGCCAAAGGGCTGTGTGTGTGGGGATAGAGAGTCTACATTCGAGCCTAAGACACTGTACCCATTTTGTAAAATTTATCATTGTTGGTACTGTATTTAGAAAAACATTGATGCCAATTTGGAAGTAGTTTTGCTAAAAAAAAACAAACATTGTTTAGAACCCTAAAATGACTATTATCTTTTGGAGAGGCATTTAGAGTCCTAAATGATTGTAGCTTTTGGAGAATCATTAGAACCCTAAACAACTTTAGCATACATCAGTTTGTTTGGTTTTGTCTGTAGCATATATGAATTGTTTAGTTTTGGCTATGGCATATATGAGTTGTTTGGTTTTGGTTGTAGCTTACTTATTTTTAAAACAATAGTTTTTATTATTGAGGGTCTATTTCATGGTCATTGTGGTCTATTTAAAATTTCAAGTTGTATCTGAGTTTCTTAAACTTCTTTATTGTGGTTTGTGAGTTTATAATAACTTTGAATATTAATATTCTTTATTATTTTAGTTGTAGTTCATATATTGTGAAATTTGGGTATCTTGAAATTGATTATAGGAATTAACCATTCCATATAAATTGACTTGTAGATGTGAGATTAATCCCACCCCTAGACTTATAAGGGTGATTATAGGAATTAATCATTCCATATAAAGTGACGTGTAGGTGTGAGATTGATCCCACCCATAAGCCTATAAGGGTGAATAAGTAGTTAAACTTAACATCCCTCACCATGTTCCTACAAGTTCAAGGTTAAAATCCATAACTCTTTGTGAAAATATAGTTAACTAAATTATAATTATATGTCATTAATTTTAGAGCATGTTTGGGTTGAAGTGTTGGTTGACATTTAAAGTACAAAATTGGTTGGTATTTGGCAATACACTAATAGTCCTTAACAATTTTAGTTTAAATTATAATTGAGACTATATTGATAACATGGTTTGATAAAACAAAACTCTCTGGGTTAAGTAATTTGTTGACAAGTTATAGACCTGTAGGTGGTTGTTAAAACCACCTACAAGCCCATAACATGTGTTGGGACACTTTCGTGACGGGCTATGTAGCAGATGGTTTCTTAACTAAAATAATTATTTATAGATATGAATCTTGTAAATTTTATGAGTTGTTTTAATCTCGATAATATGCTTATAAGGATTTTGGACATATACTTGTTGAAAGTTATAAATAATAAATATTTCGTTCTGCTAGATCTAATAATATAGTATTATTTAGATAAGGTTTAAAGCCCCTTGTTTCATTTTCAAATATGAAAATTCAATAGAAGATTTTTGAAAGCATATTTTATCGAAACTTACTAGAGAGTATGTACTTTGAATAATGAATATGTATGTGTTTATTGTTGAATAGATGAAATTATTCTATACAAAATATGGTTGCACATGATGATATTTTAATGTGTAATGTTGAATTTAAAATATGTGGTAATTCTTAAGGAATGTTGAAAATAGTAAATAGTGTGGAAAATTTGTATTGCATAGATCCAACTCCTTGTACTTGTCTATGGAGATGAATAAAACACCCATGTGATAACTCGTTTATCAATATCTATATAAATTATGACTATTAGGTGGATTGTTCTGTGTGATTTCATTATGAATAACCTCTGACTGTGATTTGTACTTAAAATGTCATATTCTTGTTTAAGGGATGATGAGTGATAGGTAGGGATCCTATTAAAAAGTCACACATCATCAGTTAGAAAAGAATGGTAATGTTGACTATATGTTGTAGCAGAGAATAATACTTATGTAGACAATGACCTAGATTCATTTGAAATATGAAAATAATATAAAAATACTTTGGCCAAAGTAATATTATAATTGTATACATTGTTTGTCCATTTTAATTTCTAGTTTACATGTTTTCTTGAGAGTCATAAATGATAAAGGCATACGTATGGTATTTTTGACTAGATGCATGTATTAGTGATTGTACTCTCACTTATTTTAATATGGTTCTTGATGTTTGCATCGTCATGATTTGCCCCTCCGTTGAATGGAAGGGCCATTCCCATTATGTAAGTGTGTTGGGAACCATCAGTATGTGGTTGGAAAAGAACACCCATATGATGCTTTCCCTCTTTAAAATTGATTTTAACCTATCTCTAAAGCTTACTCATGGCTACTAAATTGATCGGAAGCTAATTTATGAAGCTTGACATCACTATTATATAACTAATGTATTATTTAATTATGTATATCAACTGACGTTGATGGTATACTTGAGTATCAATTATTTTACCATGTTATTTTTGGATAAGACTATCTATACCATTGTTTATTTTTACAGAGTTGCACCATATGAGACCTGAGAGCTATGTTGTGTACATTGACATTTATATTTAATTTAATGGAATCATTTGGTATTATGCAACTGATGATTTTATATAACTTTAATAATAAATCAACAATATTATAAGTGAGATAGTGCAATAAACTAATCATGAAAATTGATTTAATTATATTTTTGTATACCTTCATTAAATGTATAACAGTTAGCTATTTTGATTTGAGTATATAGAAAAAATGCTCTAATTTCTTAGGTTAACTTGAGTTTGGTTGTAACAGTAATTTGTTGTAATGTTTGATTGAAGGTAATCCATGAATGTGGGATTAAATTTTGGATTAAGATGATTTTAATTATAAAAATTCAATCAAAAAATCTCTAAAAGGACACCCTTTCATATTGTGTCTGGTAATAATACAAGAAGATTCATAGAAATTACATGGCATCAAAAATGGGTGAAGGAAAAAGTGTTGAAGTACAATTTTCTATTGACTATATGCATGATTTACATCAAAATGTACACTGACAATTGGAAAGAAGCACTGCACAGTATAATTAATGCAAGCATATGAATATAAGAGAAATAAAATAGTAGGTGGGAGACATGGTCTTAGCACATTTGAGAAAATAAATATTTTTGAAAGGAACTTATGAAAAATTGAAGTGGAATAAAATTGGACCATGTAGAGTATTGCAAAAGTTTTTGAGAAATGGATATGAAATTTATTACCTAAATGAATACATGTATCACCTAATTTTAATGTCATAGAATTGTATCCTTATCATGAAAGGTAGATTAATAAATAAAGCACAAGTGCATATTTATATTCTAAAGGAGTGGATTAACAAGCATCAATGTCAGAGATAAAGCATGAAGACATGGAACAGGTGATTGATTTAATAGCTAATAGGATTATGTGTAAAGGAAAATATAGAGAGTATTTGGTAAAGTGAAAAAGTTGAACAATTGAAGATGTAACTTAAATGACGGTAAGTGCATTGAATTAATCAACCATTTCATGGAAAATTTCATGAATTGGATAGAAACATGTACATGTTATTAACATAATGCATATGCATTTTGAATGCATTGCATTAAAAATAAAAAACTCATTTCATTTCTCTTTTCTTGTCCACAACACAAACCAAGTTTACATTCTAACCTACCATTACCAAGTGGAGACAAATCAACCATTCCACACCACACTCACTTGAGTTTGCATCAACAAATCAACAATGCCGTGGTAGAAGAGAGGTTAGTAAACTAAACTACTATAATTTAACACAAAATTTAGTGATTATTTTGAATTTGCATTGTTTTTTTTATACAATTTATTTTTTCATTTGTGTTACCCATTTAAGTGCAAGACAAAACCCTCCTAACCCTCCTAAAATTCCACAAGACCCCCTAAGTAGTTAGGAGGATTTAGCCATGCATACAGTCAAAAATAAACTAGAAATTGAAGAGATAATTAAGAGAATGAGGGACCCCCATTCGACCAACACCCATAATAATTCATTAGCAAATACTGTAGAGTCATTACTAGTCCAAGTTGACTTGATAATGGGTCAAATTGACAGATGGACATATTATAGAGAGAGATGTAGGTCTTACTATGTTGACTAATTATTAGCATGTATTGTGAAGGATAAACAAATCACAAAAGATTAAATTTGTGCATTCTTCATTGATGTATCAACTAATGTACTACCTCCATTATCATGCAAATGGTTCCCAATCCGCAAGTGCCAATATAATTTGATAATGGATAATTTTTGGAACCGATGGTGGATGGTATTTGATTATGTGTCTTATAACAACCACACAGTTCCTTTTTATTTTTTGAGGAAAATATATTGTGTGTTTATCCTCAATGAAATTCCTAATTACTTTGACCACACAGAGTTTTAGGGCTGAGAAAAAGGCTCCGTAAAAGATAGACCAAGTGCATGTCACGTACCTAATCATCCTACAAGGGTCCTTATGAAAAATACACTTCAATGTAAGACAATCCCATTTGTAGTGAAGGAGGTTGTTGAGATTGACACTTTGCATGCACTTACTAACACCCCCATTCATATTTACAACACTAATGCTAACGTTGATGCTTGACCACACCATTGTAGAGGCTATAGTGATATAGGCAGCAGACCTTCAGACAATGATGGTGGTGCTTACAAGGGGAAAGATTATATGGTTATGAATTATGAGTTTTTGGCACATACATTTGGTGTGGAGAGCTTAACTTCATCTATGCAAGTATCTTATATATTTGACATGTTAAATTTTAGATATATTTGTATTTAAAAGGAAATAATTATCTTACATAAAAAAGTCAATAATATAATTGAAATTTTTTATGTTACAAGAGGATATAGTCCCATCATTTTCACAACCAATTTGGGTCATCTATTATTGCATAGGTTGATGTTACTCAACCAACTTGTATATATACAAAGGTAATTTTTCATTAATATTATACTTCATATACATGTATTTATTTATATAGATATTCTAAACTAACAATAATATTTTGTTTGTTCAGTTGATGACCATAGTGGAGACTCCTCCGTCGATATTAGGAATTGCTTTTGTGATATCATCTATGCAACATCTCTCTGAGGTATGTTAACTTGTAATGTTGAATTGTAAATATAGTTTTTTTTAAAAATAATTTTAACCTATACTTGGGTTATAAATGATGTGAATGTATTATATATGTAGGGATATTTGATGACATTTGATAGTGGGAACCAACTCATGTTATTTATTTTTTCACACTCCTATACGTGAAGATCATCCTGTTATTAACCCTGCTGAGAATTAGAAGAAAATTGAGTGTGATCACAAGATTGTGGTAAGTGCATGTTTAAATAGTTTTTATATCATTTTAAAATTAACTTTTGAACTTGGTTGCATGTCTATTATGTAAAGTTTCTAACAATATTTGTATATGAACAGATTCAACTACAGGCAAGCTATGAGTATAGAAGGACTCACAATCAGATCTTAGAGGAATCTAAGGCATTTTAGGGATTTACATCTACAATTAAGGCATTTGAAGGAGATCCTTATTCAATCAAGGCAAAGAAAGTAAGGCTTTTTTATGAGTAGGATATGTCTTACATGATGTGATTTTTTGTATTTCTATATATAAATGTATGCCTATATGGCATTGACCCAACATTATATTATGTTCACATTTTGTATGAATTTATGACTTTTATGGATGTGTGTGTGTGTGTGTGTGTGTGTGTGTGTGTGTGTGTGTGTGTTCACATTTTTTAGCGATCATATTTATACATACAATTTTGTAATACTTCCTTCTTGTACAAAGTTGAATAAATCATTGTCATCAAAAAATAATTCAACTAAATATAAAATTGATGGTATGCTTTATGCACCATTATTGAAACTCTACTATTTTTAAATCACCACTGTATCAATAGCTCAACTATGGTTTGTGCCATTATTATCCTAGTTCCCATTTATGTGTTTTAAAGTGCGAGAGTTTTGTAGAATTTCATGGATTTTGTGTGGTTCTTAAATTCACCAAAGATATCATCCTTCCACGCATGATGGATCTTTTTAGACATTGTTTGTTACCACCTAATTTGTGCATTTTACATATCATGAGAATTCTCACACTATTAAAGCATCAATGGTGGACATGAAGATCTAGTAAATTTTGCCTTATTGTCTATTATGGCTTGGGAACCATTCATGTTGTTTAGGTATTTTGAGCATTTACTTCAACTTCTCATTTCAGGCATGCATAAGTTTCCTAAAAATTTAGTATCATAAAAAATGGATTTAAAATATTCCCAATAAGTATATATGTAGGTATTGATGCATATTACATACTATACAACTAATTTTATAAAGTCATAAGTATGGGCTAGATCTCCAAACACTTAAGGAAAAGGCACTTATTATTTTGAAAATAAAACCCGATCCATTCTCTATCACTTTAGGTCTGACACAATGCACCTTAATATGGTGAAAGCTTATGTTATACATTAATTTAATAGTGGGGTCAGATCCACAAGGAGTAGAGTTTGTTTGATCTTGACAAACAAAAGTTGGTTATTTATAGAATTATTCAATTTGATGAATGATTTCTCAACAAAAAGTTAGATCCTAACCTCCCTTCTTCTGACCAAAATAATTCATCCAATGATTATGAGTACTTTTTATAATTTTTATGATCATGTTTCTAAGAAAGAAGAAGATACAAATCCTCCACCACCACCCCCCTAACATCAAATCATTATCTACTTATAAAATGGTTCCAAAATTTTAGACATGATATTGGGTCTTCTACCGGTGATCCAAATGAGACTCTTCAAATATAGTCACAACATGAAAGACTCAAATTTAATCATTTTTGACATAGAGGATCATCAGCCAATGGAAAAGATAGAGATATATTTTGGGGATGAGAATAAATTGGGGGGCCTTCAAAGGTTTGCAATGATGAAATTGTCTTTGTTTGAAATGATGTAATAGGTTTACAACTCTCACAAAAATACTTATAACTTTGAATTATTTGAAACTATTTGACAATGAATTAACTTAATTACATCATCTTTGGGAGTTCATACTCCCAACCATGCTTCATGTTTACTTAAAAAATATATAGTAACAAAGGAATAGTAACAGATATACACCATAGAATAGAATAACATATGAGAATCAACACATTTATTTCATAAGGTAGTGTATAGTATGATTGTTTTATATAGGGAAGATCTATCACATCATCACATTTAACTCAACATTTGTGATGTTATTTATAATACAAAAGCCACAACAATTCTCTCTTAAAACACAATTGTTGACCTAAATTTTTCATAACTAAAGAATCATTACTACACTCCTTGAAGCAGATAAAATAAAAATTATGACATAATAAAGTTTTCTACCAAAATAAAATGCTATTATTGATTTCAATGGTATATATTTATCCCCTATATTTAAATAATTTGAAGTCTATTTTGACATAACCCATTAAAAATAAACAAGAATGAGGTAGAGGAGAATGAGAAGACATCCCTAGTGGTACTACAACTTAGTGTGATCTTGAAGAGGCTGCCCTTTGTAACTTTGCTTGAAGTGCTGCCCTTTGTAACTTTGCTTGAAGTGCATAAGCCTACAATGTGTGTTTCTTCCAATGATGTCCTACCACAATCTCACACTCACATGAACATTAAACCATACACACAATGTCCATAACCTAAAAAAAAGTACAATGAAAACATCAACGCATGTGAGGGGAGACATGCAAGTAATACTCCCCCTAAAAGGAACTGGATACTAAGAACTAACATGATAAATGATTTTCCTTAAAGAATTCATAGTTTAAGATTCAAGAACATTATTTATATGTATGATTAAATTTATACAAATTTTTACTCATAAATTCATCCATCACTTCCAACATGTATAAATAGGAAAATAACACATGTTCCCATGACCACAAGTTCTGTATCTATCCAGATGCACTTTTTTAATAGCTATTTAGGAATCCATAAACATTGAAAACAAATGTTGTCAAAGTTGAATCTGCAGTTGGAGATCTTCATCTCCAGTGATTCATGCTTAAAACTTGTAATTATCACCATGTCGAGGGTGGTAAATAATGTTTAGGACCAAGTTATTGGCCTTAGATCACACCCCATTAGGTGTCAGAGTATTCGTTCTAGCCTTAATAATGTGCTTCCAAATATGATAAAATTATTGTTTTTAGGACAACTTCAGATGTGCATTAAATGAAAAATTAAAATCACTTGAAAAAACCAAAAGAATCCTCACATACATGTTTAATCCATATAATTTCACCATAGAACATAGGGATCAAACATAAGAGACAAATATGTGGCAGATAGTATACTAATCAGTGTTGAGATGTAACTTTTATGTAATAAAGAGACAAGTTATTATCCTCCAATTGACATTTATGCTTCTAGGACCTCCCATTATAAATCCATCACTATCAACATGTTTGAATATGAAAAGCACATGTGTTTCCACAACCACTATCTCTGAATCCACTTGGATGTAGGTTTTTATATCTGCTCTAAAATGTCGAAATAATGACACCAAATGTTGTCAAAGTTGAAGTCGTAGTTGGATATCTCCACTTTTGGTGATTTTTTGCTAAAAAATAACATTGAAAGCACCTCATGGGTGGAAAATAATGTCTAGTACTAAGTTATTTTTCTCTGATCATGTCCCTTCAGGGGACAGAGTACCCGTTCTAGCCTCAAGAACATACTTGCCATTATGAGATTTTTTTTATGCCAACTTCAAAAACATATAAAATAAAAATTATAAGTCAATTAAATGAATAAAAAGAACCCTAAATTTCATGTGTAATATCTATCAATTTCACCATAGAGCATATCAATCAAACATAAGGGACATTTTTTTGGTAGACGATATACTAATCAATGCTAAAATGCAACTTCAATGTAATCAAGAGACAAGTTCTTATCCTTCAATTGACATCTCTACTTCTAGGACCTTAAATTAAAAATAAATCACTTAAAATACATGTATATAGGTAAATAAAACATATTATTATGACCATAATCTCTAAATCCACTCGGATGTGAGTTCTTACACCTGCTCTAGAACACGAAAACATTGACAACAAATGTTGTCAAATTTGAAGTCATAGTTGTCAAACTCTACCTTTGATGCTTTGTGGATAAAAAATAGAACCTCCACCATTTTGGGGGTGTTTAATAACATATATTACCAATTTATTTTCCTCTGATCATGCCTCGTTAAGAGATGAAGTACCCATTTTGACCTCAAGAACATGCTTCCAAATATGAGAAAATTGTTGTTTTTTAAGCAAACTTCATACATGCATAAAAATAAAATCATAAGTCATTTTTATGAACCAAAAGAACCATCACGTGCATTTAAAATCCATATAATTTCACCCTAGATCATAAAAATGAAATATAAGACATGAATCTGTGGTAGGTGGTATTAATCTATGCTGAAATGCAACTTGTATGTAGTTAAGAGACAAGTTATTATCCTTCAGTTGCCATTTCCACTTTTAGGACCTCCCCTTGAAAATACATCTATTTAAACACATATAGATAGGTAAATAAGTCATGTTACCATTACCATGATCTCTGAAGCCACCAATATACATGTTTTTACACCTGTTTTAGAATGCAAAAACATTGACAACAATTATTATCCAAGTTGAAGTTGTAGTTAGAGATCTCCACCTCTGGTGCTTCATGGCTGATAACTAGCACTACCACCACATTGATGGTGGTGAATCAGGTATAGTTACAAGTTATTAGAATTTTATAATGCTACAAAAATATATGGATTGCTCATTATGGCCTCAAGAATCTGTTTCCCAATATGAGAAAATTGTTATTTTTTAGGCCAACTTCATACACATAAAATGAAAACTATGAGTCACTTTCAAAAACCAAAATATCCATCACGTGAAACTCAAATTAATCTAATTTAAACCCATATAAAATTTATTTAACATAAGAGACAAATATGTGACATATGATATACTAATGAGAGCTAAAAGGCAACTTTTATGCAGTCAAGAGATAAGTTCTTATCCTCCACCTAACATATCTAAATTTGGGACCTCCCATTTAAAATACATCACTTAAAACACATTTTTATAGGAAAATTACACCTATTACCATGATCACGAGCTCTAAATCCACCCGGATACGTGTTTTTTAAAGCCTTCTTTGGAACACAAAAACACTAATAATGAATGTTGTCAAAATTAAAGCTATAATTAGAGATCTCCACCTTCGGTGCTTTGTGGCTAAATATTGTCACTACCACCACATTTGAGGTGGATAATAATGTCTAATACCAAGTTATTGACCTTCTATAATGCCCCACCAAGGGACATAGTACCCATTTCAGCCTAAAAAAATGTTATTTTCACTTCAAGAATATGAAATTCTTTACTAATTATGCCAATCGTGTGAAGCTATAAAATTATTTGGCACCATCAACCTACAAAAATATATTGGTAATTAAATTTAAATTCAATGTACAACCTAAAAAATTAATAAAATTTGATTAAAAAAAAATACTTCTACTTTGAGAAATCAACATACCTTAAGATTTCAATCCAATGAACCACTAAGATCTGCTCTAGTCTTGATAGTAACAATAACTGCTTCATGATTAGACTCACAAACATTTCATAGATTCATGATTAATTTCCTCCCCTGATATTTGAGAAATTTAATATTTGTTACAAGAACCAAATTTAAATAATGCAATATCTTCCTATGTATTTCATAACCTTCAACCAAATACACAATTTAATTTTTATAAGATATCATCGAAAAGTTCCAATAACTACCATAGATCCAGTGGGATAGTCAATGTTTTACCCATTTGTGAGTGAGGAAGTACATTTATTTTTTTATAAACACAAATATAGGTAGTAATTTGTTCCCTCTTCATTGCCCCCATCTACAATAACAAAAACATGCCCTACATCATGAAATAAAACATTTATAAATTAAAATGATGGTGATAGATAATGATATTTAGTATATAATGATTAATCTTGTACCTAGTTGCATTATAAAAATGCATGGTTAAAGTCACATGATGATGCCAAATCTTTAAGTTATAAAATTGGTGGAACATGATATGTGTCGATTAGAATTAGAGGTATACAACTCCATCCATCCACGCACTCTTGTGACTCACACTCATTCCAAACAAAGTCCACGATTTTATAAAAAAAAACATGCCATGTGCCTCGTATGAACCATCCAAGAACCTACATTTGAGCTAAATAATGAGTGGAGATCACTTGATCCTATTACAGTTATACAATCCTCATACCTTGTCAATTATTCTTTCTCCATCAACCAAAAATATATATGAACACTAGATTTATATTTAGCACCATGGATCATTTTATAATTACACCATTTAACAATGATTTTTTCATTAGTCAAATCATCACTATCTTTGAACTTCAACTCCTCTTTTGCAAGAGATATTTTCACACATTTTCTAGCCCCATCATTCTAACCTTAGTGAAACTTCATATATGCTTTATGCCAATGCTAAAATCCATATTGATCAACCCATAAAATATTTGTGAATTCTTAAATTATGATGTGTAATTGTTTGACCAAATATAATATTGATTTAAAGTAATGTTTCTCATAATAGACTTTCCGTAGAACATATCAAAACAACCTAGCACATACTTTATAGAATGTGATCGATCATCATTTACATATAATTGGTACTCACTTAATTTTTTTATCTTTCTATGTACTATCAAGTGCATGTATGAATGTTATATGCACAGATATGGAAACTTATACTGAGTTGTATTACTATGAATGAACTTCTATTTGTGGTTTGATTGTGTAATTTTGATCAAATTCAACTAATGAAATGATATAAACAAGTGGGAATGTGTCATTTCTTGACTTTAATCATTTATCCAACCATATAGATATGTGTGTGTGTACCTTGCATACTCATAAATAATTTAAAATATAACCATAAATTTTGAAACAAGTATTTGTTTTGTAACAATCTCACACCTCTTATATTCCTTGCCATATTTTAATTTACATGTCACAAATTTGTATTTCATAAAACTAAATAATTATTTTACAATTCCACTTGTACTCTTCTCATGGATACAATTTTTTAATTTTGGTAATCCACCATAAATGTTGCAAGTTTCATCCAAACATGCTTTGTTATAAAAAAAATTGTCCATCTGATCTTTCACAAAAATGGTTGGAATAAATATCCTTGTTTATTTTGGTGGGACTTCCATGCTATACTCATGATAAATGTTGTCAATATGCAAATTACAACATAAAGGACAAAAAAGATCGTAATGCATTGAAAATTAAACATGTTACTTACAAAAACAAGTTGTGTGTGTGTGTGTGTGTGTGTGTGATTTATTTTGATATAAAAGGCTTTGACCATTTTCAAACACCTTTGACTAATAAAAATTTGTATATATTTATGTAAAAACTTAAAGTACAATTGTGTTTGCATCATATCCAAGAAATGTTTCAGATGTGGTTCATAGTTATGAGAATAAACTCTTCCTTTCACTATATCTCTTGTATTAGGTGAAATCCTTGTGTTGTATTTACAAAATTATGAAATTGAATCTTTGAGAGCATTGGATATAGCCTTGTATTTTCATGAAAGTCTACTAGAAAATGCCTAAAACTCATTTTTATTAGCATCATCAAGTATTTTATGTATCCAAATTGCTTTCATTAGTGTTTTTCTATTTATGTTTAGTGTTCTACTTATTTATCTAATCAAGAATTTTTTCCCTGCTTGACCACTCACTATACAAGTTATAAATATGCATCGAGCAGCTTTGCTATCTTTGGAGCATCTTTTCACACCTATAATATGGCATGCATCATATAAATTTTCAATGATTGACTTGTTTTCACCATCAATATTATATGTTATTATTTTTAGGGTGTACATTGTAGATCTCATCTTAACCAATATCATCAATGAAACACATAATTGACATCTATGACTATCATTTAATTATTCAAAGTAATTATCCCAATTTTTTTCATTTATTCCTCTTGAATGGCAGTCAAACATTTTCTCAAGCATTGGTTTCAAAATATTTTCATAAACTTAAATTAATTACATGGGTATTATACATAAAATCTTGATAGGTGTTACTAATGGTACATTTTGTTGATTTGGTGTTTTTATATTGTTATCTTCACTACTAGTTTCTTCATTTTCTATTGGGCACTTATAGTTTACTTCATTGTTGATTTCACTATTGAGTGTTTCCATGGAATTTTATTCATTGTTACTTTCACCATTCTATGTTTTCATGTAATTTTATTTTTTGTTAGGGGGTAAATCATCATGCATAGATTCATCATCATAAAATTAAAAAATTCATACTTTGAATGTGGACTTGCAACATAATTTGGAGTTTTATATAAATAATCATCATCATTATTCATTTCATTATTATGCATTTCATTGTTATCTATCACATTTGGTTCATTGGGGATGGTATGTGTACCTTGTCTTGAATGAAATGTTTGCATTTGTTCCCTTTATTTTTATCTCGACACTTGTAATTCCCCTGACATTTTGTGTTTTATATTTTTCCTCACTTTTGAATGAAATCCATCACCCATGACTAGACAAACTTGATAAGTTTTGACAGTGGGGACTAATAAAATAACTTGATATGTTTTTCCTTCCACATTACAGGGCCCAAAATGATGTAGTGAATAATAATGAATACATAAGTCTCGAAAGAGGTAAAATATAGATAATGGAAATTATTTTTTTGGTTATGAAGGAATGAAAAAGATTTATCTTAATAATAATCATCAATGATAAAGTATGAAAGTGAGAGAATAAAGAAATCACAAGACAAGTTACCTATCAAGGTGAAAACCCTAAATGAGACAAGACTTTTAAAGTGAGAAACCAAACATATTGGATAAAAACCTACATAATATTATTAGAAGGCTTGCTACCAAAATTTCCACAAGTATAATATTGAATCAAGAGCACAATAAAAGAAGAGAGAAAGTTATAAGATTCTAGTTTAAAAATGAGGAGAGGAAGGACTCTTTTATAGATCAAGAGGAAGATAATGAGAGTTACAAGGAATCTCATTATTACCTTATATGCCTCCTTTGTGTGTACCACTTGTGGCCTATTCTCTTAGAGAGTGGAGGGAAGTGTATGCCAAGTGGGGGAGGGAGAGTTACATGCAAGTAATTTTAAATCTGACAAGTAGATTAGGGAGATGAGTGACACCTCATAATGGTAAGAATAAAGTATATTTATAAATAATAAAGACACACATAACTAAGACTTAGAAAAAGCCAATAAACCTAAGAAGGACCCAAATAAGGTTAATTCTCCAAAACTTCTCCTTAAGCTTAATTTAGGGTTATAAAAGTGGAGAAATTTTTTATAATCAAATAAAGAAGTTGAAATTACATAATACTCCCCCTTAATATAAACTTTATTCAAAAGGAATTACAAAAGTTTAGAGAAGAAAGAAGAGAAGGTGTTTTCAAAATTTGTAAGGAAGAAAGTGTGATAACCAAGAATCTTCAAGAATATTTTTTGGATAATGTCGATCTCTAATAGAATAAAATCCAACAAGAAGAAGTAATGATCCACAAATCTTCAAAACAAGTACGCTAACACCAATCTTTTAAGTTAAGTAACTAATATGCCAAAAATATAATGTACATACATAATGTAATAAAAGTAGATGTAAAAATAGAAAAATAAAGTAAATACAACTTCTATCATAAAGTTTATAAACCTACATGAAAATTGTGATCTAAGAATTTGACTCAAGAGATGATGGTTAGTATGGTGTTAGTTCCAAAATGAAAACAAAACAAAATAAACACACTAATAGCATAACATCTCTAGACCTAGACACTAGGGAGAGCTTAGTTAAAAAAGCAAATGATAAACACAACTAAAAAGCAAAGAATCAAACACAAAAATTCCTTCACCTTCCTTGGATGCTCTAAATACCTTTGTAGTAGTGGCTTGTTCGGCTTGTACTCATGAAGTCCTTAGCAATGGAAGCTTGGCTAACTCCATCTCTCTTTGACACCTTGTGACTTTGGCTTGGCATGGATTATAATCAATTTGGCATGGTAACACTAGTTGTATGAATCTTTTGGAACCAATCTGCATTATAACTTTGCACAAATTAAGCTTAGAAATGATGTTGTGAGGCCTCCTATTTATAGATTTGATCATAATCAACCTCAATCATCCATCTCAAGATTGAGATGTGTGGTTGAGGATTAATTCAATTTTTAAAATTAAGTTAAAAATTATCCTCATCATGAAATTGGAATAAGGGGAAATTAAGAGGCATGGAGGGCATCATGGAAGGCATTGATGAGGCATGGAAGGCATGAATCTTGATATTTGTGGCATTTATGGCCTAGAAATGTCTTCCCAAGAAATGAGGTCACTTGATGATGCAAATATTCAATATTTATTTACAAAACAATGTATTCAACAAGTTTTCATGGAATTTTTGATTATTCCTTGATTTGGGTTAATTAGCTCTTAAGCATGATTAAGCACTTTATACATAAATTACTCAAATTGATCAGAATGCCTTGTTATTGGTCCTAAATTTGATTGGATTAAAATTGGAAGGCACTGTTAGATGTGTTGGATGCATATTCTCATTTAGGATGTTTCTAAAAAAAAATAACAAAGGCATGAGTCTTGTGCAAGAGATTTGATAGGAAAGAACAATCTAGAGCATGTGGGTGTAAAATTAACATATTGACTTGAAATGATCTGATCAAAGTTAGCTAGCCCATGAATTAAATTACCCCATTTAGTGATATCCTGGCCAAAATCGACACTTGAATATGTCAATTTCACATTATTTTATGTGTTTTAGTGTTTTTAGGCTAAATTTTGCATTTTAGATTGAAACTAGCCAAAAGCCTGATTAGAGGTTATCGGTGGTCAGTTTTAGGTGTCTACAATTTGCCCTTATTTGGGAAGGCATTGTAAGCTATAAGCATAGTAACATATTCTCAAAGAATGAAAAGGTCTTATATGCCTACAATTACAATGATGATAAACTAACTATATGATGCCCCCTCGAGGGAACGATTGGCATAAGTAGGTTGGCAAACGGTCCCTCGAAAAGAAAGAAATGAAATGAGGGGACCAAAGAAAATAAAGATGATGGGGTGAAAAACATAATGATAATGATGATGGTGTGAAATGGTTTGCCCAAAGGTGGTTATAATCATTTTACCTCGATAGTGGTGACGTGGTATGATAACACAATGATTTGCCTAAAGGTGGTTATAATCATTGAGAAGATGGAGCTGTCCTAGTTAGGATAGACAAATAAGATAATAACATGCCCCTGTATAGGCAAAAAAAAAAGTGGTGAAAACACAATGATTTGCCCAAAGGTGGTTATAATCATTGAAAAATGTAAGTGAAACGGTGTACAATGATTTGCCCATAGGTGGTTATAATCATTGGACCCTGATTATGACAAACATGATAAACTTGTTCGAGGATGATGATAACTTGACATAGAGGGTAATGATGAATTGGACTTATCCAAACTAATAAAGGCTAAAATTATTTCATGGTTAATTACTCTATTTGGAATATGATTTGGATGAAATTGGGATGTCAGTGTTGAAGAGATGCTGCCATTTGTCAATTAGACTTCTTGAAGCTGAAGTTTGTTATAGCACGTGTTGGTAGGCATCATGGTATAACATCATGAGGACTTGGTTGAAATATGCATAAAGACTAACTCCTGTAATACTCAATATAAAATAATTCACCAATGATAGAAACCATGATGACAATGTAAACATATGAATATGGATAGATTCAAGTATAAGTGTGGACAAGGAATCACCCAATGAACACACATAAACTGAATCAAGGCAATAGTGTTGAAAACAAAAAAATAGACACATAAACAAAATAAAAAAGAAACAAACAAATAAACACTAAAAATAAACCATATGAACAATGTTCATAGAAAAAAGGTGATAACTGAACAAATAAATAAAATGAGGGAATAGAAGAAAAGGAAGGGGGTGGCCAAGCTATCTCCATATGCACTAGGCAAGTGGACACTGTCTACATAGTTCTATGGATGTAATATCTAATAAAAAAACTTTAAGTCAAATGTAGTTCTCCCAGGGAATGGGGAGAATGTTATAACTGATGAAAACAAATATAATGGATGTGATAGAAAAATAGGAATGGTCTTGCAAAATGGCAAGTGCATGAGAGAAAAAGCCAAAAAAGATGGGGAAACTAAGTGACAAGTGATTTGCTTATAACTTAGTAAGGGTTCCTAGAATCCTTAAGGCAAAGAAGTGGTTAATGTTTTTATTTATTTTTAATGATTTTACAAATGTTTTTGGAGTTGTTTTGGAGTGTCTCACCTTAATCAAAAAAATGAGACACTAAATGGTTCGAGCTCATAAAATGGTGAGCGTTCAAAATTAAGGTTGCTCACAAAATGATGAGAGCATATGGAAAGATTGACTGAGCTAACCTCAACAAGTATCAAGCGCTACCTACATAGTCCCAGAGTAGGACCTCAAGTCACTATAGTTCTGCCCTTACAATGGAGGAATTTGACTAGTGCATTAGTCAATTCAAACAAAATAGGCATAGTTAGTATAAAGACACAACATGGAATAGGAAGTGTCAAGTTGGTATGTCAAGGTTTAATGTTTCCCCTAGTTTTCCCATAGGTGGTTATAACTAGGACACAATGACGTAGATCAAAAGTAATAATTTTCCCAAAGGCAGTTATAATGAGCAACAAGACTAGTGGTAAGAAAGAATAACAAATGAAGGATGTAACTACCAAAACTTCTGTCACACTATCCCAAAATATGATCTCTGTCTGAAGTTCTTGAACAAATTGATGAACTGATCAGATACCTTGATGCTAAAACTACATAATGAATGGCAAAAATCAAGGTCAAATGGGATAGGTTTTTAGAACACACTGGGTTGATAGGTTAGAAGCAGAAAGTGGATATGGCAAAGAGGATAGATAAGAATGGTATGTGTACAAAGAAGAATAGTGACAAAAAGGCATAATTGAAATGGTCCTTATAGACAATACACCTTAGCATTCAAGCATAGTATTGCTTGAGATGAATAATATTCATTAGCTCTAGAAGTTTATCACCATCTGGTGTGGCAAGCATGTATGCTGTTAATCCATAATCTACAGTGATGACAAAAGGCACTATCCAATTTGGTTTGAATTTATCTTTATGTTTCTTCTCGATCATGGTATTTTTTTGGTTTTATTTGAGAACAAGATCACCAAGTTCAAATGTTTGATACTACATACGCTGATTGTAGTGGCCTTTGAGTTGATTCTGGTATGCTTGAAGATTGTTGAGCACAACTATGCATTTTTCATCAAGTAGATCCAGCTTTTGCAAGTGAGCTACTCGATAGTCATGATCATCTAGGACATGCTTAAAAGAGATACGTAGTGAAGGCAATTCAACCTCAATGGGAAGGATGGATTCAATACCATAAACAAGTGAGTATGGAATGGCTCCTGTGGAGCTATGATGATTGGTACAGTATGCCCAAAGGGTAGGGAATATCTAGAGGTGCCAATCATGACTAACATCATTGACAATCTTTTTAAGAATGTTGACAATGGTTTTGTTGGATGTCTCAGCCTGGCCATTACCTTGAGGGTAATATGTTGTATAATTTTTTTGTGTGATATTGTATTCAATAGATAACTAGTCTACATATTTGTTCTTAAATGATCCTCCATTATCAAATATAATGTCAGAGGGGATATCATAGCGGTAGATGAGATGGTTGAAGATGAATTTGGAAATTTGCTTTTCAGTCACGTAAGTGAGGGGTATAGCTTCAACCTACTTAGTGAAATATTTAGTGGTGGTAAAGATATGTTTATGGCCATCAGATGAAGTGGGGTTAATCTTACCAATGAATTCAAGTCCCCATGTAGAAAATGGCCATGGTGTCAACATCAATTTTATTTTTTTTGCTGAGGCATGAATCAAATTAGCATGTTGTTGACATTTGTCACATTTCTTTACATATGCAGTGGCATCTGCATCCATTGTGGGCCAATAATAACTAGTACACAAGATTTTTTTGGATAGGACTACCCCGCTAGAATGGGATCCACATACTCCTTCATGAACTTCTCTTAATGTTAGCATGGACTTTACCAAAGTTAAACAACGAAGCAGAGTTCCATCAAAACTATGACGGTAAAGAGTAGATCCAAGTAAAGTATAACAAGTGGAATGATGAATGAAGGATTTGGTTTGTTTTCAAGATAGGTTAGGTGGTATAACTTGGTCATGAAGGTAGTTGTAAAGGTTTGAGTACCATATATAATTAGAACCAACAATATCACAAATCATGGCAATGGTTGAAGGTTCATGAGCCGGTGCTAACAAATTTTTGATAAGGAACTGATATTCTCTAGCTTTATCTATTTGTCAAATCAATGAGCTAATAGTATCCATGGCATTTTTAGTTCTATTACTATCCCTTGGTATGTACTCAAATTGGATGTTGGTAATTTGATTTTTAAGAGCATCGACCATGTCTTTATATGGAACCAACTTATCATCTTTGGTCTGAAAATGATTCGTAATCTAATTGATGATTAACTGAGAATCACCATAAACTTGGAGATGATATATATTCCACTGTACTACTTGTCAAATTACTAAAACAAGTGCTTCATACTTGGCTATGTTGTTTGTACAAGGAAAGCTGATTCTAAATGATTTAGGGATTAGATCCCCCTGTGGTGTAATAAACAATAGGCCTACCCACGATCCATGTGAAATGAATGAACATTTAAAGTACACCTTCCAGGGATGCTCCTCAAGGGGTGTGTCCATGATGGTCATGATGGATTCATCAAAAAATTAAAATGTGAGTGGTTGGGTGTCTGTGAGAGGTGCTTCAGTAAGTTAATTTGCGAGAACTTGTCCCTTGATTGCTTTCTGATTGACATACTCTATGTCAAATTCACTGAGAAGCATGATCCATTTAGCCATTCTACCTTGCAAAGTTATTTTAGATAGTAGATACTTGAGCAGATCTACCTTTGAAATGACCATGGTTTTATTATTCAACATGTAATGATTCAGTTTTTGAGCTGTAAAAACCATGGCCAGGCAAGATTTTTCAATAGGTGCATAGTAATGTTCATATGTAACCAATGTAGGGATTAATTAGTATATAACATGCTCCTTTCCATTGTCATCATGTTGAGCCAAGAGTGCCCCTAGGGCATGATCATTAGATGATAGGTATAACAAGAATGGCTTTCTTGGCATAGGAGGTAATAAAATAGGCAGATTGACAAGATAATCTTTGAGCTATTGAAAAGTTGTTTGGCAATGATCATCCCAATGGAATGTAACTCTTTTATTTATAAGATATGTAAATGGATGGAACTTATCTACTAATTTAGAGATGAAGTGTTGGATTGACTGGATCTTACCCCACAAACTATGAAGTTGCTTTAAATTGGTTGATGGTGGCATCTCGGTTATAGCATGGAATTTAACCGAATTGACTTCAATACCTCTACGAGACACAATAAAGCCAAGTAATTTGCCTGAAGTTACACTAAACACATTTCTTTGGATTGATTTTGACTTTGTACTTTCATAGTCTTTGAAATATCCTATGCAGTACTGCTAGATGGTCAGCCCTGGTCTTGGATTTTCCCAATATGTCATCGACATAGTCTTCAATAATATCATGTATCATATCATGGAATATGATAGTCATGGCCCTTTGATATGTATCTCTAGCATTTTTAAGACCAAATGACATCACTTGATAACAAAATATTCCCCATGGAGTGGTGAACATTGTTTTCTACTGATCTTTTGGTGCTATTCTGATCTGACTGTATCCTAAAAAGCCATCCATGAGTGAAAGCATTTCATAACCTACCATGGAGTTGATGATCATGTATATATTAGGCAATAGAAAATCATCTTTAGGACAAGCTTTTTTGATGTCTAAAAAATTAGTACAAATTCTGATTCCTTTAGGCTTTTTGCTAACAGGTACTACATTAGAGATCCATTCTAAGTAGTCAATGGATCGGATACATCCTACTTCTAAGAGTTTTTCCAACTCTTTCTTTACCAATACAAAAATGCAAAGATGCATCTTACGTAGCTTTTGTTTTACCAATTTAGCATCAAGATTAACCACAAGGTGGTGTAGAACCAAGGTGAGGTCTAATCTTGACATGTCAAAATAGGCCCATGCAAATATATCCACAAAGTCTCTCAATAGAGTTGTAAAAATGTCACATTCCTCAGTGAAGGATGCACCTAATTTTATCCATTTCAAGTCTGATAGAGTCCTAATGTTTACCTCTATTGTATCTTCGACTAGGAGGGTTGAACCATCTTCTAGGATAGTAGGCAATAACTTGAGTTGCTGGACTATGTTAGGGTCCTCTATTAGGACTTACTCTTCAACTTCTCCTAGGCATGATGAATCTGAGTCTCCTTATGGGATATTTGGCCATGTAATAAAAACAATAAAAATTTCTTGGAGAATTTGATCAAATATTTATTATTGATCAAAACAAAACTCAAATCCACAGGCAAGTTCATCGTTAGTGGTCTCCTGGTCTAAATATGAAGAAGAATGAACACCCCCATCTAATGGCACCTAAAACAAGTTTTCACCACTAGATTGGCCTTTATCTTTACTTTTTCCTTGGTCATAAAGTGCCTCAGAAAGGTTTTCACTTTGGGACCTCAATGTTTTATTTATTTGTTTTTGGCTAAGGGTGTTCACTCGCTCTCAAAAATAAGTTGCAGGATCCAATGTGATTGAGAATATTGATTTGTGATCTCCCAATGAAACATTGTCTCTAAGGCCTAAGAAATCACAAAATGCCTCATCATTCTAAAACTCATCAATCAATAAACTAGATTCTTGTTGGTCCCAATCTATCAGTTAGGGATAATACAATGGCAATGGATTGTGATGAATGGCTTGGGTAAGGGTACAAATGCAATGTTATCAAACAGGTTGGTTTCAACTAGGTTATCAAAGGTATGGCTATGATTAGACTCTGCTTCATTGTTGACATCATCATCACTAGTCACTGGTGATGGAGTTTGAATAAGATATGTGGGGTCACCCCCAGATGGTTTATATCCAAGTCCATAAGGTCTTTCATACTTAGTCATGGAAATTGACTCGATGGTTCCTTGCTGATTCAGTTTGAGGCCTCTTCCTTCATAATTATGATGCTCCATGATCCTATTGGGAATAAGATACTTTGCATTTTTATAACAATAAGCTTGGTCATCATTGTATAACCACGATTCATTCCCTTCAAGAGGGTTAGGTCCTTGGTACAAATGTGACAGGTCCCTTATCTTTGTTCTTTCATTGCCAATGCATATGTGGGATGACCTTAGGTTGCCCAAAGGTTTTCGGATTCTGAGGAAGATTGGAAATGTGAAATGTGTCATGGGTCACATATTCTCCTAGTCCATTATCTAAAATGGTGAAATGATTAGAAGATTCAGGAGGTGGCATGTGGGAAAGGGAATCCAAGGTATTAAGATCTATACAATTATCTGATGAAGGATCAATAAGTATAGTTTTTCCTTTATCCTTATTGGAACTTAGATTCATATCATACTAATAATTATAGCTTTGAAACTTGGCCTTAAGATATTTGTAGTGCTCATATGGATGTAAATCTCCTGGAATATTCACTTCCATCCCTGAGTGGGAAAACTTGATACATTGGTGTAGTGTTGACAGGACTATACGAATTTCATGTAACTAAGGCCTGCTTAGAAGCATGTTGTATAATAACTCAAGATCCAACACATGGAAAAGTGTATCATGGGTCAAAGTCCCAATGATAACTGGTAAACTAATGCTACCCTATGATTCTCTTTCCTGATTATCAGAAGCTTTGATAGTTATTGTTTCTGACTGAAGATCTATCATTGTGTAGCCAAGAAGCTTGATGAACTTGAGAGACACTATGTTGAGATTAGATTCATTGTCGATAAGGCATGTTTCACTTTATGCCATCTAATACAAACTTCTATGTATAATGGGTTATTATGGAGCGGGCCAAGGGAAGACATATCGCTTTGGATGAATGTGACTTATTGGGCTAGAGCTATGTGTCCAACCAAAGCTTGAAATTTATCAAGGGATATGTCACTAGCAATAATGGATTGGGTCAAGAACTCATTCAAGATGTTCTTATGGATTATTGACATTTGTCGAAAATCTAAGATATAAATTTATGCTAGTGTCTTATACAATTTCTCCACAATATCAAACTTCTTATCTTGATTAGTAGTGAATGGTTTATTCTGAGGCTAAACAGTTAGTTGGATGATAGGCAATGTGGCAAATGGTTGTGGGCCTGGGATAGTAATATTCAACCTCTGAGTTGTGACTACATAATTAGGATTAAATACTGGACCATTATTTCTAACTAATGTTGGAAATGGCGTGGGACCAGATAGGATAAGTCTCAATTGTCAGTGCAATTGCATGTGGTCACGTGGCAAGAACAAGTTATCTCTATAAGATCTAAAAGTGGAATTCCTAGTTTGTTAGTTTATCTGTATGCATTCTCAAGTCAAAAAAGGATTATTCATGTGATTTAGCTGAATATTATTATTTAGCAATGGTCTAGGCTGATTAGCATTTGGTCTAGGATTAATGGAGCTGGTATTAATGATACCCCCTGTAATACGACCTACAACCCTGTTGTAGTCATGTGCAACTGCATGGTAGGTTTTTTGGTTGTTACCGTTCTAACTTTTGTTTTTTCCATTGTTCTGTCATTATGGGTCCTGCTACTAATTTTTTTGATTCTACTAATTTGGCCTTTGATTTTGATACTATTGCTTTTGTTGTTGCACTGGCCATTGTTGTTGTTGCTAATTGTTATGTCGAGGAAAAGGTTTTTGATAAATCCAAAGAGTTTGATTGGAAGTGGAAGCACCATTATCTAATGTTATCTCCCCATTCTCCAACATATTTTCAATCAAATTCTTGATTTAGAGACATCTTCATAAATTATGCCCATTGATCCGATGATAGTCACAAAATTCATTTTCTTGGTACCAATCAAGGTAAGGAATGCCTTTCAAATAATGCTTTGGTATAGGCTAACTATTCATATTAATGGTAGTAAACTTGTAAAATACTAATTCAATAGGTTCTCTTAGGTCATTAACGACATGACATTCAAGCATGGTTCTCTTACGAGGAGGGGTTTGTAATGGTAAAGGTTGATCTATTTATTGTGCAGGGTTTTGGTTGTTGTGCTTATGGCAATAGTTGGAGAGGTTTTTGGGTAGGAGTAAGCTAAAAAGGTGGTGTAGATGAGGTTTGCATAGTTTTCACATGATGGGATTTGGTTACTCTATTTCCCATAATATTCTTATTTCAATTGAATTGCTTCAGTGTTTCTTGATTATTGACTTGTGCCAGTTGTGATGCTTACGCTTGATTAGGATGTTGTTGTTGGCTATTTACCTGATTATTAGAATTAAGTTTTATGACTCATTTATTGATGATCACTCTCTCAATCAATAAAACTTTATCAAGGATCTCTTTGAACTTATGTGCACATTGTAGTTTTAGATGATAGGCTATCTCACTATGCAAATTTTTAGTAAACATAGTAGCTAATTGTGTATCTAGTAAACTATGGGTGAAATGGCATGCAAGGGCTCTCCATCACTATAAATAACTTGTGAAACTCTCCCCAACTTTTTGCTTTATTTGTGTCAGGTCTACTAATGAAATCTCATGCTCAAGATTTTAGGAAAAGTGCTACATAAATTTATCAGAAAGATCATCAAAGTCTAATACTGAATTCTTGTGAAACTTTAAAAACCATTCCAAGGCTTGTCCAACTAGGATCCTTGGAAACAATAGGAAAAGGTATATGCAACTATATGCCACTAGTTGACATGCGACAAAGAATTAGGTCAAATGGGCCTTAGGGTCACCTTTTCCTTTGTACTTATCAAATTTGGGTGGTTCATATCTTAGAGGAAATGGTATCTGTAAATACTCCATATTGAATGGATAGGAACATACGCCATCCAATTTTAACTTTTTAGTTTGCTTCCCCACTTGAATAGCCGTAATTACATATTTCATTTGTTATAATTCTTGGGAGAGAAACCTATAAGGGATATTGGTTTAAGGGAGAATGTTGGTTTGGGTAAATGGTTGAGAGGTCACAAGTGGGATAGTTTGACCAGGGTATGATGGAGAAATTTGTTGGGGTATATTGGTTTGGTTAGGGAATGGACCAGGAATATGCATACGTAGATTGGGATGCACTTGGATACATGATATTTTGGTTTGGGTTAGCGATAAAGGTTTGACCTGGGGGATTTTGTGGTTGGGATAGAGGGATATAATTATACTATGCCTATTATGGTTGAAAAGGGACATGCTACTGACTAATTGAACGTTGTTGTTGAGTGGGAACTTGTGGACCAAGACCCTACCTCTGGATTTGTGGCACATTTTGAACCAATGGTTGTTTAGTAGGTACCTGAGAAATATGGGGACCTCCTTATTGCATGAATCCTTGTGAGGAAGTGAAAGTAGATTATAGATTCAAAATCTATTGTTAACCAATATTTTCACATTATTGACTATTCATTTATTAGTTTTGGACTGGCATATTAGTTTGCAACTGAAAAGGTATGTTCATCCTTACCTGGTGGGGTGAAATATTTGTTGCCCCTGATTGAGGTGGTAATGTATTCATCCTTTGTTGCATTGATACACTAGATTGTGTTTTCTATTGTGGAATAATACTTGTTACTTGTTGAGGAGTAGGATTCATCACATTCTGTCATTGAGGTGTAATATTAGCCATTATTTGATTACCTAATCCCATAGGTTGTACACTTGAAAAAGTAGCTTGTTGAGGCTGGGGTACAGAAACTCTTATTCTTGGTATGATGATCTGCTCATGGGATTAACTATATGCACATGCTGTTGGCTAGTTGTTTGTGTGTTAGTACCACTTTGATCAAGATTGGACATTGTTTGCACATTATCTACTACATTTGGATCACTATTTAGTGTAGAAGCCGAAGACACTTATTCAATAATTGGCATATAGATCAAGTTATCTATCGAATCAGTTTATACAAATGGGTCAAAACTTAGATTTTCTAGTCTAATTAATTCCATCAACACTCCTATTGAAGGAACTAGGTCAATGAGAGGTTCACTTACCATGTTCATTTGATTGAAATTACATGCTAAATTTAGGTAGGTTTGGTATGCTATTTGCATTTGGTTAAAGTGATCTTCCATGATGTTTTTGCCTCAATTGGATATATTGGGGTCTTGGTACGTTGTTTGGACTAGATCCATAGGATTACTAGAAAAAACCTGTTGATCATAAATGATATTATGGGGCACTCTTACTAGACTTGGTAAATTTTCATGGGGGAAGTCTGCTAGAAACTCAACCCCTACCTCTATGGACCTAACCAAAATCTTGTCTTTGTTCTCTAACAAATGCCACTCAAACAAAAATGGATCATATGTGGAAGTTGAATTAGTAGAGTATGATTGTTGAAGTACTGGCTCATCCACCATAGGTATTATAGCTAAGTATTGTGTGGTTTGTTCTTGGTCCTATTCTATGTAAGGTGGTGTTTTAACCAAATAGTTATCCAATGGATCTTGGCTTTGTGCCCCTAATTGAGTATTATAAGAGGGATAAAAATCCATCTCATAAGCAATGTTATCCGCATAGGGGTCTTGCACCATTTCTTCCTGCACAATTACATTACTAATCCCTGGATTATATATGAGTCCACTACGAGTGTAGGAATACATGTTGGGATCCATAGTCAATGTTTGGTGATAAAAGGTCAAAGATTTCTATAAACTCTAAAAAGGATAGAATCTAAAACAAATGATGCCTCCAACTTGGTCTAGATTTTATAAAAAGATCAAAAAGTTTATGCAAAGATTTGTGAGGAAACAAGCTAGCATAAAATATCTAATGTTTCACTGTTCACACAAAAATAAGCAAGTCAATGGAATGAAAAATCAAAATGCCAAACTCTAAGGTTGAATTATTTCAAATTAGTCTAATCTAGGAATTTAAAAGTCACTAGTCTTTTAGCCATGAAATAGATGAAAGTTTTAATCTAACAAATTTGAAACACTTCTAACAAACACTAGGCATTCGATTCTTTAACATGAACTTGGTCAACTAGGTATAAGGTATGAAAAAAAGGGCACTTTAACCATAGTTTATTTTCTCATAAATAATGGTATAAAACTTGGTTCCTTTGACAAACAAGCTAGACAAAGGTGAATAGTATAACTATGCTTTAGACAAAGGATCAAAAGTACACTTGGATCGATTTGAACATGTAGAAATAGATTTGAAATTCTATGCAAAAGGGGCTATGAAACAAAGTTTGAAATGATTTTGGCAGCATAACAATGCTATACTACCCAAAAGGTGTGATGAAAAAGTTTGTTTCAAAGACTCTTTGAGGCAAAGATATTTTTCCATAATTTTGACAGCATAACACTACCTTTCTCAACTCAAAATGTTGTGGTATATAGACTTAAAGTGAAAAATTTTAGCATAAAATGGCTTAAGTCTATCAAGTGATGATAATGATTATGAGTCGTAAACAACTTTCAACCTAAATTAGAAATTAAACTTAAGTGCCCTCAATTTTAGTGCAAATGATGAACCCACTTAACACATTAACCTTATGAACTTATAAAGGTGTAATTTCAAATTCAAATTATAAGTGAAGGACTTAAAAAACTTTGGTAAAGGTCTAGAATCAATTGGGTAGCATAAATGTGCCAAAGTGGATGATATGACTCTCAAGCTTTTGATAAACTTTGAACAAGGAAAATGGATGATCTAATGCAAGCAGCATAATGCCTCTTTGTTCAAAGGAAAATTTGGACTATGTGTTTGGTTTTGGATTATTTGTTTACACCAAGTTTTTGACTCCACACAAGACTTTAAACTAGGACAAGAACAACTAATTAATCGCCCTTAGATCCTAATCTGACAAGGTTGCCTGGTATTGTTGGAATCTATCAATATATGTCATTTGAGAGGAGTTTAAGTGTTCATCCAAAAGTAAATGTGCATTATATAGTTGGGTTTTTATACCCCCACTTCTCTCAAATGACAATACTATGACATGGACCTTGAGGCGTACCTTACATCAATAATACTTCTACAGCAAGTGGGGATTTATCTAAGATCTAACAAGTTTACAAATGATCTAGGGGAATCAATTACACAATGACTTTCATGCCAAATAATGTAAAAGAAAAGCATGGATTTTGGGTCTGTATCACTTGGATTATTGCAAAAAGGTCTAGTCTTTTTTTCAACCACTACATCTTGTTATTCGCTCAATGTAGTGTGATGTCCAAACTGCCACTATGTCTCGTGTACAACTCTAAAAGATTCAAATGAAGTCAATGCTGATAGATGAAACCCCAGATCAAATCTTCCCTAAATAACTTGTAGGAGGTGATGAAGTCCCCCTCGCAAGCCAAGATGCATAAATAAATAAATCATGAAAGTAGAAAGACTTTAGGGTTATTTTCAAGATCACCCAAATATTGACAAGTTTTTGGGGAGTGCTTTAGATGAATTTCTTTCTAAGCCTTGAAATAGGCTACTTGCAATAGGAATGGCATTTTTGATTCCAAGGGTTCCCTATAGGGGACAAATGGAAGAACATACAGGCAACATTCCTCTTTTTGCCAAACAAAATATAATTAAACAACTATTACAAGCAAAAATTGACAAGTGTGTTCAATTTTAAACCCAAATGAAATGTTTGGTGGTGTTCATTTGACCCCTTGGTCTTAGTTGTAAACTTTGACAAACATTCACCAAAAACCTCTAAATTCTTTGTTAAACACCAAAACAAAGTTCTTAATCAAATTTTAAGCATGTAAAAGTGATTTAAACATATTTTGAGTAAAAATCCCGCTTGGTCCTGCAACAAAATTGTTAGCATGTTCTTTAACTTTAAAGCTCTTTTGAGTTTGAAACAATAAACTTTGGAAAAGTAGGTCTTGGGTCTATATTTTTGGAAAAACACAGTGACTGACGTTGGTTAATACCATTGACATCGATTATGGCCAATCGAGATCTAATCGATGTCGATTATTTTGATCGACATCGGTAAGCTAGGTAACTGATGTTGGTATTTCTATTGATGTTGGTTACTGTGTAAAAATTGTGGCAACCAAAAATGGCAAAATAAAGTTAGAAAATCAATTTGCAAGAGTTTTAAAGGCTCAAATGATTTTTTTAAAGTTTCAAAAGGATCTCCTTTAGGTATAGATGCATCTGGTCCCACCAGGCATGCCATTATGTGATCTATAAATTTGACTCAAGAGAGGATGGTTAGTATGGTGTTAGTTACAAAATGAAAACAAAATAAAATAAACAAACTAATAGCATAACATCTCTAGGCCTAGACACTAGGGAGAGCTTTGTTAACAAAAAACAAATGATAAACATAACTAAAAAGTAAAAAATCAAACACAAGAATTCTTTCACCTTCCTTAGATGCTCCAAATGCCTTTGTAGTGGTGGCTTGTGCTCATGAAGTCCTTAGCAATGGAAGCTTGGCTACCTCCATCTCTCCTTGGCACCTTGTGGCTTTAGCATGGCTTGGATTATAATCAATTTGGCATGGTAACACTAGTTGTATGAAGCTTTTGGAACCAATCCTACATTATAACTTTGCACAAATTAAGCTTAAAAATGATGTTGTGAGGCCTCCTATTTATAGATTTTTGGATTTGACCATAATCAAATTCAATCATCCATCTCAAGACTGAGATGTGTGGTTGAGGATTAATTCAATTTTTGGAATTAAGTTTATAAGTATCCTCATCATGACATTGGAAGAAAGGGAAATTAAGAGGCATGGAGGGCATCATGGAAGGCATTGATGAGACATGGAAGGCATGAATCCTGATATTTATGGCATTTATGACCTAGAGATGTCTTCCCAAGAAATGAGGTCACTTGATGGTACAGATATTCAATATTCATTTCCAAAACAAAGTATTTAACAAGTTTCCATGGAATTTTTTAGTATGCCTTGATTTGGGTTCATTAGCTCTTAAGCATAATGAAGCACTTTATGTACAAATTACTCAAATTGATCAAAATGCCTTGTTAGGTCCTAAATTTGAAGAGATTGGAATTGGAAGGTGTTGTCAGATGAATTGGATGCGTATTCCCATTTAGGATTTTTTAAACAACAAATAAAAAAGGCATGAGTCTTGTGCAAGAGATTTGATAGGAAAGAGTAGTCCAAAACACGTGGGTGCAAAATTGGCATATTGACTCGAAATGATTTGATCAAAGTTAGCTAGCCCATGAATTGCATTACCCCATTTAGTGATACCTTGGATAAAATTGGCACTTGAATATGTCATTTTCACATCATTTTGCATGTTTTAGTGTTTTTAGGCCAAATTGTGCATTTTAGATGGAAACTAGCCAAAAGTTTGATTGGAGGTTATCGGTGGCCAATTTTAGGTGTCTACAAAAATAAGTTAGTCACAAACTATTTAAATAAAACATATATCTTTTGCAAAAAAAATAAGGAATGCATACAAGATCTGAGTTAATTAAAATAGGGACAAAGAAGATGTGTCACTTACAAAAGATATTTTGTGTGAAACATTAGAAGAATTATTGCAAGAAGACATATCAAAGTCTCTAGAAGATCCATCATTTTTAGGAATCCAAATAGTTTTACCCTTAGAGGTAAGATATTTAGTCTTTTTCTATTAATGCAAAGTGTGGTGCATGGATTTACCATAATATTTTCATGGATGAAATTTCCAATATTTATACATACAATGCCCATATTTTTCATAATTCGCACAAGGTTTATCAATTTAAACCAAGGCACGAGCATTAAAAAAATTATAATCAAAATAATTTTCATGATAAGTCCTTCGATGAGGAGAACAACATGATTTTGAATTTGTATTAAAAACATTTGAATTATCAAAATCAATACCTTTACAATGATCATGAGATTCAAGCAAAATGGGTGTAGTAATATCAAATTTGTATTTACCAAGGCCACCGCCAACATACCCCATGAATTGCATAATTTTTAGGCTGGGGTTTAAAATATCATGTGATGGATTAATAGGCTCTTTAGATGGTGAAGATTAATAGGATCTGATACCATGAAAGGATTTATGCCAAAAATGTGTGTACATTATTATATGCACTAAATTTTAGTGCCTTGCTCAAGTTATTAACTCCAATGGGGACCTAGATCAAGTCAGTATTATTTTTGAACAACTTTGATGCTACTATTTCCTCATTTATTGATGTTACTTTTTCATTTCTTTCAACCTCAGTGTTGATGCTTTCAAGTTAATATCTTTCTTAATGGCTTATTTATGACTTTTCCTAAAAGGGATTTAATTTCCTTTTAAAGGCAAAAATTGTTATTCACTTAAAAGTATTCAATAATGGTTTTTTATGAAGAACTACCATCCCTTACGAGGACATCTAAGCAATAAACATTATTTTCCTCTAAATAAAGATATTGTCCTTTAGTCTTTGGGATTCCTAATAATACATCATGATATGTATGTTTTATAGTGTTGACACATCCTAACTAGATGCCCTTATTCAAAGTACTTGGACATATCATAATGCATCATCATCCTTAAAACCTATATGTCTTGCTTAAATCCATTAAAAATCCTAACAAAATGTCTTGATACCCTCCAAGTAGATGTTGAAATACACTATCATGAAATCCATCATCTAATGTCCAATATCTCTTAACACTTTAATCAAGAACATCCCCAACTCTATGACACAAAGAAAGGAAATGTAAATATGAAAATATATTATGTTATATTAAACAATATTAGATATGTACAAGATGATGTTATATAAATAGATATAGAGAGTCATTATATATATGCTAAATATGTATTAATGTGATGGGTTACCCCCTTTATATTTTAGCTAGTTAGTTGATTATATAAAAATATATTCATTATAAGTCACCTTTGCTAGAGATGTTTTATCCTCAAAGCATGGGGAGAGATGGATGGGATTCCATGAAAGGTTTATTTTCCCAAGATGCCTCATCTTGTGGTAACTTCTATCACTTGAGCATTTTTTTTTTGGAATACAAATTCTTTGTATAAATTTCAAGAATTCCTTTGGATTCAAGCACTTGACCTTTTATTCATCTAGAATGGTAACTAAATTTGAACAATAACATGCATACCCAATTTCAATGAAAAATATACTATAACTTAGTCTTCTTACTGATCTTGAATGGTCCATAAAACTTGGGCAATGAATTGAAGTTTCAACCACTTTGCTTCAATAAAGATTTATTCTATGATTGGAGACATACAAAGATTCAAGATCTCCTAAAAAATTGTTGCTATGTTTGGTGTTGATTAATGTGTTGCTTCATGCAATTATAATCATATAGAAACATGTATATATCCATACATATAGAAACACACACACACACACGCATATATATATATATATATATATATATATATATATATATATATATATATATATATATATATATATAAACACACACACACACACACACACACACACACACACACACACACACACACACACACATGAACTTCAATAGTTTATGGGATACCCTTTGTTTCATCTAATGTCACTACACATCAAACATGCTTATCATTTTGTTTTTTCTAAAAATTAATTTCAATAAAATATATACTATGTTCATCAAACCTTAGTAGATAATGTTACTCATATAATATTATATAATATATTAGTATCTCGAAAGAAAAGGTGAATGTAATATCACCACTTTGAGTTTCACTTATTATCCTCTATTCTCTTTTTCTAGTAGTACTTAATAAATCATCCTTGTCTCATATATATTATCAATGTTAGATTAATAAAATTACAAGATAATCATATGTTTTAGACATTATGTTGAAGACTACCAAAAGTAATTTTAATTAGATATTAATTCTAGGCATCTCTTATTTTTGAATGCAAACACAAATACACCCTTGTGATCAGTACTTATTTGCCTTTGAGATCATCTCTTTATCTCAAAAAAATACCTTCATTTACATTCACACTTTGGTGTTCCCATAAATCATGCCCTTGATTCAGTTTATACACCTTTAATTATTTATTTCTCACATTATGCTTCCATACTTGTGTACTAAACACTACTCATACTTTGGTTCTTTTCCTTTCTTGCTCTTTACCATATTTCATGCTAATATTTTTACCCATGTTTATTTTATGTTTTATCTTAGAGCATTGATGCATACATCCTTCCCCTTACCAATTCTTCATCTCTTAATTATTTCTCCATTGTTATCCTATGGCATAATATGTATACATGTAGGTCCTCAAAGGCCCATTTCACACTAGATATTAAAGAATCCAACACTCACCAGTTTCCCCTCTATAGTGGCTCCTTCCCCATTGGGTCAAGGAGACTCTAACACTAGTTATTAATCTGTATCTCCTCAATTTTATTGAGTCGATTCAATCAAAGATTTTTTTCACCTTGTACAATAAAAATTCAAACTCTCTTCTACGCTATCAAAAGTCAATGCTTATGCAAATAATCAATGTGTGATTATCTATCTGAAGTTTTTCCATATATAGAAACACACATATATCAAAAGATAAATATAAATAATTGATTGATATATAAATGTGTACATGTTATAACACATACACATTAAAACATGTATGCATTATAATGTGTACACACTTTTATTATATCCAATTTTAAAAACATGCTTATAAGCTCAAAAATGGCTTGGATTCCTAAACTTAAAGCCTAGATCTGCAAACACATAGTCGAATCTATGATTTTGACTTAAAAAAACAAAATCTGACTTCTTTCATCATAAACACTATGAATTTTATCAATACATTTCATAAAACTATTACTATGATTCTGAGCATACTCTCCTCTTTCCAAATACATGATTTTTAACTTTTTTTACTATTCTAAGGTTTGTATCTATATTGATTTCTAAGTATGTCTTTTTTAGGCCACTATATGCCACAATTATACATGTTTATATTTATTTATGTATTTTTTTTGTTAATCCAAATGATTTTTTTATATGGTTAAAAACTATGCCTAATTATATACACATTGAAAAGAATCATTTTGTTGAAGTAGTTAGGGGGCACATTGTCATCTATATATTGTTTATCAGTTTTCAAGGTCTATTTAATTGTAAAATTAATAACAAAAATAAATATTCATTAATTATTTTTGAAACAATATAAGTTAGAAACTCGATGATCTTTCTAACTTTCCACCAAAGGGTTTCAAACAATAATAAACAATGCTTAAAAAATGAGGGGGCACACGACCAACTATCTACTCTATTTTAAAAAAAAAAAGGAGTCCCTTTTTAAATTTCAGATATTTAACCTACTTATACTTGACCATTTTAAAAAATATAGTATTTTAGAAACTAGACTTGAAATTATACAATTCATGTTTTTATATCATCTTCAAATTTTTAGTATATACATCTCAAATAATCTATACAAGTTGAGATTTCTCATTTTTTAGAAAAAAAAATCCAAGAGTAACCCCCTTTTGGCCTGCCAATTTCATGCACTTACCCATGAGTGCATTGAAAATAAATAATTATTGTTTATCACTCATTGAGTTCTTAAAATCCACATGAGTAAGAATTCATGTTTCTTTGTTAACTAGGGTGTATGATTCAAGAGCATTTAGGCTCACTTGGAATCCTACATGCTAAAAAAAACACTTGTAATAGAAAATAAGCAAGTTTACAATTATGTGTAAGCTATGTTTGTTTTATTTTGCATCGACCTATGCATGTGTATTTTTGTTTTTTATTTTGCATAATTTTATTAATGTGTTTAGTTTCTATTACAGCTTGTTATCACTTAAAAAACATTGTGTAAGGCATTTGTTCATTTTTGTGTAAAGTATAAGACATGGGTTCCTTCGATGTCAAAGAGTTAAATTGTGTAGTTTTTATTAATAAGTTTATATAATGTTAGTTCAAAACAATAAAAATGTGTGGATCATTTCACAAGAAATATTTCATGCATCTTTTGGTTGTGAAGTGTTGCAAGTTAGCCTTGTGAGGTTTTGATTTTGGTGCAAGTGTACATTTCTTTGTATGATGTGTTATGAGAAGCTAGATAAAAGAGTTGTTGTAGTCATAAAAATATGCATATGATTCTTTGAATAATGGAATATTATTGGATGTCATTTAATATGTGTTATGCCATGACATTTTATATTATGATGTATTAAATTGGGATCGTAATCTATCTTTAATTTTTTCATTGGGTTATTAAGTATAATAATGTAATTAGGTGGTTCTTGTGCCTATATAAACATGACCCTACACTTATATTTTCTAGTCAATGTGCTTCAGGATCATATGCAATATTTTGAGAGATATCTAAACTTGAAAGGACTGTGAGATAGCAAAAATATAACTGAGATTTTAATGTTGTAACACATATCAATCAAGGTTACTGTACTTTTTTCATTATTTGTGCAAGTGGTATTCATGTTCATTGAAATAAAATAAATAATTGGTTTTGTTTTTATTGCATTTGGTTACATTAATCCACTTTTTAATTATGAAGGTGGTGTGGCCTAAGGTATCTCTTCATTGAGACCCCTTATCACAACTACATCATCAAGTAATGGCTGCACATGAAAATGATTTAAATGAAATATGGCATCAATGTTTGGGAACTTAAACTCTTTTTAATTATAGGACCTTAGTAAGCACACCATGGTGAAAGGTTTTCCAAAAGTACCTTTCCAAGATGGAGGTTGTCTAAGTTACACACTTGGAAAACAACACAAATAACCTTTTCCTAAAGGCCAATCTTAGATGGAAAGTGACAAATTATAGCTCATTCATAGCGATCTTATGTCATTTCCTCTTGTTTCATTTCAAAATAAAAATATATGCTTACATTCCTTTATGACTTCTCTCATAAAATTTGGGTTTATTTTTTGAAAAACAATTATTAATTTTTTGAGTACTTCCAAATTTTTAAAACCTTTGTTGAAAATATGTTAGAGATAAATATTTAACATCTTAAAAAAAATAATGGAGGATAGTTGTTAGGAATGGTAAAAACATTCCAAGAATTCAAGATCTGAAGAGTTAGAAACAAGAACATAACACATGAAGCTGCAAATGAATGAGATGCAAAACAAGGCAACTCAAATGATTATTCAGAATGAGATGTTACTATAATAAGAAGCCCTTGCATAGATAGGCAAGGCAAAATAAAAAAATTAGTCTAACTAAGCTATGTGGGATAAATTATCACATAATAAAAACTAAGAAAAAAATGAAATGCCTAGTTAATAGTCTATTAAACATGAAAAATACATACCCTAACATGTCTACCACCCTCCCCCCCGCCCTCCCCGTGCCCCAATTGAAGCTAAGGGCTAACAATAGCCAAAAATTAAATAGTGGCATAGCCATAGTATGAGTTCTGGTAACTTGGCTTGATAAGGTAATTATGCACAATATTTATCCATGAAATGAAGAAGGAAGATGTCCTCATGAACACCCCCAAGGATAACATATGAAACTCCAAGCATGCCACATAACTCAAGGAATTGATGTGATACAAAAGGCTTCATAAAGATGTCTACAAATTTTTGCTGAGTCAGAATGTACTCCAAGCTAAGAACTCCATTCTAAATGTGATGACAAATGAAGTGCATATGTACCTCAATGTGCTTGGTCCACTAGTGCTCATTTGAGTTGTAAAATATGTGAATTACGCTATGGTTTTCACACCAAAGTATATTAAGTGAATCTTGTGTGAAGCCTAACTCTATCAACAACTGATGAAGCCAAAGAACCTATTAACTCACTATAACTACTGCCCTATACTCAACCTCTGTAGATGAAAGTGTAATATCCTATTGATTCTTGCACAACCAAGAAATAAGTGAAGAACTAAGATAAAATATGTAGCTAGAAGTGGAATGCATGTCATCAAGAGAACCTACCCAATATGAATGATTGTGCCAAACTAACTGAGTAGAACCCTTGGTGTATTGTAATCCAAAATGAGTAGTGCCTCACAGATATCATAAAATCCTTTTGGCATGCTTCCAATGACTATCATGAGGGTCATGTGCAAACTTAGATACAAACCTAATTATAAATGAAATGTCAGGGTGAGTATGGGTCAAATACATAAGACTCTCAACCATCTGCCTATACAATGTAGGATCACAAAGCTCACAAAGTGGAGTAGTATAAGTGTTAGTGAGAATTATTTGACATTGAAAAGGAGAAGGAATCAAACATGCTAAAATGCTAAAAAATATCAAGGGTATACTTCTACTGACTCAAATAAATCCATGCATCTAACTATAAAATTTGTAAACCAAGGAAGAAGTACAAAAGACCAAGATGTGTCATATCAAAATGTACTAAAAGTGCTTGTTGAATAGCTTGAATCTGATAAGAGGAACTACCTATGAGAATTAGATCGTCAGCATACAATACTAATATAATAATCTCCTACCCAATACACTGGATACACACTGTGGGATTGAAGTGGTAGCAAACAAAGGCAGTGGAGAGAAGAAATGAATCCATCTTCTCATACCAAGCGTGAGGGGCCTATTTAAGACTGTAAAGAGACCTCCTAAGTTGACAAACAAGATAATAATCATGAACAAACCCAATAAGCTACTCCATATAGATTAACTCCTACAAATATCCATGTAAGAAGGCACTCTTAACATCCATATGATACATTAACCAACCCTTGATGTAGTAAGAGAAAGTACAAGGAAAATAAAATCCATCTTGGCAATAGGAGAAGTCTTAGAGTAGTCAATACCTTCAACCTAAGAGAACTCATTTATAACAAGACATGCCTTATACTTATCAATGGACCCATCGGCTACATACTTGGTGTGGTAAATCCACTTACACCTAACTAATTCTCTTCCATTAGGAAGAGATACCAAATCCCAAGTATGATTCTTCATCAAAGAAGAATACTCATCTATCATTGCATCATCCCACTTTTGTATCCCATGGACTTGGGAAAAAGACTGTGGATCTCCAAAGAATGCCTAATAAAAAATTCTAGTACTTGTAGAATGTGTATGATGATGTTGAGCGGGTGGAAAATATTGTATAAAATATGTTACCTCAGAAAATATAATACTATCCCACCTAGGCATAACGGTAATGTTAGTGTGAGTAGGATCTTCAACCTCTAATACCTCCTTAGGAATCTCCTGAACTGGTTCCTCAAATAATGAATCCTCAAGAAGAGGTGATGAATCATCAAAAGAAGAAGGTATGGAAAAAGAGGAGTAATCATGAGATGTGAAGTGCCCATCAAATTATACATGTGTTTAAAAATGAACATCATGAGTATCAGGATCTAAAATATGATAAGCTCCCATGTCCTCGTAATGCCCTATAAAAATTAAAGTTTTGCTCTTCTTATCCAATGCTTTCCCTTTCTTCTTTGGTACAAACACCCAAACAAGGCTCCCAAAGACTCTAAAAAATGAGACATCAGGCTTGGTTCTAGACCAAGCCTGCTCTGAAGTCAAATGCTCAAGTGTTCCATGTGGTGTGTGGTTATGAATGTAGTTCACATAATTAACTACCTCTACCCAATAGATAGGAGGTAAATCTTGTGAATGCATCATGCAGTTAGTCATCTCATTCAAAGTTTAATTCTTTCATTTTACTAAGCCATTATGTTGTGGAGTATGTGCAATAGAATGTTGATGAATAATACCATGATCTATCAAAAAATTATAAAACTCTCAACTGAAGTACTCCCCCCATTATATGTACGAAGCTTCTTGATGCAACTAAAATATTTTTCTTGACCAAAGCCTTAAAGACTTTAAAGTGAGAAAAGACATCACTCTTGTAATTAAGAAAATAAACCCAAGTATGCCTCAAAAAATTATCAATTAAAGTAAGTGCATACTTATCTCCATTAAAAGGAGTAGGAAATACCATCAAATCACTATGCACAAGCTCAAGTGGTGAAGAAGCTCTCATGGACATACCCTTTGGGAACAGATCTTGTTGTTGTTTCCCTAATGCACAACCAGAAAAAAAATCCATCAAGACATAAAATTGTAGGAAGACCTTATACCATATTGTGAGTGCTCAACTCCTTCAAATATATATAATTGAGATGTTCAAATCTCTCATACCAAAGCCTACTCTAAGAATCTGCATGAGAAACAAAACGCGTCCCTAGAGGAGAAGTATCATAAAATCCCTCAAAATAATAGAGTCAAGAACAATGATCAACAACACCCTATGAAATAAATGCCAGTACTAAACCATGCCATGTATTTATTAAGATGTAAGTTGAATCATGCCCTCTGAAACTTCCCTCTTGATAGGACAGATATGTGTAGAATTTGTGATATGAGAGATCTAACTAGGTGATCAAATTTAAGAGTGTCAAATTTTTTCTTTCTTTAATTATGATAGAAACATGGTTTCATCTTGATGCTAGAGACCTTAACATCTTTTTCACCATAACCTCTTTATTCAAAATTTCTACAAGATTAACCATCTTAAATTCACCACATCTTTTACGCATATGCAGAAATCACTCACACTTTCAGCTTCTTACATCCTCAAATTATCAAATTCTGTCTTCAAAATATGTAGCCTAACCACTTTGAGTTGTTCACTACCCTGGTAAGTTGTAGAGTCTTTGAGGCATCTTTGGTTGTCCCTGCCCCTGCAATTCATGGAAACAAACTCTTATCTAGACTATCTTAATATGAAACAAAGTTTGTGAGTTTTTCTTGTTAGTTTTCTTCTTGGCTTGTCTATCATTAGCTAGAACAATGGCCTAATCAACTAGGTCTTTATAACTATTTTATAAAATCTCTCATAAGTTGTTTCATGTCAAAAGAGTCATCATCTTGATGCTTCAATAATCATAGTTATTTATACCAAATTATAGAATGGAAAGACAGTTAGAGTTTAACATGATCAATTGTTAGAAAGCTTTGGAAAAAAAACAACTCAAACCTTGTTCTGATATTGATTGAATTTTTTTTTAATAAATTAATTATATCACTGTTTATCAAAAATAAAATTTAAATAAAAAATAACTCACAAAAAATATGTCATACATAACATAGAAAATTTAGCTGAGTATATATTCATTTTATTGAATATTTTGCTTCTTTAACTTGTTCTTCTCATTCTCCTTAATAAAAATTGATCCAATTTACAATATATTTATAAAATTATATGTGAACATGCTTTTCCATAAATATATAGATTATTCTAAATCAATCTAAAAGATAAACATAAAAAACTATTTGGTTGAAAACAACTAATTTTATTTATAGCCATTCAATGGATTTGTTCTTCTAAAATTTGCCTCTAAAGATATACTAGACTAATAAAGTCTAAAATTAGTGCTCAACAATGTGTAACTAACAATCTCTATATTACATTATTTGATAACATTAAGATATGAGGTGATTGATTTTGGATTCTAAATCTTACATGATTGAGATCCAAAAGTGTTTAGTCAATGCCTTTTCAGGGTTAAGTAGTGAAATTGACAACAAATGTATGCATGATGTTTTATGGTATATAGGATATTGAACATGTATGGTGTGAATCGTGTAGGTTGGGTAGCAACATTTACTAAGGATGACTATAAAATAGGTTTTGTTTATTGATCAAGTCTTTGGCTAAGTCTAAAGGATTAAGAGATTCCGTTCCATTAAATTCATCTGGGGATCGAACTTAACCTCATCTCTTATAATATCAAAGTTTTGTATTTAACAAAAAATAATTCATAATAAATTATTTATGAACCAAACAACTTAATCAATAAACTAATAACCTTTCAACAGTAAAAAACATCTTAAAAATGAAAATAAATAAATAAATTTTTACACAATTTGTTTTGGAAAGAAGTCACCATCATCCTCATCATTTGATGTAAGCTGTTTTTATGATCTAATTGATGTGAGTTCGTTGACTTGGCTGAATATTTTTAAAAAGGATCATTTTTTAGGTAGGGCAACCCACTTTTATCATTTGGTTTGTCAATGTAGCCAAGCAAATCCAGATAATCTTCTCTCCAAGCAAATCCAGGTAATCTTCTCTCCGATCGTTGATAAATTATAGGTGAAAATATTAAAGAATATTGTTGCCCACGTTGCAGATGTTTGCACATATGTCATCTCCCTTGATTTCTGGCTATGATTCCAGCAAGTGTTTTCATTTATTTTTTTATTCACATGGTTGCAGAGTTGCAGTGTATAAACGAGTTTTGCTGATTCAAAACACAGGAAAGAATGTGATGGCGATGGAATTAAAAACACACACAACGTAAGGTAAGGTAGTAACGGGTGGAGGGGGTTTCGATTTGAGACGTCATTAGTGACGATGTTAAATATATATCTAAATAAAGTGGTGGAAGTGGAAGCGGAGTGAATTGCAATCAAAGATCCATGGAAGGTTTTGAAGCGGCGGAGCGGGCGAAGAATGTATCTCAAAGTGTTCCATTATGGAAACTTTTCAAGTATGCCGATTCAACCGATAAGTGGCTTGTTGGTTTGGGCAGTTTAGGAGCTATTGGAGATGGAATGTACTTGCCTCTTTTACTGGTTATCTTAAGCAATCTAATAAACACAGTGGGAAATGGCCCCTCTTCAGATCGGACTCATTTTATTCATAACATTAATAAGGTGAGTATTGGGAAAAGTAAAACTCCACCAGGGCTCCATTTTCATTTTTATACGACTCTAAGTCTCTAACGACATTGGTATTTATTCATTTTGCAGTACTCTTTAATAATCGTCTTTCTTTCCATAGCGTTGGGATTTGCAGGATTTGTAGGTGAGTTTATCGACCTGTGTGGGCTTTTGAGATTTTACAATAAGGAAACTAATCTAGTTAATTTGTTTTTAGAGGCGTTTTGTTGGACAAAGACGGCCGAAAGGCAGACATCTCGCATGCGTAGGAAATATTTGAAAGCCGTGTTGAGGCAGGAGGTGGGATTCTTTGAAACTCAAGGCACCACCACATCCATTGTGCTTACCACTGTTTCTTCTGATACTCTTGTTATTCAAGACGTTTTCAGCGAAAAGGTAACATGAATTAACCTTATTTGCTAATTTAAGGATTTAGATTTTGAATTTACTCCTTGTTGATGCACCAGATACCCCACTTCCTCATGAACGCATCCTTCTTCATTACTAGTTACATTGTGGGTTTTTACTTGACATGGAGACTGGCGATAGTGGCATTTCCTTTTGTGATATTGCTCATAATTCCGGGAATAATGTATGGACGAATTCTTGTTGGGATGGCTCACAAGATTCGTGAAGCCTATGACGTAGCTGGCGATATTGCTGAGCAATCTCTTTCATCGATCAGAACAGTGTTTTCTTTTGTGGGAGAAGAGCGAACCATGGCCAAGTTTGCAGACGCGCTTAAAGGAACAGTTCAACTTGGAATTAAGCAGGGTCTTGTCAAAGGCATGGCAGTAGGAAGTACGGGAGTTAGCTTCGGTGTGTGGGCATTTATGTCTTGGTATGGCACCAGATTGATCATGTATCATGGCGCAAGCGGGGGAAGGATTTTCGCCGCTGGAATTTGCTTGCTTATGGGTGGCCTGTAAGTGTTTTTTGTTTTAACTTTTTTGGTTCTTGATTGCAAAGTGCAAACTAGAAAAACATAAAAAAAATCCATTAACTCGTCTGATGAGCGTTTTACAGAGCTCTCGGCACTGCTCTTCCAAATATAAGGTACCTTTCGGAAGCATGTATTGCTGGTCAACGTATATTTGAGATGATGGACAAAGTGCCCATAATCGACTCCGATGATAGCAAAGGAGAAATGCTTCAGGAAGTGCGTGGCCACGTTGAATTTAGAAACGTTAAATTTGCGTACCCATCCAGGCCAGAGACCCTCATATTTCATAATGTCTCTCTCGATATTCCACCAAATAAAACAGTTGCGTTGGTAGGAGGGAGCGGATCAGGCAAGTCGACGGCTGTTGCCTTGGTGGAGAGGTTTTATGATCCTCTGGCTGGAGAGATTCTGCTGGATGGAGTTAACATCAAAGAATTGCAACTCAATTGGCTCCGCAGCCAAATTGGATTGGTTAGCCAAGAGCCTGCCCTCTTTGCCACGTCAATCAAAGAGAACATCTTGTTTGGGAAGGAGGGAGGCAGCATGGAGGAAGTCATTGCTGCCGCGCAGGCTGCCAATGCTCACAAGTTTATCACTCAATTACCACGGGGTTATGATACGCAGGTCAGATTTTGTTACTTGGCGTTACATTTACATATGAAATTGGCTACTCATTAGACGCAGGTCGGACAGCGGCGAACTTAGCACTTTTCGTCTCCATATTCTAATCGTGCTTTTTGAGTTTGAGTTTGAGTTTGTGTTGAAATGACTAATTAATATTACAGGTAGGAGAGCGTGGAGTGCAGATGTCGGGAGGGCAAAAGCAACGTATAGCAATTGCAAGAGCCATGGTGAGAGATCCTCGGCTACTTTTATTAGACGAGGCCACCAGTGCTCTGGATGCAGAATCCGAAAGGATTGTTCAAGATGCACTGGATAACGCTTCCATTGGCCGAACAACGCTTATAATTGCGCATCGCCTCTCCACCATCCGCAACGCCGATTTTATTGCAGTGGTTCATGGCGGTCAGGTGATCGAATCCGGTCAGCACGATGAATTGATATGTAGAGAACAGGGAGCCTACGCCACTCTGGTGCAACTACAAGAAGCGGCAGGGGAGGCAGAAGGGTTGGATGTCAGAGATTCGTCGTCTGTGAGAGCACGGAGCTCCAGCTTCGTCAGCAGATCAAGTTCAAACCTCTCTGTATCAGCGCATCCGGAACAAGAGAAACAAAAAGAAAAGGTTTCTTCCGCCCCTTCCTTTCGTCGATTGGTGATGTTAAATGCTTCAGAGTGGAAGCAGGCTCTATTGGGCTGTTTAGGTGCCACAGCCTTTGGAGCGGTTCAGCCAATCTATGCCTTTGCCAATGGCTCTATGTTGTCTGTGTTTTTCATTCAAGATCACGACCACATGAAATCCGAAACCACAAAGTACAGTTTCATTTTTTTCGGTCTAGGTGTAATTTCCTTTTTAGTTAATGTGTTGCAGCACTACAATTTCGCAGCCATGGGGGAATATCTCACCAAAAGAGTTCGTGAGCGCATGCTATCGAAGATCCTTACATTTGAGGTTGGGTGGTTCGATGAAGAAGGGAATTCCAGTGGAGCGGTTTGTTCCAGGCTCGCAAAAGACGCCAGTGTGGTATGTGACCTGTGTGATGCCAAGCAGAGTATGTAGGATATGTTTTAGTCGTAAAACATATTTCAAATTTGATACATGTGGTTTGTGTCGTGTGATATGCAGATGAGATCTCTGGTGGGAGATCGTCTATCGCTCTTTGTACAGACTCTGTCTGCTGTGGGAATAGCCTTTACGATGAGTTTGATTTTAGCATGGCGTCTTGCAATTGTTATGATAGCTGTACAACCCCTCATAATAACATGTTTCTACAGTAGAAAGGTGATCCTCACAGCCATGTCTGAAAAGGCTGTGAAAGCTCAAGGGCGGGGAAGCCAAGTGGCCTCTGAGGCTGTAGGCAACCACAGGACTATTACCGCCTTCTCCTCACAAGACAAGATTCTTAAGCTCTTTAAAGACACACAGGAGGGCCCTCACAGAGATAATATCAAGCAATCTTGGTTTGCAGGGTTGGTTCTCGGAACATCACAATGCCTCACTTTGTGCAATTCAGCCCTCACCTTCTGGTACGGAGGACATCTTATCTACAAAGGGCACATCAACTCGCAAGCTTTTCTAAAAACTTACTTTATCTTGATGAGCACTGCGCGAGTGATTGCAGAGGCGGGCACCATGACAAGTGACATTGCCAAGGGCTCTGATGCATTAATATCGGTGTTCGACATCTTCGACCGAAAAAGCTGCATAAACCCGGATGATGAAAAGGGCGAGAAACCGGTCAAAATAGATGGGAATATTGAAGTGAAAAACGTGGACTTCGCATACCCGTCTCGACCAGATGTTTTGATCTTCCACAATTTCAGCCTCGTCATAAAAGCAGGCAAAAGAGTGGCTCTGGTCGGTGAGAGCGGATCGGGAAAATCGACAATCATTGGATTCATTGAAAGATTTTACGATCCTCTAAAAGGCACGGTGAAAATTGATGGGAGGGACATTAGAACGTTCAATTTGAGGAGTCTGAGGCAGCATGTTGGTCTGGTAGGACAGGAGCCCACCCTGTTCGCGGGAAGCATTCGAGACAACATTTGCTATGGAAAAGAAAATGCGACCGAAGCAGAGATGGTCGAGGCCGCCAAAGCTGCGAATGCTCATGATTTCATAAGGTAATAAAATAATTGCAAATAAATCAAAATGGGTGATAATTTCTAACAATATGCAATGCTTGACCTGATTGCACGCAGCTGTCTGAAGGAAGGATACGACACCAACAGCGGAGACAGAGGAGTGCAATTATCAGGTGGACAAAAACAGAGGATTGCAATAGCCAGGGCAATCATAAAGAATCCAACCATCTTGCTGTTGGACGAGGCAACAAGCGCATTGGATAGCCAGTCTGAAAAGGTGGTGCAAGACGCCCTGGATAGAGTGATGGTGGGAAGAACGAGTGTAATTATAGCTCACCGACTCAGAACCATTCGAGATGCAGATTCAATCGCCGTGATTAAGGATGGAAGGGTTGCGGAGCAAGGAAGTCATTTTCATCTGATGGGCAAAGGACATGCGAGTCCATATTTCTCTCTCGTAAATATGCAATCTTTGAGCACACCAAGCAGCCATGACTAAGCGTTCTTGGTCACCTGCCCTAATTAATGCATGTGTTTCTTCGTTACCTCTGTAATGTTGACCAGCAGAGTAGTCTCACAGCCTGCTCACCAATACAAACGCCGGTAATATATTTTGCTTAAAGCTAAGACCATTGAGGTTAAATCAGAGCTTCCATGAAACTTTTTTCCAACTGCATCTTATATACTAGGAATGTGGTGTGATTTTGCTATATTATTTTATAATGCAAACCACTTTTAAATGTCATTCTAATATTTTCAATGTGTTGCCACCACAGCTTTCACAAAGGGGCATAAATTAAAAGAAAAAGGGGAGAAATAAAAAATAAAATAAAAATAAAAATATATTTTAAACGTTCAAAGTCTTAAAAAAATCATTATTCAATACTCTTACAATTAGATTATTCTTCAAGTTGATAGATTAATTATAATGTTATTAAATTAATGTTAATTCTATTATTACTTTTAGTGTAATGGAGAAGGAAATTAAATATAAAGTTAAGTTAATTATCATTTCTTTATAAATATTATCAGTAGTTTAATTTTTAATAATAATTTTATTTTTTTACGTTTTTTGGTTTAAAGTATGTTTGACATTATAATTGTGATATATTAATGGTTCTTAGTAAACAGTGTACTAAATTCTAAAATAATTGTTCCATAATATTATACTAGATTAACAATATTGACCATTTCCTTTGATACTTCACTAATAGGGCATGTAGTTACCTAATGTTAGCCCTACAATATAATGCACTATTTGATAAGAGTGTCATCTTTTAAATTAACCCATATGCACTCAAACACCATTTCATAAATGGGTTTATCTTTCATCATGCACCAATCATGTGACATATAAACACCCAAAAGAACATTTCTATAACAATGTTTTCATGTATAAATCATAATATCATAGAAGTTTTACGTTGTGTAATAATGTACGCACTATGTCATTGATATCATCCATCTTCTAATGCTTATTAATGATCTACTGTATGACCATGAATAGGAACTTTTATTTCGATAAATGAGAAAACTAGATAATAGATATTTCTCATAGATTACAACATTCTAGACCCCACATTGTTTAATCGACACTCCCCCACCCCTATTTAGACTTCCCTTGATGGTGGACAATTGAACCAACATGAGAGGCTTAAAGGTGTTAAGGAGAGGAAGGGTCTAAATCAACATATTAAAGAAGAGTCGACATCTGTTCAATAATTATTTAGGCTCTCCCCCAATGGATGGAATTGTTTAACCCTTTCTGAAAAGAATTAAGAGGGGAATAACCTAAATAAATAATGGATTAATCTATTTCTAAAGCATAGATTATAATATTCAATTACAGTTTTGAATTATGAAAAATGCTAAAAATAGAAAGTACAATGCTAAATAATATTCTTATTACATATTCACAAAAAAGAAATAATAATTAGCTTGTCTAAAGATGCATAAACATATCTGAGATGGACAACTATGAAAATAGGTTGTATGATGCTCAGGAACAAATTATAAAAATATGGAAATTATCTTTTTGGCTACCTAGACCCTTGCATCGATGCAACTATCCTATATTGAATATTAATTGTACTAAGAAGTGACCACCTAGGTGTTTCTAGTTTTTTGGATCACACGCATAGGATCTATATGAATATTTATAGATCAGATCCTAGCTCTCCACCTTAGGTTAGGTTAACTCACCAAAAAATGGGTTAGTGAGTTGATGGTGTTGAGCTGACCTCAAAGAGCCCTTTGTTAATGAGCATTGCGTACATAGCCAATACTCCAAGAAGGGCCTCAAACTTATGTAATTATCTCTTATGTGTTGGCATGTGTGTGAATAATATCATAGAATGCTATATGTGAGTGCATGCAATGATATAGCTTGTAACTTAAAAAATATGACTCGTGAATTATTTTTTGAATATGTTAGACGTATAATATGATTGTTCCTATGTAATTTAAAATTTTAGGTTTTTACATTGAAAATCTTATATTTAGATTAAAAGGCTGAGATGTTTAAACCAGTCAAATAAATATATAATAATTAAGTATTGGTTTGTTATGACCTTTGACCTTGTTTGACTTTATTATTATAATAATAATAATAATAATAATAATAATAATAATAATAATAATAATAATAATAATAATAATAATAATAATAATAATAAAAAATAGAGACTTATCTAAAAACTTATTGTCGTAGATGATTTGGGTTCTGCAAGTTGAGATCTAGGTAGTAATTTGTATCGTTAACAAGATCCTGGGCTTTGTTTACTCACTAGACACTAGCACCCAATATGGACAGTAGTGCCACCTATGTGTACCATCCTTCATGTGGTGCTAATGTCCCCTTTGTGAGATTGGTCTTGTTTCCTGGAAGTACCTGCACCTGTGTCTGTATGTCTTGTTCCTCTGTACACAAAACCTAGAACTCTATGTTATACATGGAAAACTTGATTTAATATACAAAACCTTATCCTCCTTACAAGTATGGCATGAGAAATAATTTTATATGTGTTATTAGGATAGACTGGACATAATTAACACTGTTGTGTAGAGAGTTGCCTACATACCAATACTTTGAAGAAGGATCAAGCCCGATGTAGTTCTCCCACCTTGTGCTTGATGCAAGTGCAAGTGAATGCTAGAATGAGAGTGGGATTGGATGTATTGAATGTGCTTGAGATTTAAAATATTTGAAAACTAGGCTTAGGGCTATTGTAGATGGTATTATGTAGAAGCGGGATAGAATAGGGATCAAATACCTTGATTTTGCTCAACTTTGTCTTTGGTTTGAATAACTTTTGCATCTATTTTTCATCTAGTGAATAGAGGTGAATTAGACTTGTATTTATAGAGTTTTGTTGTTTATGCGAATAATAAAATGTGTTTTGGCCAACTTTAGGAGGGGCACACATTTGAAAAAGTAGATCCATTGGGAAGAGCTAGGGCTAAGGACAATAGCACCTAGTTGGCGACACTAGCACCATGTAGCTATAGTGTCTTAAATGTGGCACTAATATCTTCTTTACAGACTATTAAGAAATTTGGATTGGGGTCTGAGATGATAGTTTTATGACTATTTTTTGACTAGATTTAGGTGATTGTGGTCTGTTGAATGATTAGAAAAGTAATTATAATGCTCAAAGATAGGTCTATGGATAGCCTAGGGATAGGTTAACTTAAGCGACACTCTTAGCATCCAATTACCACTTATAGCTGATTACATCCCCCCCTTCAAGATAGTAATGCATCAAAGTAAAATGACTAATATAAAGGAAATAGAAGCATACATAGACTTACCTAGGAAGTGAAGCTTGTGTAGTTGAGTATGATGTAATATTATTGTATATAATATTTCTTAATTCTTAGGATTAGTTGTATATTTACTTTTGTCTTCTAGTGTGTAGCTCAAGAGTCTCGTAGGTAATTGAATGGACTTCTTGGTAGGTGAAGTGATTAGTCAAATTTTGGATTTAAATTGTAATGTTTGCTTCCCTTTCAATTTAAATCATGAATATAATTTCATTTCAATTCTGTAAATAGATTTTTTGGCCTATCATTGGTATCAGAGCCTGATAAAAATATTTATTTTTCTTCTCCATATTGATAACTGTATGACCTAATATTTTGTTGTTTTCATTAAGATTTTGGCAAACCTGAGCTACATATTGCAGACCTACACTGCATACTTCAAATGTACACCATATTTTATGGAACTGCATAGCATATTCTGATTTTGACCTATGTGGATGTGTCATAGACCTGTGTGGCATTTGGTATAGTGAACATGTATTTTTAGGGGATGTTTTCAAATTAAATATTGTCTGACTATGTTTTCAAATTGCTAGTTATTGTGTAGCTCAAGAAAAGGCAAAATTTAGCATTTGGCATTCTAAACCCATGGCATTTAACATTGCATCCCGTGGTATGGCATTGCATCCTGTGGCATTAAGCATGACAATCTTGGCAAGCTATGTGGTTACTTATTTTAGCTAAGAGGTGGTCATGGATACTCACTGACTATAAAAAGGAATAGTAGCTTTCATACTTGAAGCATTTTTGCCTATTATGAACTGATAGTTTTGGTAGCATCTTCTTATGGTATCATCTGAACAACATTCTTTCTGACTGCAACCTGAAATATTCTTTACACCCTCTAACCTGCGTGGAAGGAGCTATGCCAATGATAGATAATAGGAGCTATTGAATATATATATATATATATATATATATATATATATATATATATATATATATATATATATATATATATATTTCCATGTAGAGGTGAAGATTTCAAGTTTTTCGTACATTTCATTTCATTCCAATATTTGAATTATTTTCCAAATAAGATGGGAAGAGGTATAATTTCTTTTTATACTTTTTCATTAAAAAAAGCAAATTTCTATTTTAAATGCTAAATTTCAAATTTTGAAAAAAAATTAATTTGAAAAGCATTTAATTATTTAAGGCAAGCTACTCTAAGTGGATTTGGGAAAAAAAACAAAAAAATCTGCAATTCAAGGATAAATAATAGGAGCTACTCTTTTTATCCATTCATGTATGTTAAAAAATGTAAATCCAAAAATCAAGAAAAATTGATTATATTGATGTATGAGTTTTTATTTTTAAGTCAATATTAATGACAAAGTGAATCCTTTTTAGTAAATTTGTATATATATAAAAGGAGACTATTTTGGAGTGAAAAGGAACCAATTGGGGTTAAATAAAAATTTAAAACCTCCAAAAACTCAAAACTATGCATTCCATCCAATCTATTGTTGGCACTACCTTGATTGGTAAAGACAGTTGGTTAGAATAGTCTCAGTAAGTGGAGAACACACTCATCTTCAAAAATATATGGTTTGATATATGTGATGGGGCAACACAACTAGCTAAACTAACAGAGAATACAAAGGACATTTAGACATGGAAGCAAAAAAAATAGAAGGCTTTGGCCTTGATGAAGGCATCAATTAATGGAGATGTGTTTCATCATATAAAGGGGTGTAATACACCATAGGAAGCATATCATAAATTGAAAGACCTATATGACTCCCATTTAGAGTTAGAATTCATTCAGTTATAATTAAAACTATTCAACCTAGAGTTGAAATATGGTGATGTGATGAGATTGGCTTCAGAGATATGTGTTATCAAACATGATGTTGAAGTAATAGGTGTCAAAATAAATATATACATGACCACATTCATAAAATACCTTCTTCCCAACTATTCAACCTATTTAGAATCTCTACAAGCAAGCAATCAGTTGAAGACTCTCACATTTGACCAGTTGGTTGAAAAGATGGTAGAAAGAGACAAGGGATTTAGAAGGAAAACATAAACCAGAATAGGTGATAGTGTGTACTATGTCAAAAAAAATTATTACAAAACATCAAAGAAGGCCACGTCTTCCAAAAATGAAGGAAATAATAAGTACAAGAACAAATATAAGGGAAAAGGTGGAAAAATGAAAATCATGGTGGCCAAAATAAAAAATAAAATGATAAACAGAACCTCTATTGTGAATGGTGTGATAGAAAAGGTAGCAATGAGACTCACAAATGCAGGAATTCATGAAAGAAAATTGAAGCATACCATAAAAAGAAAGAGGGAAATTCAAAGAATCAATAAAAAGAGTCAAACTCAACCCAATTCACCAGTGAATGTGAGTTTTCTAGTACAAATGATGAAGCAAATAGTGTCTCGATCAGTTCTGCATGGTTTGATGCTGGGGTTCTTTATACTGGCACCACTCAACATATGACTTTATGAAAAGACTAATTTGAGGAGTACATTAAATAAATTTATAGAATAATATACCTTATAGATAGATCAATTTTGTAACCATAGGGAAGATGTACAATTCAACTCAAGTGTCTAGGGCTTCTAGACTAAAAACTTGAGAATGTTCTCTACCTTCCTCAATTAAAATGAAACTTGTTGTCCCTAGTGCTCATAAGGCAATAAGGCCATTCCATTCTATTCAATAATGGTGATGTCATAATCAAGATAAAAGGTAACAATGCAATCATTTTGACTGGATATGAGGAAGGAAAACTACTCAAACTAAAGGATGAGCCATAAAATTTAAGGAATTATGATCATCTTGTGGAAGATAAAATGTCTCCAAACATGTTTTGGCATGTTCTATTTTGGCACACTCACTTTAATAGCATTCATGTATTAAAAAATAATGGTCTTGTCATCATGCCTTGCCCATAAAATTAGATGAAAAGTGTGAAGCCTACATCTTGGCTAAACATGTAATAAAACTATTTCTAAAGTCACATGGAAAGAAGACTAAAAATTGTAGCTTATTCATTCATACTTGTTTCTCTTCCAATTTTCTCTGCTAGTGGTCATAAGTACTTCATGTTTTTCATTTCTCACTACAACAAGATGACATGGATATACTTTCTAAAAAATAAATCAGAAGCCTTCAATACTTTCAAAAAAATTTGAACAATGATTGAAAATGAAACACGAACCCACATTGAGACACTCATGATAGATAATGGTGGTGAATTCACATCAAAGAAGTTTGAATCCTATCTTGAATAAAATGGGATCAAACACCATCTCATAGTTCCTCACACTCGACAAGAAAATGGAGTAGTAGAAAGAATGAACATAACTATGATGCATATGGTTCATGCAATATTGTATTTCAAAGGTGTAAATCTACACTTTTGGGTTGAAGTAGCTAAAATAGTAGTATACCTTGACAACAGATCACCATCAACAGCGCTTGAATCAAAGACTCCATATGAGATGTGGTATGGTCACCTCCCTTCAGTGAGATATCTTTGAATTTTTGGATCCACTTGCTACACATTGATTCCAAAGGAGAAGAGAAACAAATTAGACCATAGGAGTTGAAAATGCATCTATTTAAGATATTTTGATTCCTCTAAGGCATTCAAGCTATATAATGAGAAAGAGAAGAAGTTTCTTATCATAAGAGAAGTTGTCTTTTGTGATAATGCAAAGGACAAAGAGCATATTGATTGGTAGTTGAATTGACTAGATAAATATGCCAAGTTTAATGTATACAAAGAGTGTGATTTAAATGTTCTAGATAATGTGTGGGGGACATAGAGTTGGGAATCTATTAATTTTATATTGTATCTTATACATGAGCTTGAAACTCCTCATGAAAGAGAGAGTGAAACTTCATCAGATATTAAACAAGGGACATCAAAATAGAGAGTAGATAGTGAAAGAACTTTAGAGGATGAACCCCAAACACCTACAACATAGAAAAAGATGCCTAAATGGGCCTCTCAAACACTGAAAGATATGAGGCCTGATGAAGTTTGGAAAATAGGCACTCAAAGTGTACATGCAACCTCATCTCAACCAGACAAGTCTATTGATGAAATTTAGGACATGATTGGAAAAATCACATTTGATGATTCTCAAGAGGAACTCAATGTTGTATTTTATTCAAAACCAACAAATTTTAAACAAACTGAAAAGCTTGACTCTTGGACAAAAGAAATGAAAGATGAGTATAATTCACTGGTGAAAAATGGGACTTAGAATCTGGTTAATCCACCATATGGTTGCAAACCAATTAGTTGTAAATGGGTCTATCAAAACAAATACAAGGTAGACAGCTCACTTGAAAATCACAAAACAAGGCTTATCACAAAGGGGTATGCTCAAAAAGAAGGAATTGACTACAATGAAACATTTGCACCTACATCAAAATAGACTATCATTCAGACAATGTTGACTCTGACAGCTCACAATGGATGGAAAGTTCACCAAATGGAGACCTCAAGAAAACTATGTACATGACACAATGATTTTATAGTAAAGAAACAAGAGCACAAGGTGTAAAAACTAAAAAAATGTTTTATGGTTTGAAACAAGCCCCTTGAGCATGGTGCGAAAAACTAGCTAAGCACTTCATGAACATGAACTTCAAATGTTTTGAGTTTGAAGATGAAACTCTTTTCATCAAAATAGTTGTATTTATGGTGGTGTATATTGAAAATTTGTTCATCATAGGGAGCAATGAATGGTATACTACAAAATTCAAATTAGATTTGATGAAAATCTTTAAAATAATTGATTTGGGTTATCTTCATTACTATTTGGGTATTGAAGTAATTCAGAGACCAAAGTATTTATTTATAACTCAATATAAGTACATTGGTGACATTCTAAGCAAGTTCAGAGTGGAAGATTGTAAGCCTCTTAGCACACCCATGGAACAAAATCTCAAATTGACATCTGAAGATTCAATAGATTTGGTTGATGCCACTAAATATAGACAACTCATTGGAAGTCTAATTTATGTGACTACCACTCGACCAAATATATAATATACAGTTGGTGTCTTATCAATATTCATGTAACAACCCAAGGAGAGTCATTGGGTAATAGAAAATAGGTCCTTAGATAACTCAAAGACACACAACATTTTAAGCTCAAATAATCTAGGGCAGGAGACTTCAAATTGATTGGGTATTCAGATTCCAACTATGCTAGTGATCATGAAGATGGAAAGTCCACCTTAGGTTTACCTCCCTTTAGTGTAATATCTTCAAATTTTTAGATCCACTTGCTACACATTGATTCCAAAAGAGAAGAGAAACAAATTAGACCGTAAGAGTTCAAAATGCATCAATTTGGGATATTTTGATTCCTCTAAGGCATTCAAGCTATACGATGAGAAAGAGAAGAAGTTTATTATCACAAGAGAAGTTATCTTTTGATAAAGATCATATTGATTGATAGTTGAATGGACTAGACAAATATGCTAAGTTTGATTTCTACAAAGAGAGTGATTTAAATGCTCTAGATAATGTGTGGGGGACATAGAGTTGGGAATCTATTAATTTTATATTGTCTTCTATACAGGAGCTTAAAACTCCTCCTAAAGGAGAGAGTGAAAATTCATCAGATATTGAACAAGGGCCATCAAAATAGAGGGTAGATAGTGTAGGAACTTCAGAGGATGAACCCAAAACACCTACAACATAGAAAAAGATGCCTAAATGGGCCACTCAAACATTGAAAAATGTGAGGCCTGATGAAGTTGGGAAAATAGGCACTTGAAGTGTACATGCAACCTCATCTCAACCAGACAAGTCTATTGATGAAATTCAGGGCATGATTGGAAAAATCACATTAAATGATTCTCAAGAGGAACTCAATGTTTCATTTGATTCAAAACCAATAACTTTCAAACAAGCTAAGAAGCTTGACTCTTGGACAAAAGCAATGAAAGATGAGTATAATTCACTGTTGAAAAATAGGACTTAGAATCTGGTTGATCCACCATATGGTTATAAACTGATTGGCTATAAATGCATCTATCAAAACAAATACAAGGTAGATGGCTCACTTGACAAGCATAAAACAAGGCTTGTCAATCCATCACAAATTCTGCAATTTCCATCCAAACATGCTTTCTTATAAAAGAATTGTCTATGTGGTCTTTCACAAAAAATATTTGGAATAAATTCCATAGCTTATTTTGGTATAACTTCTATGCCACACTCCTGAAAAATATTTTTAATATACAAAGTAAAATGAATATGGGGAAAAATATCATAGTGCATTGAAAATTCAACATGTTGCCTACAATAACAAGTGGTGCATGTGTGATTTATTTTTACCTAAAAAGGTTTGGCCATCTCAAAAAAATCTTTGACTAATAATAATTTGTGGATGTTTTTCCAAAAGAGTAAAATTGTTTGAGTCATATCCAAGAAATGTTTCAGATGTGGTTCACAATTACAAGAACCAACTCTTCTTTTCACTACATCTCTTACATTAGGTGAAACTCTTGTATTGTCTTTCCAAAATTGTGCAAGTAAGTCTTTCAAAGCATCAATATAGCCTTCTCCTTTCATGGAAGTCTACCAGAAAATTCCCATAGCTCTTTGGTATTGGGTTCATTAAGTCTTTCACATCTTGCATTTGATTTCATTAATGTTTTTCTATTTATATCAAGTGCTCATCTAGTTTTTAAAATCAATCATTTTTTCTCTATTTCAGCACTTACTACACAAGTTGTCATTATGTATTGAACAACATTACAATATTTGTTGCATGATCTTGGGCTTATAGTATGATTTGAATCATGTAGATTTTGAATAATTTCATTATTTTCATCATCCATGTTAGATGTTCTTAGTCCTAATGTGTACATTGTAGGTCTCATCTTAACCAATTTCATCCACAAAAATAATAATTAACATCTTTGACTATCATAATCCAATCTATGAAATAAACTATCCCAAATTTCTTGAGCCAATTTTCTTGAATGGTGGTTATATATTTTGGTATGCATTATTTTCAAAATATTTTAATTGACTTCAATTAAGTACTTGTCTTTTCTATGTACAATTCTTGGAGGTGTTGTTAATGATGGAATCTGTTGAGATGGTGTTTCAAAATCATTATATGTTTCCATAAAAAAAATTCATTGTTTGTTTCTTCATTATATTGTTTTATGAAAATTTCTTAATTGTCAATTTTATCATTATTTGTTTCTATGAAATTTTCTTCATTGTTGGTGGGTAAAGTATCATGCATAGGCTCATCGTCAACAAAATAAAAAACTTTAAACTTTGAATGTGAACTTCCAACATTATCTAATTCATTATTGTAAACTTCATCATAATTCAATTCATTATTGTCAATTTCATCATAATTCAATTCATTATTGTCAATTTCCTCATTATCTAAGGCATTTGGCTCATCAGGGTTAGTGTTTGTACCTTGCTTGGAATGAAATGCTTGCATTCACACCTTTTTTCTCTCTCAACTCTTTTATTTTCTTTGATGTTTTCTTATTCAACTTATTCTTTGAACATGAATTTGATCCCACTTTGAAAATTGATAGATTTTCAAAGGTGGGGTCCAAAAAAGTACTCCAAAATATATGTAGAGAATATGCAGAGTGCGCACAGGGATTATCTGTGGGGATAGGAATCTCAATTTGGGACAAAAATAGATGTTGAAAATTAAGTTTTGTCTATACATTAAGGAATGTGTACACATTATAGAAATGCATATGCGTTATAGTAACGCGTACGCGTTCTTTGAAGTATAAACATATCCTATAGAAATAAGCAATAACACTATCATATTCAATGCATAAATCCCCAATATGATGCAATACAACTCAATAAAACTATAATAAGATGCATAAATCCATAATATGATGTAATAAGACTATCATATGATGTAATAAGGCTATCATATGATGCAATAAGGCTCAATATGATGCAATAAGACTATCATATGATGTAATAAGACTATCATGTGATGTAATAAGACTATCATGTGATGCAATAAATCCATAATATGATGTAATAAGATTATCATATGATGTAATAAGGTTATAATATGATGTAATAAGGCTCAATATGATGCAATAAGGCCCAATATGATGCATAAATCCCAAATATGATGCATAAATATCCAATATGATGCAATAAGACTCTTGATAAGATTATGAAGTAATAAGACTATCATATGATGCAATAAGGCTCAATATGTAAGGAAAAATGAGATAATTTTGCCCCAAATCCCATCATAGGTCCTTTCAAAACTAGGTTCAATGGGTTCACAAATTGGCACTAATCACATTCATGATTTATGCATTTGTGATGAACTCAGGGAACTTAGGGGTTGTGTTTGTTATAAAATTAGGGTTTAGGGGAACTGTACATGTTCAAGTGATAAAATTAGGGTTTATAGTCAATATGTCATGAAATGTGAGCTAATTTAGCCCCTTTAATCATATCGTAGACTCTAGTTTAGGTTTAATGGGTTCAAATTGGCCATATTTATGTTCATATTTACATTTATAATTAAATCAGGGTCAATTAAACCATACATGTTACAAAGATTATACAATTGATTGGGCCAAAAATTTGGTATAGGGGCTCAATTTTGCCCAAATCACATCCCTAATTACACCAATTGACTAATTGGTTCAATTCATGATAAAATAGTACCTAATTTTGTCCCAAATCATATATTATGCTTTGATAATTACATTAAGGGGTTAAAATTGGACTCTCATGCCATCTCAATTGATTGAATCAACTCTTTGGTTCATTGTATATATACATGATGACATTCTAGGGTTAATTTCACTCTAAATCACATCATGTATAAAATTTAAAATAAGTTCATACATGACTTATTTTGACCCTAATTGCCCCTATAATTGAACCTTATTGTGCATTGTGTGTACCTTATACACCTGAAACTGTTAAAGCTATTAGAGATACATCATGTCTTGAAAGTTTCAAACTTGACAATGCCTTGGGAGGCCAAATCTAATTACATATCACCACATTACCTCGAACACTCAAAAGGGTTAACACTATTAGAGGTGTCAGGGCCTAAAAGCATTAAAGAGATATCAGAGCCTTGTAAGGCCCAATCTAATTAGATGTCACCACATGTATCTTATACACACATAACTATTAGAGATCTAACTATCAAGTACTAGAAGCATCAAATTTGTTAGAGCCTCAAGACACCTAATCCAATCAAAGATTTCCACATGTAGGTATAGTACACTTGGAGAAGTGTTAGATTCGTTAGATATACATTTTTTATATACCAAAAGGATCATATATGTTAGCATCCTGGGAGTCCTAATCTAATCAGAGGTGGCCACATGTATTTTTGTACACCAAGTGGCTGATTTGAATAGATAAGATCGATAGGTTGGGTTTGGCCCTACTATGTGAAGTCATCAAAAGTACTCAATGATCCCATAAACAATAAGAAACACTTGGAAAAATATGAACACATCTCAGATGCCATGAGGTCCAAATCTAGGCATGTGCATGCTACACTCTCTACATTTATTAGCTCACATGAGTGGAACTCGTGATCGTTGATACCTAGATAGGTCTCATCACCTCCAACCAATCTAATTAAGGCCTATTCATAAATATCTTACATACATATAATCCAAAAATGTTTAAATATTGACATCGATCTCATCAACTCATGTCTAGTAAATAATTCACATGATGCAAGCCTCCAACTTGCCATTACAAACAATGTCATGCAGAGCCCTTTAAGGTCCCATCTGAATTGAGTGAGCACCATTATCAGTTTTCTATGTATGTATTCAAATTATTTAGATCCATCTACCTTGAATTACATCTAGATCCCAAAGTACATTCATATTAAGTCCTACATGTAGAAGAGAACATAATTCAGCAAAGGACTCCTCAACTTCAAATCCCAAGTCGAAGCAAGAATTATAAGATACTACTTTCTTGTAGTCCATATCATAAGGTTTAAGCTCATTAAAATTAAATATGAACAAGATGATTGAAGCTTTAAAAAATATATAATCTTGAAACCTTTAGCGAGGGGGTGCACACTGGTATTCATATCTGATCAACCATCTATATAAAGTAAGCAACATCATCCACATGAAAAATTACTAGGTCCCTCTACTCATCATCATCTTTGAGGGGAAGTAGGTCTCAGATTTAGGGGACATTTTCACCTTTAACATATCTTGATTAAGAGCAATAGATATTAATCTGGGGTAACTTATACTTATGTCATACTTGGTCAATACTAGGTCTATGCCACCCTATATTTCTAAAGCATAGCCATCCCTTAATGGTTTCGAACAAGGTCCCTAATGCATTTAGATATTTTCTAAGATATACATTCATCACTATAGGCACAACATCAAGGATATATGTGACCATTTCAAGTTTGTTGAGCTCAAAACCACATCTTGTACAAAACAAAATGTGTACCCAAAGACCAAACTATCAAAATATAAAAAAATGCATACCCAAAGACCAAATTTGGCTTTTTGGTCTCATTATAAAAAAATGCATACGTGTTATATAATGTGTATGTCATATATAATACATTATATAATTCATACATGCTATTTGATTTTGAATTCAAAAATAAGCCTTTAGACTCATAAATGGCTTGGATTTCTGAGTTAAAGGCTTGTAACCATGCATCTATAGCTAAGACCAAGAGTTTTGATAGAAAAAACAAATTTTAACTCCAATCACCAAATATGCTATGGATTTCACTAATAAAATTTATTACCATCACGATGAGCATGCTATCCTCTTTCCAAATATATGATTTTTATAATTTTAAGGTTATTTTATAGGTTCAAACTATATTTATTTCTAACTACACTTGTTTTAGGCCACTACATGCCACACATATACATGCCTATTCATGTTTATGTAATTTATTTTTTTTGTTAATCCAAGTGAAAAACAAATTATACAGTAACAAACTAGGCCTAATTCTATACACATTAAAAAAAATCATTTTTTCTTTTTTGAGGTAGTTGGGGGGCCGCACGGCCAGCTATCCATTTTTTGTTAGTTTTCAGGATCTACTTAATTACAAAATTAATAAAAAAAAATATTCATTGAAAAAAAAAAAATCGTAACACACTAGATCTTATCTAAATATTCACCAAAGATTTTTTTTAACAATATTTAATGATGCTCAAAAAATGGTGGGTTAGACGACCATCTATATACTATGTTTTCTTAAAAAATAGGAGGTCCTATTCAAATTTTAAATGTTTGACTTATTTATACTTAACTATTTTTCAAAAAAAATAGTTATTTAGAAACTAGACCCAAAATGTTACAATTCATGTTTTTATATCATCTTCAAATTTTGAGTGTGGCCATCTAAAATTATCTATAGAAGTTTAAATTTTTGAAGTTTTAGAAAAATCATATCCATGGGTAGGACCTTTTTGTCCTCCAACTTTGTGTACTTACCCATCATGCACAACATCATCTCTCCCACATTTAGTTTAGTTATACAAATTTGTTTATTACATAGTTCAAATTTGGTATATTCAGATACCAGATTGGGGGCATATGAGTGAAACATAGTTTTTATATATTTAGCTACACACAAGTTGATCAGATGGAATGACAAACTCTATGTCATTCTCTACACTACATACACTTGTTATCACATTCTAGGTTGTCACCAGATTCATGCCTTAATACATATGTAGTGGTTGGCATTGTCGAGTGTCCCAGAGCCACATTATATACTTGAATGTCTATGAAGCCGACATACATAGTTAGATTTACTCATTTAGATACTTTCAACACTTTGTGCAATTTAGTTACAGATGCATCTACTTCACATGGGTGAGAAATGATGGATTTATAGCCTATTTGAGTTCTTGATCCACCCACATGAGAGGGTTAGACACACTTATAGTCTTATCTAATCTTTTCACTAATTAGAATCCATCTAGTAGGGGTGGGAAAAGATGGAGTCAAAACTGAATTGACTTATTGAGCCACCCATATGAGGATTGAGCAAGCCATCAACTCAGTCCAAGCTATTTAACAATATGATCACTATGTACACTCATACACATAGGTTGTAACTTTGTTCATGCATTGGTTCACATACCCCACAAGGTGTGTTCATTCTTTTCCTCTCTCCTTACTTAGATTTACTTAGTTACTTTATTTCAACATAGTCTTTTAATTTTGATCATCTCTTAAGTAAGGACTAATTTTTTGCATGTTTCATTGTAGGACATTGATTTGGATCATGTTACACATATGTAGACTCAGATTTGAATACTCATACTTAGCTATGTGGTCTTCACTTATAAGGTGAGTCTAGGTAAACTTATTTTCCCTTTATACTAGTAATTTTGCTTTGCTGCATTACTAGCATAAAGGGGGGGAGGAAGGGGGCGAGGGGGGAGGGGGCTAGCACACGCAAATGTAATCACCTAAAAGTGATAATTGGATTCTAAGAGTGTTACTTGAGTTACCCTATTCCTAGGTTAGCTCTAAACCTATCTTAGAGCCTTAGACACACTTTTGTAGTCATTGTGCAGACCACAGTCACCTACAATCAACCAAAACAAGCTCCAAGGGTGTGGTATAAACAACTAGTTTTTTATTTGTTGAGAAATAGATTTAGCAAAAATGGTAGCAAACCTACACTCTACATTAAGGCAAGAAAAGATGGTATTTTGATTTTTGTCTTATATGTGGATGATCTAATCTTCACTAGAAATGCAACTAAATCCATAGAAAATTTCAAATTAGCCATGAAAGAGTTTGAAATGACTAATTTAGGTTTGTTGAAGTACTTTCTTGGCATTAAGGTCAAACAAATGGATGATGGAATTTTTGAGTCACAAGCCAAGTATGAAAAGGAGATTTTGGAAAGATTTAGAATGTTGGATAACAAATCAACATCAACACCAATTGAAACAAGTTTGAAATTATATAAGAAATATTGCAACAGCAATGTGGATCTTATATAGTAGAAGAGCTTGGTAGGAAGATTGATTTACTTGACAATAACTAAATTGGATATTATGTATGCAATTAACCTAATTTATAGATTCATGGAGACTTTGAAAGAGACACATTGGAAAATAGACAAAAAGATCTTGAGGTATGTCAATGGCATAAGAGGATACAAAATTTTATATGCAATGGAAAATAATTTAGAGGTAGTTGGATAAATGGATGGTGATTGGGTAGGTAGTCTTGATAATAGAAAGAACACACCTAGGTATGTGTTCAATATTAGGTCAAGAGTCATTTCATGGGCTTCAAAGAAATAACCATTTGTTTCTCTCTCCATGATTGAATTCGAGTATATAACAACAAATTTAGTATTATGTCAAGCCATATGGATCAGAAGAATCTTATTAGATTTGTATGAGGAGAAAGAAGGAACAACTACATTTTTTTGATAATAACTCTTCCATAGCTTTGTCAAATAATCTTATTTTCTATGGAAGAATAAATCACATAGCATTCAAGTATCATTTCATTAGAGAATTAGTTGAAAATGAAGATATTGGACTTAATTTTGTAAGTCAAATCACTAGCTCGATAATATTCTTACTAAGGCATTGTCAAAAGAATGTTGAGTGTCTAAGAGACAAATTGGGGGTCATTGATATAGCAAATACAGTTCCAAAGGTTCTATTTAGGCATCTCTGCACTAATGCAAGTACCATTAGACAATACACAGTTAGCTCCAGACTCATGCAACCAACTCTAGACTATACACAGCCATATATGCATGCATCATTAGAGTCACACAACTAACTCTAGAGTATCTTCACCTATTAAGAAAGCTTCATTAAAATAAGGTAAAAATGTCAAGATGAAGGGGGAGCATTGAAATATATAATCTTGATCATTTGACATTTAATGTGATCTATTTTTGTCTGATTAAGTCTTTTAGGATCTAAAATCCTTCCAATCCTTGTATCCAACAACCGCCATTAATGCTAGAGTGAGAAAAAGACATAACGGTAGTTGCTTTTGAATTTTTATAGAAGTTTGGAGTAAGTGGGAAAAAAATGCAACAAAATAGAAGAAAAGAAAGAGACAAATATAAGATAGTGTGAAAATAATTTCAGCAACAATCAGAGAAAAAGGGAACAATAATATAGAGGTTATGTCAATAGTAGAATTTAGAGCAGCAAAATGTAGCTTGGAGTTGAACAAAAATAGAAACAATATGAATAAGAAAAATATAATAAAAAAATGGCACAACACAAAGCTTTGTATCAACAACAAAGAAGGATGATGGCGGACTTGAATAGATCAATAGCTTGGAAGATGGAATAACATAAATTTGAATAAGAAGAACAAAGTATGTAAAAAAAAGAAGAAATAAACAATTATTATGTCAAATAAAATATTTTAGAACATATTATAAACATAAATATACATTCATATGTTTTATGTTTTGAGTATCTTTTGTTTTGAATACACTTTTTTTTAATTAAAATAGAGTTGGCCATATTTTTGCACTCATAATCTAAAAAAAATTGTATTTAGTGTTATTCCTCTTTGATTGTATTCACCAACAAATTGTTGTTAGATCTTGTCTTGTTTGAATTTATTTCGAATAGTTATTATGCATTGGCAGCTCCCTAGGAAAATTTATTTGGGTGTATAACAATGCCATGGTAGGCACAATGGCAGCCTATGCAATATTATTCATTATCCATCAGTATTACTATTGACTACTCCAAAACATTTACATTGTGTATCAACATTCAAACCAATAGAGGCTTTTGATGGTAACGTGTGAAATTAGAGGTTAAATCTCTATCTTATTTTGAGTGATGCAAAAAGATCATATTAAATAAAACTAATGAGACATGGTTCTAAACTAGTTTTGCGAGCCACTCTCACCCAGAATTTCTAAATTGAAATGACTCCCAATGTTGTTCCCTCCCAATCAATAGTTTCGAGGGTTCCCCCTGAACCATGCTTTCCCTCACAAAATCCATTTTCAAGGAAATGTCCTAGATTCATTCAATGGATGATAGAATCATAACTGAGGCAATTTAAGGGATAGATTAAATGCTTTATCTCTACTACTTTCTCACTCCCTAAGTTTTCTTGGCCCAACCAGCCTATCCGCTGGATACTAGAAGGTAAGGCCCACTATTGAGTATGTAAAAAAGTAGATCTTAGTAATCACTATGTGAAAACACTATAAAAATATGGAAAATAATAAACCCTTTTTTGATTGGATAACACACTTCCATTAATAAAACAAGTCATTTTTTTAATGAAAATAGTGAGAAATTGTACCAATTGTTATGCGGTTCAGCTCAACTGAGGAGATGATGCAGGAGCATCACTCAAACATGTAAATAGGCTTAGGGAAACAACAAGTTGTTTGTAAAGGCCTAGAGGCCTTAAAAAGCATGTAATGCATTGTAAAGACCTTATGAGGTCTTAGATAGTTTTAATAGTCTCTATTAGGTGTTTTGAAAGTGTTCTAGGTGTCAAAAGGTCCGTAGGGGCAAGAGAATTCAAATCATAGAATTTCCCTCCAAAAACATTGATTTGAAAAATCAAATTCTAAAAAGAGGCAAGTAAGCGCTAAACCTCACATAAGGGGTTCATGAAAGTAAAAACAACTTGTAAATGTGTTTCTACCTTAGTAACAACAGCTCATTACCTAATCCCCACATTGGAAGGGGGAGAAAATTCTAATTTGTCAAGATAAAGAAGCAAGTTGGCAAGTTGTTAAAAATTGAGAAGTCAAAGGAGAAGATCATGGGCAGTTTTAAGACCATTCTAAACAAAGAGAGTTTGTTTCTATTGATGAGGAGTTCAAATAAGTAGGTTTAGGAGGCATAAATCTATATGATAGAGGCTTTAAGAGTCATTTAGAGATATATTGAAGTTAGATTCAAGAACTATCAAGTTCATTGTTTGAAATTCGGGTGTATTATAGACCTTTTTAGGTCCTTGTATATAGAGGTGTGAATTGGAATGCATATGGGTTTGTAGTAGATGTTTGAAAGAAATAAAAGAAAGGACAAAGCCATTGAATTTCCCATCTGGAGTGCCTGAGTGTGAATGGTATGTGTTGATCTTTTAATGCATGTTCTTGGTGCAAATTTAAGTGTTTGAGCTAAAATAGCCTCATTGGATGATGTTAATTGGTGTTTGATTAGTTTTTGCTTATTTATAAGGTTAATATACATAAGGAAAAAGGTTATTTGGAACTGTTATAATCCTTGGGATACCTAAAACTCAGATTTGATATTGTTTTCTTTGGTTGAAGCCTGCTAAAACAAGGTTCTATGCACTAGAGATCATGCATAGGTTATAGCTGGGAACAAACCACAAATTATCAGCATTAGTTTCAAAAGAGAAAAGTTGAGGGATGTTATTATAGAGTTGTAAAAGTAAAATTTCAGGTTTGAAGGGAAAATGTGTTCAAGTTATAAAATTATTTGCAAACAGCCTGCTTGTTGTCCTGAGAATTCAGTTTTGAGAAAATTTTGTAATATGAGAAAATCCATACATGATTAACCTTAGGTGCCTAAAGATAAAAGTTTTAGAATACAAAAACAGAACTTTTGAAGTTGGAATGATGTTTTTAAAGCCTGTTATGCTCAAGATATGTAATCTTTCCTTTCCAGGCCTGTCTAGGACTGTGCAAAAGTTAGTTCATTTTGGAGAAAATGCTAAAAATGGAATTCTAACCCTTGTAAGAATTTGAAACTTGGTGAACATGCTTGTTTTGTGAAATCACGAATGATTCAAGTGTTTAGGAAGTGGTACCATCTGTACAGTACGGATTTGTCTCATAAACCAAGAAGTTGAGCTTAAGGGCAAACAAGAAAAAGGCCAAGTGGGTTGAAGGAAATGATATTTCTAGTGATAGTGGAGACTTGAAACTTTGGGATAAGCATAAGTAAGATAAAGGGTGTCTAAAATTGTGATTTTTTTCTTCTTTAACACTCAGTGTATGTTTTCATATTTGAAGATTTGCCTATTTGGAGGGCTAATTAGAGCAGGGCTTAAAGAAGAAAGTACAATTCCGTACAAAGTAACCTCATGAGATTCTCCATTATGTTATAGAAGGGCTTAATGGGTATCCAGAAGTGTTTTTACATTCATGGTTGACTCTACAGGTTCATGACTACGGACTCTGCAGGTTCATAACTACGGACTCTACATGTCTAAATCTACGAACTCTGCAGGGTCAGGTTTTTGATTTTGTATGTTGAGGAATATCAGAAATGGAAGTGAATCATTTTTGGTAGAAGAGGTTAAGACAATTAATAAATTTTCCTACTATTTATTTGTCATATGTTGTGCAGCCCGGGGATACACTTGCCGGATTGAGGGTTAAGTATGAGATCACTGTTTCAAGTGATAACATTCCATCATTTGGTATCAGAGCTAGTAAGCTCCTGGAAAAAGAAAAAGAAAAATTTTGTACTCTTCTAATCAGTTTTTGGCAGAGATAATGCACTTTGTGAAGTTGCAAATAGAAGGAAAAAGTTTGCAGTGATTGAAGCAAGTGAAGAAAGGTAATAAGAAAGTTATTGACATGTTGTTTTCAAAATCTATAAAGACTAATTGTTGTTGCAGTGAAGAAGTTGCAGGTTCAAGGCAGTCAAGCCATTGAGGCTTAAGAGGAGAAGAAGCTAAGGAAGGCTTAGGGAAGAGCCAAGAGAAGCTCTAGAAGAAGAGCAAAGTGAATTGCTCAAGAAGAAGAAGAAGATTCAAGAAGAAGCTTGGATAGTTTGCCAAAAGACTAAGGTGAAATAGACTTAGGTGAGGTAAAGGATGGAGATTGAAGAGTTGAGAAGAGTGATAGAGGGACTGCCTAGAAGAAACATGAACCAGATAAAGAGAGAGAAACAAGAAAGAGATGAAAGAAAGAGACAAAGAGAGGAAGAGTACCAAAGAGAAGTGACTGAGATAAAAGCAAGGATAGCCATGATATAAATCATGGTAGAAAATATGGAAAACCCATGGCAAGGATGGGTAATGAATAATAAAAGAGTAAGATGGCCAGTTGGATCATTGATAGAGAGAAGAAGAAGAAGAATGCTAAGAGTTGCCTTAAAGAGAGAGATGAAGAAGTATAACAAAAAGGATAAGCCCAAGAATGAAGAGCTTGGAGAAAAGTTTTAATTTGAAGAGGAATTTTAGTATGAAGAGGATCAATACTTGTTAGAGGAGACAGATCTCATCATTGAAGAAATGGACCAACAGAAAGTAATCACTCAAAAGATCAAGTGGCCAAATGTTTTTGTATCTGACATTTCATTTGATGTTTTGTTTACAGGAAAGCAAGTTGAGGAGGAAGGAGAAACATATGATCCAATGAAGATGCTCATGGAGCAAGGAGGTGAAGCACTTCATGAGAGAATGCTTAGACAAGAAGAAGAGGCTTGTTGTAATGCCTCAAGTGATGAAGACATGAAGAAGGATTAGTTGAAAATCCAACATAAAGAATTGATCAAGTAGGAAGAAGAAGTCCTTACTCAAGAGGACAAAATAAATGAAGAGTTGCATGTTGATGAAGAACAAAGGTATAATGATCAAAATTCAGAATTGGAAATGATTGAAGATGACAATTTTTAGTTGCATAATGTTGATATAGTTGATTTTGGTCAAAATGTACTAATCACTAATGAGGAAGATCTCTTAAAAGAAATATGGCAGTTTGATCAAGAATCTGCAGGTGAAAAAGAGTTGCTTGATAACAAATAGGAATGTGTATTTGTATACCAAGGGGTAAAATAGCTGCAAGAAGAAGATGGAGAGAAGGTTAAAAGCTTAGCTTTGACAATTAAGGAAGATATCCTGAAGGAGATAGAAAAACTTGATGGAGATTTTCTAGTTGAACAATCAAATAAGCTTTTTGTCTATCAAAGTAAAGAGCAGTTGTTGAAAGAGTTGGCAGCCTTAGAATATGCCATTAACCATGAAGAGAAGAACAAAACTTGTCTTATAACAATATTTGAGGAGGTAGAACATTGCTGTAAAGAAGAAATGAAGACAAAGGACCAAGAAGTCATATTTGAGCAGCAAGTATGGGTTCAAAAATTTGGAGAGACCCAAGGGTCTCAAATTTTTGCTTCTAATTTTGCTTTGAATGGTGATTGTACAGGTTTGCTTGATAAGGAGGTCAAGTACTTGGAGAAGAGAACTCTTCTAAGAGCTCAAGAAGAGAGAATGGAAGTTGATATCCTCATTCAAGAGGAGGAATATGTAAAGAAGAAGGCTATAAAGAAGATGAAGAAACAACAAGATATACTTTGGAAGGAAAAGACAACAAGCAAAAAAAAACACAAGTGTGGTACTCAAGAACATGCACATTTGTATGAAAATTGAATGACGAAGACATTTTTTTTGTAAAATGTTTACCTTTGTAAATGGGCAAACAAATGAAACTCATGATCAGGAGCTCATGAAACTTTTTAAGCCCAGGAATCTGATGCAGGAGCATCATTCAAACATGTAAATAGGCTTAGGGAAACAACAAGTTGTTTGTAAAGGCCTAGAGGCCTTAAAAAGCATGTAATGCATTGTAAAGACCTTATGAGGTCTTAGATAGTTTGAATAGTCTCTATTAGGTGTTTTGAAAGTGTTCTAGGTGTCAAAAGGTCCATAGGGGCAAGAGAATTCAAATCATAGAATTTCCCTCCAAAAACATTGATTTGAAAAATCAAATTCTAAAAAGAGGCAAGTAAGCGCTAAACCTCACATAAGGGGTTCATGAAAGTAAAAACAACTTGTAAATGTGTTTCTACCTTAGTAAAAACAGCTCATTACCTAATACCCATGTTGGAAGGGGGAGAAAAGTCTAATTTGTCAAGATAAAGAAGCAAGTTGGCAAGTTGTTAAAAATTTAGAAGTCAAAGGAGAAGATCATGGGCAGTTTTAAGACCATTATAAACAAAGAGAGTTTGTTTCTATTGATGAGGAGTTAAAATAAATAGGTTTAGGAGGCCTAAATCTATATGATAGAGGCTTTAGGATTCATTTAGAGATATATTGAAGTTAGATTCAAGAACTATCAAGTTCATTGTTTGAAGTTCAGGTGTATTATAGACCTTTTTAGGTCCTTGTATATAGAGGTGTGAATTGGAATGCATATGGGTTTGTAGTAGATGTTTGAAAGTAATAAAATAAAGGACAAAGCCATTGAATTTCCCATCTGGAGTGCCTGAGTGTGAATGGTATGTGTTGATTTTTTTTAATGCATGTTCTTGGTGCAAATTTAAGTGTTTGAGCTAGAATAGCCTCATTGGATGATGTTGATGGGTGTTTGATTAGTTCGTGCATATTGATAAGGTTAATATACATAATTAAAAAGGTGATTTGGAACTTTTATAGTCCTTGGGATACCTAAAACTCAGATTTGATAATGTTTTCTTTGGTTGAAGCCTGCTAAAACAAGGTTCTATGCACTAGAGATCATGCATAGGTTATAGCTGGGAACAAACCACAAATTATCAGCATTAGTTTAAAAAGAGAAAAGTTGAGGGATATTATTATAGAGCTGTAAAAGTAAAATTTCAGGTTTGAAGGGCAAATGTGTTCAAGTTATAAAATTATTTGCAAACAGCCTGCTTGCTGTCCTGAGAATTCAATTTTGAGAAAATTTTGTAATATGAGAAAATCCATACATGATTAACCTTAGGTGCCTAAAGATAAAAGTTTTAGAATAAAAAAAAAAAAACTTTTGAAGTTGGAATGATGTTTTTAAAGCCTGTTATGCTCAAGATATGTAATCTTTCCTTTCCAGGCTTGCCTAAGACTCTGCAAAAGTTAGTTCATTTTGGAGAAAATGCTAAAAATGGAATTCTAACCCTTGTAAGAAGTTTAAACTTGGTGAACATGCTTGTTTTGTGAAACCACTAATGATTTAGGTGTTTTGGAAGTGGTACCATTCGTACAGTACAGATTTGTCTCATAAACCAAGAAGTTGAGCTTAAGGGCAAACAAGAAAAAGGCCAAGTGGGCTGAAGGAAATGATATTTCCAATGATGGTGGAGAATTGAAACTTTGGGATAAGCATAATAAAGATAAAGGGTGTCTAAAATTTTGATTTTTTTCTTTAACACTCAGTGTATGTTTTCAGATTTGAAGATTTCCCTGTTTGGAGGGCTAATTAGAGCAAGGCTTAAAGAAGAAAGTACAATTCTGTACAAAGTAACCTCATGAGATTCTATAGTATGTTATAAAAGGGCTTAATGGGTATCTAGAAGTGTTTTTAAATTCATGGTTGACTCTGCAGGTTCATAACTACGGACTCTGCAGGTCTAAATCTACAGAGTCTGCAGGGTCAGGTTTTTGATTTTGTATGTTGAGGAATATCAGAACTGGAAGCGTATCATTTTTGGTAGAAGAGGTCAAGACAATTAATAAATTTTCCTGTTATTTATTTGTCATATGTTGTGCAGCCCAGGGATACACTTGCCAGATTGGGGGTTAAGTATGGGATCACTGTTTCAGGTGATAACATTCCATCAGGAGATATATGCGAATGAATTTGAGTGTTGCACAAGCTGATGTAGAAATTTCATACAATAATGAAGGATAGAATGACGTGTGGTGGTTTTAATAAGCGACCTCTATTTAAAAACTCTTAAAACTATAAAATACCCTTAAAATAATAATAATTTGTCTATGAAATTTTCATATTTTTTTGAAAACAATAAGGACAACTGGAATTAAAAAAACCATCAGTTCAACTCAACAATAGTTGTGTCCATGGAGGGGAGGATTGAAAAGTAGTTGCATGTTGCTTCTTCATTGTTGTGTGAATAAATAAATACGTAAAGATCAAATGTAAATATGAAGCACAACTTTGAAAAAAAACCATTTCCAACTGAATACTACACCAAATTGTGGTAATGTTAAAGTGGAATGTTGTGTGTTTTAGTGCACTTTAAAAATATCACATAACTATAAATGTAAATATATTGAACCCAAAAATAATGAGTACACACACATGTTCTATCAACCTAGAATGAATTTTCACAACTCGATTTTCATATAAATTCTAATTTATAAAGCCCAAATTTACAATATTAACCGTTAATAGGGAGTCATTCTAATTACATTTTTTTATTTTTTTAGTTTTGATATAATGAAAGTTTGTGGCTTCTGTGTTTTTGGTTTTTTAAATGAATAATAAATAATACTTTTTTTAAAATATTTTTTGATAAATAAATACTTTTCTTGAATTATCTCATGTACAATGTTTCTAGTTTTATCTAGATATACAACTATTCTATGTTGTTAGAGTCATTACATAAATTTAAAGACACTTCAGTTTAAATTCTCCATTTTCAAAATTTATGTTTAGTACTTATATAACCTTGCCATTTTCAAAATTTAAGTTTATTATTTAATTTGAATTTGAAAGCCTTGAACTATGGTTACAAATATATCTACTACAATTTTCTTTTGGAACACCTTATTAAATGTATTCTTCTTTGTGTAGTTTAAATAGAAAAAAATAAAATTGTTTAATTTAATTTTTATGATTTTATTTTGCTAAATAATTTTAATATAGATAAGTAAATTTATAAACAATGCACATGTATGATATTTAAATTGATTTGATGTTTTTCTAGAGAATCTCAATTGACTATTTATATTATAGTTTGAGTTTGTTGTCTTTGAACTATGGTTACTAATATATCTATTATATTTTTCTTTGTAAGCACATTATTTATTCAAGATGATGAGATGAAAAAAATGTATATTTTAACTTCGTAGAGGTACTATGTTTGGATAGTATATTGAATTGTTCCTTTGATAGTAAATAGTTTTATTTGTACTCTTTAAAATGAATGTAAGGATAATTCTTTAATGGCCCAAATGATAGTATTGGAAATTAGTGCCACTATAAATGTAAAATCCTATGGAATGAAATGATATAAAATATAATGAATATAAAATTGTTTAAATACACATATATAACAAATTCAGAGGAAGATTTAAAAACTTATACATATTCAATGGTATTCTCCTAAGAATAATTTCATTATTTATTAGATAATATTCAAAACATTTTTCAACCAAAATGGCATATCAAGCTAGTCAAATTGCAACAAGTTTTAGAAATATTTTCTTTTTTTCTTTTTTTGATGTAATGTGTCTCTATCAATTATATTAGGTGCATTGTTTTGTCTTTCTTGACCATTAAACTTATACATGTCTTATTCATTTGATCATCTCATTCATAAATTTATTACTAAAGATACATCTATTTGGTTTTCTATGTAGATGATATGAAAATAAACATACATTTATACTGATGTTGATATTAGTTGGTATAGGATTTACAAATTATAATTTGGGGTGGTATTTGAGTTGATGTGGTATTTTTATTTCTAATGAACATCTACCTTTCATAGAATGAGATAAACAACATATTGATATTTTGAGTATTTAGTAATTCTGAATTAAATGAAAGGGAATTTGATCCCAATGATATATATTAATTATCACTAACTAGGTAGAAAGCCATAGTCAATACGCAGATGAATTTATGCAAGAGTTAAATATTGAAATAAATAACAACCATAATACATGAGGGGGTGAAGACATAAAGGATACGCATTATTATTCTTTTCCTTAGATCAGTGCAAGCATACTGATAGTCCTGACATAGTTAACAAAATTATTTAAAAAGAAATAAAACTAGATACACATTGTTAAATACAAAAACAACTTGTTGATAAAAAGAGACAAAAAAAGACTGATGAGATGTGGGTAAGTTGGTAAAGTGTCTTGGTTATTTCAAGCACCACCCAAGTTCAAATCTTTATATCATATTGGAGGTCAAATTTGGCCGATTGTTAAGTATTCATCAGCAGGTTGTGGATGATCGTTGGTATTCTTAGGTGGGTAGTGGTTGATCGTTGGTATTCTTTGGCTAATTGTCACTGATTATTTTTATTCTTAAGATGGTTGTAGCCATTGATGGTACTCTCAGGCTAGTTTTGGTCATTCGTAGGTATTCTCCTAGAGATCTGGGTCCCCGATTATATCCCATACTGGTTGGAGCTCTAGGGACCACTAAACCTTGAACACCAATCTAAAAAAAAGAGGCAAAAAATAATAATAATCCTTTTGAGAGAGATGATATAAAGAGATAATGAAACCATTTTAGGACATAGATCAATTACTTAATAAGAGTAGGATATTTGAAAATAAATATCAATTTGGAAGGATAATAATAGTTGAATGTATTTTTGCATAAAAGGTAATGTCCCAAGAATTGTTTTGGTTGGCATTAATTTTGTTTATGCTTTGACTACAAGGAAAAACATGTATTTTGTTGTTATATGTCATATGTTTGATGTTTTTATAATTTCCTTGTTGAATAATGAAATCTAATCTATGATATTTATTATGGGCAACATGTTTTATGGATTTGTGTTTTTGTAAAATGGTGTCTCAAAAGTTTTTAATTTATGCAATTCTTATTACTATTATTTTGTTTATTTCCATGATCTATGATTTATTTGTGTCGGTTATGTAAAAATAACAATAGGGCTTGCATTTAGTATTATGTTGGGTTCACCATTATTCTTTGCTACATAGCATAGAGGCCTCATCTAGAGCATGTGAGAGGTGGGTTAGTCTTACACCAATGATTTGGGCAGCCAATGTATTTTTTGGCATGATATATATCCACTAAGTGCAACCTATTTATTATTTTTCATGTCCTACATGCTTTGAAAACACTTAACTCTCAATTTTTTGTGGGTTCTGGGACATGGTCTTCGTTACACAATTTCTAGTCTTGATTAATTATTTACTTGTTGTTGCAATTGATCTTTTTTTAGCTTGTTTATGCTTTTTTGAATGTGACATAATTCATTTATGTTTACTATTCTTGAATTATCATTTTTATCTTTTGAACCCATATAATACCATTTATCTTTCTCACTTATTTAATTAAGGTAGAGTGATACAAAATAAAAGTATATCTTAGAATCTATTTGTAAATATGTTTGAGTAAAATAATGTTTTGCAAAGTGAAATGTATACATAGCATCTAAAGTTTCATCAATTCCCTATTATGGATTGTACACACTCACCATGAGGGTGGTCAGGTGGAATATGTATAAAAACATCACTTCATTCTAGATATATTCATTTAAGTGTTGAAATATAGAAAATAAACAAGTACTTAAAGGTGCACACATTTCTTAATTTTGTTTATATTTTTATAGAACTAACAAGTGAAGGATATACTATGTTTTATTTGAATAGTATAGATTATATTTATAGGCTTAAAATTATAATATTGTGTGGTGGTGCATCATGTATTTTTGTTTTTATTGTATTGAAAATGTTATATTTGCTTTGCCTTTTTGGACATTCTATATCATGTTGGTGCATATATATATTTTATTGGTAGACAAGTTAATATTATACAATAATGTAGATAATGTTGGGTTTGCATTATTAAATTACTATGGGTACTAGTAAGCACGCAATATGGATGCTTTGGATATATAAAATGAAACTCATTGTTATTGAGTTAATGTGATAAATAACCTAAAGGACATAATCATTGTTTCCTTCTAGTGAAAATCACTAAATAATTAGTGCATTGATAGTTTCCTATTTAGTATTATAAAAACTAACACTTAAGAAGACAATATAACAAGATAATGATAAAAAGGATTATGAAAATGTAACAAGAAATATTACAATAAAATATTTACATGATAAAATAATATTAACAGGATAACTTAATGGAAATATTTATATGCAGATTAAGAAGACTAGATACATATGGTCTATTAAAAAGATGACTCAATAAATAGTTCCAAAGACAACTAATAGATGTAAAATAAAAAGAATAACGATGATGATTATTTACAAGATGGTCTAAAACCCTAAAATGGCATAATAAAGATAAAGATGACCTAATCAATACCGGACTAATATATATAAAGTGATCAATACGAGGATAATGTATTGACAAGGGGAATGGTTTTAAGAACATAGCTAAATGGTTATTCAAAATGTTTGTTGGACAAGTGGATTATTCACAAAATTACCTAATAATTATAAATGATGCCCAATAATCTTTGTGACAAGGATCAACCTACATATAATGACAATCCTAGGATTTAGAGTGAACTTTTAAGAGTCAGTTATGTACAAAATGTATTATGTATCCTAGAGGATAAATATTCCCTTCTTTAGTAATGATGTTAGTGGATATACGTAGATGTAGGCTCAAAATGTGAATGGGGATGAGCGATGTTTGGTGTGATTGAGGATGATAGGAAGAAGAGTCATCTAGGATGGTTTATTTAGGATTTGGATTAGGATATCAAAATGGAACCATTGGTTTTGAAAGTGGATCTGATGTTCTAGATAACTCTTCAACGAGTATCCCCTTTGTGTTTTCAGCAATAATCTACCCCAGTATTAAAACTCATATTTCCTACTTTTCCAAAGTTTCCACTATTAGGATCAATGTCATATGGGAAGTGAATAGATTGGATGGAAAGATGGGAAAACCAGGGTTATGGGAGGTGGAGTGGTTTTCGACATACGTGCCCCTAAGTGTGGGTTTTTATAGAAAGAGGATATTTAGAGCCCTCTAGGTATAGAACCATTTTAAATGCATAATGTTCATGTGATTATAAAACTCATCATGATCTAGAGTGGCTAATTTGTAGGCTCATGATCTAAATATGGCAATAATGACATATGACCCAAGCCAATTTGCTTCAAATTTCCCTCTTTTTCACACTCAACATTGGTGTTCTTTTAATTTTCTTTTAGGACTAGCTCGCCAAATTCAATTTATCTATACTAGATATTTTTTTGATATTAGCCCTTAAGATTATTTTTATGAGACCTAAGATGATCAAGGGAATTTTGATGCTTTTATTCTAATAACTTGAACTCTTGTAGCCACTCCCATCTATTGCCATTATATGTGATCACACCCCACAAAGATATTAATAATAAGGGGAGTTTAACTACAATAGGCAAGATTTATGCTACTCCATATACTAAGGAGTATGGAGTTTTTCTAATAGGTATTCAGATGTTGTCTCTATAGGAGCAAAGTTCTAGATAAAATTTAAGGTGGTAGTTTCTTCTAGCATCATTGATATTTTTTTGAGATTTTTGATAAGAATTTTATTTGTGGATTCTGATTTTCCATTGCCATACAGTTAGTATGGTGTGGAAAAGTTTTGTTCAATATGATACCTATTGTATAAGTTTTTTACTTCTTGATTATCGAAAGATTTGTCGTTGTTTGAGATGATTTTTACAATGATTTTAAAGTGATAAAATATTTGATTTAAAATGATCTTTGATATTTATAGACCTATGGTATAGATTAATAGCATTGCTTCTACCCATTTAGTGAAAGAATATATGGTTATTAATATGTACTTATGTCCCTCTGATGACATAGTATTAATCTTGATGATAAGATCTAAGCCCCATGCTAAAAATGGCCATGGACTCATTATAGGTTGAAATTCTTGTGTGGGGGCATTAATGAGATGAGGTCACCTTGTGGGGTTACCAAAATTATTATTTCTCCCAACCCATGTGTGGTGAAATATCCATTAAATATAATTTCCCTCCAGGTGAGTCCTCAGTTATGAATATAGATTCATCGGGGAAGGCCATGATTAATGGTTATATGTGTGTTATAGATGCCACTGCTAGTTGATCTGTGATAACATTCCCCATAATTTCCTTTTGAATCACATACCCAATATTAAATTCACTTAATAACATAGTCCATGTAGCCATTCTTCTTATTGAGGCTGACTTAGATAGCATATATTTAACTACTTCAACTTTTTTCTTTATCTAGGCTTGGTTATTGAACACGTAATTTTTGTGAAGCAAATACTACAACCAGACAAGCTTTCTTTATAGGGGTGTAATTGAGCTCATTTGAAATTAATGTTCTGCTTAAGTAATAAATATCTCTTTATTTTCCTTTGTCATTATGTTGATCTAATATATCCCTTATAACTCATGGTGTATTAAATATATATAATAGCAATGACCTTCTTGATATATGTGGTGATAAGATTGGAAGATTTACTAGATACTGGTTCATTTTATCAAATACCCTTTAACATTATAATTTCTAGTCCAATAAAGTATATTTTATTAGGAGATGAGTAAAGGGATGACATTTATTAACCAACTAAGATATGAATTGATGGATGGCCGAGAATTTTCATTAAATTCTTATTAGTTACTTCAATTCCTTAGGTGGAGCTATTTCAACAATACATTTCACTTTAGCAAGGTCTACCTTGATGCCCTATCAAGAGACTATGAATCCCAAGAGCTTTCCTTAAGTGAATCCAAACACACATTTTTTAGGGTTGAATCTAACTTTATATTCCTTGAGCCTCTCAATAATTTATCTAAGGACCATTGAATGTTCTGATCTAATCTTAGAATTCCCTAAGATGTCATCTAAATAATCTTCCACAATATCATGTATCATGTCATAAAATATGACAATCATGGCCCTTCTATAAGTGGATCTCACATTGTCCAGGCCAAAGGGAATTACTTTATGGAAAAAGGTCCCTCATGGAGTAATAAATGTAGTTTTATGTTGATCTCTAGGAGTAATATTGATTTGATTCTAATTGAAAAACCATCTATGAGGGAAATCATTTCATAACCTAAAGTAGAATGCATGATCTTGTCAATATTGGGTAAGAGAAAGTTGTCTTTAGGACATGCCTTGTTTATGTCTCAGAAGTCAGTATAAATCCATATGCCTCCTTGTAGTTTGGGAATGGGTGGTATATTAGAGATCCACTTGGAGTATTTAATTGGTCTTATAAACTCAGCTTCTAAGAATTTTTTTAGTTCTTCCTTGACCAATAATGCCTCGAGATGCATTGTACAAAGATTTTATTTAATTGGTATGGCATTCAGATGTACCCTTAAGTGATTTATCATCAAATTAGGATTTAACCTAGGCATTTCAAAATAACTCCATGTAAATATGTCGATAAATTCCTTAACAATCTCAATGAGAATTTGTTGTTCCTCAAATTTGAAAATTGCCTCTAGTTTGATTATTCTAGGATTGTCATTTATTCTAATATTTACTTTTATGACCTCCTCAATGATAAAAGGTGACTGATCTTGTAGATAGGTTAGGATGGTAGTAATTATTCCCCTGAAGTAAACTCATTTGGAAGATCTGCATCTAATTTTGGACAAGGCTCTTGTTCACAATGATTTGACTTATTTTATTTTATATTTGGAGAGGGATTAGTTTCACAATATTCTTCCTATCTTATTTGATTTAAAGACTCATGTTGCTCTCAACAATAATAAAAATCATTTAGATTAATAGTGAATCCTCTTTTTTGATCTCCTGGCATAAAATCTTGATCTCCTAGGTATTCAATAATAGCTTCATCATTTTAGAATATATCAAAGGCTGGCTCATTCTTCTGATCCTAGTATATTACTATGGGGTAGTGGAGGTAGATGCTGATGGTGTAAATGGCGGTGTGAGAGAAGAGGTTTGGGGTGGCGAGATCTTCATAGAGGCCATATACAAAACCTATATCTATTTATTTTTCAAAAGTAGACTCTTCAAGAATTGAAGTATCTATGGAAATAATATTTAAGTCAATGCCTAGTGGTTTGTAAAATATGCTAAGACATTTTGGATCTTTCTAAATCATAATAGGTTCCAACTTGCCTCATTCTTCTTGACCTAGTCCTTTGCCCTTATAATTCATGTTTTTGAAGCATTTTATGAAGTTGGGAATATTTTTGTTTATGAAAATCTGAGGCCTCAACTTCAAGAATGAGCAAATAATCATCAGGTTCTTTAAAATATTCTTTCAATAACATACTTGAACTTGTGAAAGTCATGGATCCAAATTGATAGATAACATATTTATCTTGCCTTGTAGTTGGGGACCCATAGCTATGTGTGGATAGTAGTAGGTTTTTGACAAATGTTTTTTTATATTCATATCCCCTACAACCCTTGAAAATGATCTTCAGGTGAGTGATATTTGGGGATTTAAATGAGGTTGGTGATACATTGTCAAGGTGGACATATTTCATAACTATAGGATTATAATAAGAACTTTAGGTGCTTAGACAACACAAATCAGGATTTGATTAGTCTGTTTGGCAACTACAAAAATGATTAATTTTATCTAGGATAGTAACCTCCATTCTTGAATGTGTGAATTTGAGACATTGGTGGAGGGTACCACTCATCTTTTGGATCTAAAGGCATCCCAAAAGTAGATTAAAGGGGAGATCCATGTCCACTACATGGATTAAGGTTTGGTGAACTATGAGCCCCATAGCTATAGGAATATATATTGTGCATATTGAAGGCCTTTAATTATCATCATATGCCTTAATAATTATTAGGTGGGCCCTAGTGAAGATTTAGAATACCCCAAATTTTTAGTAAAGTCAATATTAAACAAATTTAAGGTTGACCCTTCATCTAAAAGTACCCATGGTGTTTTTTAATTAGTGATGGATATTTCAATGAATAATGGATAATTATGGTAAGGGCATATGGGTGGTATATCCTGAGCACTTAAGGTGATTTATTATGAAGGGGACAAATGATCCACCAAGGCTTAAAATTGACTAGTGTTGATATCCATAGGAATGTTTAATTCCTTCAAGACTTGATTTAGTACCTATAGATGCACAAATGATGTTTTGAGAATATCCATAAGAGATATTTGGGTTGGGGTCTTCTCAATGTATTGAATGATTTCATAGGTCTAATCAAAATAACTTGATACTTTCTTAAGAATGGTGATTGTTTGAGATGAAGAGGTAGGTGAGTTCCTTGGACATCTAGAAACTATGAATTGTCCACATCATGTAGTGACTACTCAATCATTAGTGATCCTATTGATTTTGAGGATGGGTGATGGTGGATTAGTGGGCCCTTGGAGGCCTAATTTTTTTATGGTATTAATGTAATGGTATGGGATGGAGTGATAGTCAATCTTATTGGAGGTGGAAGCTTGACCTTGATCCCTCGGTTGTTTAATCTACCTATGATCATTCTTAGGTAAAGGTTCGTGATATATACCTTATTGCTGATTTTTGGATTGACTTGTTGGAATCTCCCATTAAACTTATATTTATATTTTTTAATTAATTCTTGGATGAAGTGTATTAATTACATACATTTATCTATATCATTCCATTTGACTTGATGGTTTTGTAAACATTCATCTTTACATTACCATTCAAGGCATGGCTTATTATCATCCAATGGTCAAATTGTTGGTAGAGTGATCATATTAATAACAATTAATTATTGCTGAACCATTTCCATAGATACACCAAGACTAGTTATATGCCTTTTTATCATTCTAGGCTTTGGTTTCCCTCTTGGTATAATTATACTAGAGATATTTTGATTTTTGGTAGTGCAGGGAGATTTTTGCACTCTTTATACATGCTTTGATTCAGTGACACCATCCCCTACTACATTTTTTATTTTTATTGAATACTTAGGTTTACCTAAGAAAGTATTATGTTGGATCTGACCTTGTTCATTTTAAATATACAATTTGATTTCCCCCCTTTCAATGAGTGTTTTTTCAATCTGGATGCCTTTCTCTATGATTTCATAAATGATTTGGCACACTATAATTTTAATTGGTATTTTAATTCTGTTATCAATGAAAATATTATCAATGAAAATATTGGCTCATTATTTCTCAGGGATTGTACAATGGAATTGGATGGCAAGGCTTCTCCATCATTGCAAAAATTATGTTAGGCTCTCCCCATTTCTCTATTTAGTGTCGTAAAGATCAACAATTTAAATATCATGTTCAATATTTAAAGAGAATTATCTCATGAATTTTTTTATTAGTTCTTCAAAACATGTAATGGACCCTTTTGGTAGATACATAAACCATCCAATTGTGGGTCATGTGAGACTTTAGGGAAAGAGTTATAATAAATAATAATCATTATATGTGACATCATGGCATGCCATATAGAACTCTTGAACATGGTCATCTGGGTCCCCTCTCCCCTTACATTTTTCAAACTTTAGAATATTAATGTGCGCTAGGAAGGGTATTTATAAAATGCTCATATCCAATGGGGATATGCAAAAGACTTCATAACTATATCTCATTTCCTAAATGTAAAGGTCAATTTTCTAAAGAGTCTCCTTCATCATCTTCCACTTTTGTCCAAATGAGGGACCTATTAAGAAACTGGAGGTATGATTTTAGCTTGTTTTTGGTATTAACATGTAAGGATTAGTATTTTTGTGGTTTTTCTTGGTAATACAGGCCTTTACTTTTTAGTATGGAATTAGGATGTGACATTGACTCTAATAGAAAGTCACCTATTATGGTTGATATGTCCTAAGATAGGTTTACACATTGTGTCTAGGGGCATCCCTGGTATACACTAGGTGCATGTGACCCAAATCCATGTGGGATGTTGAATAATGTCTAGTTTAAATAATTAACTCTTCCCCTTTATGAAAGACCTGTATGGGTTCAACCATTTAGCTTAACAATAGTTGTCCCTAATAATTACACTCCACTAGACTGTAGAGTGTGGTTGAATGAATGGTGATGAAAATGACATCATCAACCCCTAATGACTAGGAAACTATGTGGGGATGAAATATGTACCCTAAAAAGCAAAATTGGGTTAACAGAAAGGCAATCAAAAGTTTATTTATCTAACTAATTAACTATGTGAGAGAATTATACAAGCAATAAAATAGAGATATATACAAATTAAATATTTATATTCTAGACTAAACCTTGATCCTATAAAAAAATTATGTTATCAAATTAATCTAGGGTATCCTACTAAGGTGTCCTACACAAAACTTGTTAGTAGTTTCAAAATATTCAAAACCACCTTTGAAACCTACAAAACCACACATACATAGTTATAACATTCAAGACTGATGGTAAATAATTCAACTACAAGATATGCAATTTTGCTAATAGTTAATTAGTTATTACCACATGATTAGGAAAAGCTACCTATGACTAGTGCAAAATCACTTCTGCAAATCAATACCACAACTATTGAGATGTAGTTTTACATCCCTTAGGAAAGACAATAAATTTAAAAACATACTCAAAATAAAAATAAAAATATTTATAGAATAAATAAAATATTTACAAAATGTTAAAAATATTTACAAAATGATTAAAACATGATTATATTAAATACTAACTAGGTAAATGTATTGTTAAATTCCCTAAGTCAAAATTCACTATGTATATTCAATATTTATTCTAAGAACAATAAAGCCTTTTTGAGAGGTAGTTTTGCTTCCAATAAAATTAAAATAGATATATGAAAATTAATATTAAAATATTTATATTATTTAAAAATTTAAACACCAACTAAATGATCAAGATAGGATAAGATGAATCAAAAGGACTTACTTTTATAATTATATTCAAAATCGCACATCAATATTTAAAATCACTTATGAAAATAAAAAAATGCCTCTATCAAAAGGTGTTATGACAAAGGTAAAAATTTGACAATATATAAAAAATATTTAGAGAGATATTGAGATTATTTATAAAAATATTGTCTATTGACAGAAAGCTGAGTATTTATGACTACGAATCAAAAAATAGAATAATAATAGCTACTATCAAACTCTCTGTAAAATTGACTTATCAACGTGCAAAACCACACTTGATATTCAAAATCACCTCTTTAAATAGGTGGTATTACACCAAATAGTCAAAAGGGGGATTTTAGGAATGTTTGATGTTTTCTAGTTAGAACCTCCTCTCCTCTGTAAGCAAACAACAACTATGTAGAGACAACAAAACTATTCGAAAGAAAAAATCATAAACTTAAGTTTGTAATTTTTTTTGAAGTTGAAACCACTTCTTGTAGAGGAAAAATGGTAGATATAAATCAATATCTATACTAAGCATTAATTTTTTTTATTAGTGTGGAAAACCTACTACTTTTAAGAGTGACAAAACTTTTCATTAATCTTGCAAGATAACTAGGTTAGTTTAAATCTATAGAAACCAAAAAGATGTCAATATAGTCACTATTTGACTTTAATATAGTATTATGTCAAAACCACACTTATACTATCAAAATCATAGCTTAAAATCAAAATAGCCTCTATCGAGAGGTTTTTTTGTAAAGGACTAGAAACTTTCTAGAAAATCCCATAGTAAGTGGTTAGTTCATACAACAATGAAAAATTATAAATGGAATCCTCAATATCACCTATGCAATAATGTAATTTGTAGTGAAAAACCACACTTTATCCGGGACATGAAATTTTGAAAATTTTGGATCCCAATCCTCTTCTACCCAGTCCTAAAAACATGTTTAACACATCTAACATGCACAATGGTTAGTTAAAAGGAGGGATCCCACTATGGTTGCCAATATATAATTTTTTAGTTATGGATTTGAAAATTATAAAAATAGTAATTTTATCTCAAAACTACAATAACATAAAAAGGGAAATAAATATAGGAACAATAAATAATTAAAAATGATTTCTTACCATCATCTTACTCCTAATATCTTCCCTTAAAGATCTCCAAACTAATTCTCCAATGCTATTTGATTTAGATATTATATTTCTTGATAATGGATTTAAGATGGATATAATGGCTTCTTTTAATGCTAAAATGGATGCAATAGAGTATGAATACTTAGGATAGTTGGTAAATGAATGTAACTATCGATTATTATCTTTCTAATTAGTCTAAACATGTTCCAAGAGTGGCTATTTATAGGTTGATAGAGGAGGTTTTCGATGAAGTTTTAATTTGTTAAGAATCCTCTAATTTAGAGCATTATAGAAATTTAGGAAAGGCTCAAGATCTACATACTTCTAGATTAGATTACCAGATAATACATATTAGTTAAGGATTTAGGGAGGTTAAAGGATATAGATGTGTAAGAAAGGCTAGGGATAGGCAGGCTAGGGGTAGTTGGAATATATTTGAAATTTTAGTTAGCAAGTGGGGCTAGTGGCTAATTAATGAGGTGAGATTATTGATTAGATGAAGTGTTACTGGGATAATGAGGGAATTAATATGTCATGGGGGTATATAAATATTAGTGGGATGTAGGAAATATATGGTATCAAATAGGATTTAGTTAACTATATTAGGATAAAGGTTATGGGATAAATTAGTAGGATGATTAGAATAATTAGGGTAAGCAAATTTAGGTGTATACACATCCAAAATCAACCATGTACAAATTAAACTAGGTCAAACCATATCAGATGCCTAAAATTCAAAATCTTGAGTCAACCAAATCTAGTGTCAAAAATACAATTAAATCATTTGACTTAGTTATAAATCTAAACTCAAAATTAAATCATCCAAAATCAAACATTAAATCCAATCTATTCATAGTTCAACCAAATATAACTAATCCAAACATAAACCAGTCCTATCAGCATATTTTCCTTTAGTCTCCCTTTCTACCATCTATACCTATGGCACCAAAAAGAGATCTAGATAGAGCTCAATTTGAATAGTAGCCATTTAAAAACAAAGATGATGTCTTTTTACAATGCATAGAAATAGGTTCCCAACTTCATATAGATTATGATCCCAAAAACTTAAGCTCTATCTTAACTAAGAAAAGTAAAATATTTCCACATAATATGTAATCATAATGAAATTCCCCATCCACTAGCTACAATGATCTGAGCAACAATTCAAGTGATAATTCAGGTGACAGTTCCACCCCAATTGATGACAAAACTTTTGGGAGCCATAACTTTTGCATCATAGCTCTAATTGACTCACCGTGTAAACTGTTGGAAAGATAAGAATGAAGAGAACGTCATGATATTGCATCGAGATCCACTCAATGAAGTTTGACCCCTAAAAACCCAATGAAAGTGCCCCAAATTTCAATTTTAGTAGTGCAATCTAAAAATAGTAAGTTTCTAAAAATAGTAATTCCTTGACTTTTGTATTGTTTTAAATCTTGGAATTTGAACCACTTGATCTCCCTCAAGATTGGTGACCTTCCACATCCTTCCCATGCTTTCTAAATGTGTATAAATTAAAAGGTAACCTAAAATGTGAAGACAAACATCTCCTCTCAGAGATAAGCATATAATTGTATTATGATCTTGAGTAATACTACATCTCTTCTGAGAGAATTCATTGTTACTGTATTATTTGTATGTTCCTAAAATATTTATCAACTAGAACTTCTAAGTTTTGGATCAGTGGTATCAGAGCAGTTTGTCTTGAGAGTGTATGATCCCAAGGATGAGGTCAGGCTATAAGAAGCTTGGGTGGGAAAAAATAGAGCTTCCAAACTTTCCACCTGTTCACTCTAAACAACTTCAAAAGGCAGATGACACTGAGACATTTGATCCTTTCAAGGAAATGGTAAATGAATCCCTCCAATGACAACAAGCATAGATGCTACAACAATTTGCTTAAATTCTTTAAACACTCTCAATGGGAAATTTTGGCTCTGCAACTACACTTCCTGGCTCCTCATTCAGTGCCCTAACACCCTTCAAGGTTCAGGTAAATTTTGATATCCCTACATTTGAAGCAAAAATCAATGCTGATGCAATAGAAAATTGGCTGGATCAATTTTCTTCCTATATATTTAATGCTAATGCTTTTTCTCTTTTGAAAGCATCATTGCCTGTGAAAAATTGGTGGGGAAGTATACAAAAAAGAGGTTCTGTACATATGACATTGGCCTTGAGGTGGAACCTACTTGGGATGATTTCATGGAACTGGTGAAAGAAGAATACTATCCCATTGGAGCATATGATGACCTGTACATACAGTGGCAACAATTTCACCAAGGTAAGGACCAATCTATTGAAGATTACATAAACATTTTTCATTCTTTGTCTGCAAGATTTGGCATCCAAGAAAGTGAGAAAAATAAGACTCTCAAATATCATGGTGGACTACAATGGTACATATGGGGGGAAATGGAATTCTTCAATTTGGAAACCCTCGGTGAGGCATACAAATTCGTAGTGAAGATTGAGTAGAAGCATGGCAAAAAGAATACGAAGAGTCAACCCTCAAAATGAAAAAGTGACAAAGAAGGTCAAACACGAGGCCAAAATTGGAAGCAAAAGGAGTTTCAAGATAAGAAACCATAAAAGGGGAAGGCTATAAAATGGTGTGATTACCACAAAACTAGAACTCACTCCAAAGAAGAATGTTGAGCCATCAAGTCACTGCTTTCTAAATCATAATACTTGACATCTACTACTCTGCCTCATATACAACCCACAGTTGAAAAGGATGAAGAAGAAATTGTAGATGCTGAGACTGACACCATCATCACTTCATCACAGACCCGTGAGAAAAGACTAGATCACAAGGAAAGATTGTTTAACTCCAAATATCAGTAAAAGGTAAGCCTCTACATTTCATTCTAGATAGTGGGAGTAAAAAGAATTTAATCTCTACTAAAGTTGTGAAAAGTCTAAATCTATCCATGAATCCTCATCTAAAGCCCTACAATATTGGATGGTTGAGCCTAGGGAGAGACCTCCATGTCACCCATTAGTGTCTTCTTTCATATGTAATAAAACCATTCCAAGATGATGTCTTGTGTGATGTGGTCAATCTAGATGTTTGTGATGTACTCCTTGGTCAGCTATTTATGTATGAACAATATGGAATCTATGAATCATGAACCTAAAGAATCACCCTCACTCTTGGAACATAGTGCTATAGGGTACCAGAGGTACCACCTCCCACATCTTTCTCCCTGATCAGTGCTAAGAAATGCAAGAGATTGGTGGAAAAGACAAAGCAATTTGTTGTCATGGTGGTCAAACCAAAGAAATCCAAGAAGGCTGATGTTGTAGTCCTGATTACATAATCAACACAACAACAAAAGTAGCTAGGACAAATCACAAGAGAATATGATGATTTATTCAAGTCACCCATAGGAGTTCTACTACATTGCTAGGTAAAACATTCTATCGATTTGATCCCAGGATCACCTTTGCCTAACAGTTCTGTGTATCACAGATCAGTTTTGGAGAATGATGAGATAAAAAGATAGATTCAAGAATTGATCCAAAAGGGTCACATCAAGCCAAGCTCTTCACCCTGTGGTAGCCCAATTGTCTTGGCACTAAAGAAAGATAGAATATGGAGGCTTTGCATTGACTATCGAGCCCTAAATAAAATCTCTATGAGGAATCGCTACCCCCTCCCCAGGATTGATGACCTGCTAGACTAGCTCTGTGGTGCAAAGTTCTTCACCAAAATTGATCTCAAATCTAGTTATCACCAAATTCCCATCGATCCCATTGATGTCTGGAAGACTACATTCAAATCTAAGGAGGGGCTCTTTGAAGGGTTGGTTATGCCTTTTGGCTTAACTAATGCACCTACAACCTTCATGAGGATGATGGATGACATCCTATGACCCTTCACCAACTCATTCATGGTTTGTTACTTAGACAACATACTCATTTATAGCAAAACATGGGAAGAACATTTACAACATGTTTGTAAGGTGTTTCAAACTCTATGGGAGCACAAATTGTATGCAAATCTTGACAAATGCACATTTAGGATGACAACAATTTAGTACCTTTAGTACATTGTGAATGAGGAAGGGGTCCATGTTAATCTAGAAAAGACTCAGGTTATTCAAGAATGGCCCACACCAAGGACCCTCACAGAGCTTCACAACTTTTTGGGTCTTGCAAATTTCTACTGCAGGTTTGTTTTTATATTTTCACATGTTGCTTGGTCACTAACTTGAGTGACTAAATGAGGAGCTAAAGATGCATTTCAATGGGGTGAAATACAACAAAAGGCATTTGAGAATTTGAAAAATAGACTTTGCTCAACCCTTGTTCTTGCCTTGCCAGATTTGCATCAACCTTTTGAGTTGATGATAGATACATCTAAATATGGCATGGGAGATATCATCATGCAACATGGCCACCATATTGCATATCACAGTGAAAATTTCATTGATACAGTCAAGAAATATCCAACATATGATAAGGAGTTCTATGCCATTGTGAAATCTTGTAAACAATGGAAGCACTACATCTTGGTGAAAGAGACAGTCATCCACATTGACCACAGACCATTGGAATTCTTCTAGACATAGAGAAAACTATGAAATGAGAGGCACCAAAAGTGGGCCACATATCTTCAACAATTCTACCTAATAATCAAACACAAAAAGGGGAGCTCAAATATAGCTACAGATTGTCTGAGCTACCCACCAATTACTGCACTCACAATAGTTCTTGACCTGTGTGGACATGAGACTACCACTTGGGGTGCTCTGTATGAAGTAGATTCTACCTTTACTGATACATATCAAATGCTTCAAAAAGGTACACATGTTTCTAATTTTTATTTGCAAGATAATATCCTCTGTCATATGGGGCACATCTGTGTTCCAGCTCTAGAACAACAAAAGATGATATGGGAAGCACACATTAGTAGGACAACTGAACACTTTGGTATAGTAAAGACATTGGCAGTTCTTCAAAAACACTTCTACTGGCCCCATATGTGAAAGGATGTGGAAAGATATCTCAAATCTTGAACCCCATGTGTGATAGCTAAGCCAACAAATAAGAAGCAAGGATTATACATGCCATTTCCAGAACCAACTAGGCCTTGGGAATCCATCTCAATGGATTTTCTCTCAAGGTTGCCCACTTCAAAACATGGTAAGGACTATATTTTCATGGTAGTTAATCATTTTTCAAAAATGGCTATCATGATTACTTGCAAGAAAAATATATCTGCTGAGGAAATTTCTCAACTATATTTTATTCGTGTATGGCTCCATTTTTGTCTCCCCAAGTCCATTGTCTTAGATCAAGATAGCAAGTTTCTAGGCATCTTCTACTCCACTTTATGCAAGATGATGGATACGAAGCTGATGAAGTCCACAGCCTTCCATCCATAGACTAATGGTCAGACATAGGTGGTAAACTGCGTGATTGTTCACATGATTTAGATGTATCACTCCAAACATCCATGCACATGAGATGAGGTACTTCTTTTCATACAACATGGATATAATCAGGCGTTACATAGCTTAACCAAGCACAGTCCATTCCAAGTATGTTTTGGGTTCCAACCCATGACACCAATTGATATAGCTATTCCATTTTCCACCATGGAATACACACCTCATGGAAGATCTGAGGTAGAAAAAGCAAAAAATTTTATTTAATAAATGCAACACATCCAAAAACAAGTTCATGACAACTTGGAGAAGATGAATCAGAAGTATAAGCAATGCCATGACAAACATAGGATTGCACACCATTTTGCTATGGGTGACAAGGTTTGGTTAAAAATTTATAAGGAACGACTTGTAGGCCCAAATAGAAAATTTTTGCCTCTGTGATATGGTCCCTACACCATCACCAAAAAAATTGGAGAAAATGCTTTTGAGTGGAACCTACCAGCCTACCTTGGTCTGCGTCCAATTTTCAATGTGGAGCTCCTCAAACCATATCATCTACCTCTATTAGACACTTCAGTTGTAGTAGAACAACTAGACATTGATGAGCTTGATCCATAAAGTTTTTCTCCAGTGGAGGAGGATGAGATTGTGGAAACCTAGATGAAGACAACAAGAGGATGCTCTATTCCACTTTATCGAGTGGTCAAAAGGGGTCAACTTAGCCACCAAGGTGAGTGGATCATAGAGAATAAAATCAAGACAAAACTACCATACTTGATGAGTAACATTGACACAATGGGGACCATTGCTTTTCAAGGAGGGAGGAATGATCCAGGAAATAATTCAAGCAATAATTTGGGCGACAGTTTCACCCTAATTAATGATGGAACTTCCAAGAGCCATAACTTTTGCACCGTAGCTCCAATTGACTCACCATTTGAATCATTGGAAAGATAAGAATGAGGATAAAGTTTGAACACTAAAATCCCAATGGAAGTGAACCAAATTTAAATTTTAGTAATGCAGTTTAAAATTAGTATATTTCTAAAAATAGTAATTCCTTGAATTTTGTATTGTTTTAAATCTTGGAAGTTGAACCACTTGATCTCCCTCAAGATTGGTGACCTTCCACATCCTCCCCCTAATTTAAAAATTTGTATAAAAGAAGAGGTAACCTGAAATGTGAAGACAAACATCTCTTCCCAAAGATAAGAATATAATTGTATTACGATCTTGAGTAATACTACATCTCTTCTTAGAGAATTCATTGTTACTGTGTTATTTCTATGTTCCTAAAATATTTATCAACTAGAACTTCTAATTTTTGGATCATACAACCTCATCCACTAGCTATAATATTAATAATAACATCCCCCATCACACTAGAAAAAGGAAACATGTTCTAGCATCCCCATCAAAACTATCTCCAAATCAAAATTGCATCATTAAAATCCCAAAAATCCAAAAATAGGTGAAAAACCAAACATGAAATATCCATCTAGTGCCAAATCCATAAAAAATCCAACAAACATATCTTGTCCTTCCATCACCTCTCAAAGCATCATTGGGAGACTAAGAGTCGAGTTCATCCACATCTAAATATGGATTCAAATGGAGACAATATAATCATATCAAAGAACACTTGAAATCAATATTTTACCAACTAGTCACCACAAAAATGATCATGTATCTACATACCAAGCCTTTTAATAATAGTAAACCAAAACCTAAGTGCTATTAATAGGTGAATACTACAAGTATCAAAAAATACATAACCATTCTATTAATATATGATCAAAATTTTAGAATTACATCTAAAATTTGATTGATCATGGAGACATTGAAATAGAACTAAAATAATTTAAGTCTAAGAATCAACAAATAAGGACTTGCCAATATTTCTATCTAGGTCATGATCATATTCCTCCACTTCTAAATCAAGGTCAATACAATCAACCCATCTTTGGTAAACCCATTTATGTCAAATTACTTATATTTGATGAGCCTCACTTTAATGAGCTCCACATATGATGCATATCAAAAATCAACAACATAATTTCATTAATGTGGGGAAAAGACATTGAGGTCCGAAAGCCTATCTTGTTTCTTCTATTTATCTAAATTGATAATACATTGATCCTTGACAATAAAAAGTTACATCCCTATATAAATTCTACCCTAATAATTATAGATAATTTAATGGCATGTGAAATATATAATCATCTTGGGATGTCAAGAATTTGGATCAAAATCAAGCACATAAACCATGAGTATGCATCAATAGTCTAAAAACCATTCAAACATCATCATCATCATCATCATCATCATCATCATCATCATCATCATCATCATCATCATCATCATCATCATCATCATCATCAATGTATGAAATAATTTGAACAAAGGTTTGGAATTGAAATGTTGATGATTGCTCATATAGATCATGCCTAAGAAGCATATGGAAATGATTTTATGTGATCTAGATAACAATTCAAGCAATAATTTGGGTGACGGGTGCACCCGAACTAATGATGAAACTTTTGGGAGCCATAACTTTTGCACCGTAGCTCCAATTGACTTGTCGTTTGAACCGTTGGAAAGATAATAATGAGGGGAATGTCATGAGATTCCATGGATATTTTATCAATAGATTTTGACCCCTAAAAACCCAATGGAAATGTCCTAAATTTTAATTTTAGTGGTGCATTCTAAAAATATTAAGTTTCTAAAAATAGTCATTCCTCGATATTTGTATTGTTGTAAATCATGGAATTCAAACCACTCAATCTCCTTCGAGATTGGTGACCTTCCACATCCTCCTCCCACCTTAAAAATATGTATAAAATAATATGTAACTCGAAATAGAAATCAGAAATCTCTTCTCAGAGATAGGCATATGTTTGGGTCTGCAAATTTTATCAATAACACATCTCTTCTCAGAGATAGCATTATTTAAATTGTGTTTTTATTGTTTCTTAAACTATCTTTCAACCAAATCTTTTGAGTTTTGGATCAGTGGTATTAGAGCGATTTTTCTTTAGAGTGTATGATCTTGAGGATGAGGTCAAATTATAGGAAGCTTGGGTGGAAAATAGAACCAATAGACTATCCACCTATTCACTCCAAATGACTTCAAATGGTAGACAAAACTGAGACATATGATCCTTTCAAGGAAATGGTGAATGAATCCCTCCAATAGTAGCAAGTGTAGATGCTATAATAGTTCACTCAAATTCTCCAACAAATCTTGATGGGAAATTCTAGCTCCTCATTTGTACCCCAACATCCTTTCAGTTCCCCAACACCCTTGAAGGTTTAGATGACTTTTGATATCCCTACATTTGAAGGAAAAATCAATGTTGATGTAGTATAAAATTGGTTGGATCAATTGTCATCTTATTTTTCTGTAAATAAATTCATCGATAAAGAGAAGATCACTTTTGCTCTTTTGAAAGCATCATTACCTATAAAAAATTAGTGGGAAGTGTATAGAAAGAGATTTAGTGTAGATGATATTGGACTTAGGCAGAACCTACCTGGGATGATTTCATAGAAGCTGTAAAGGAAGAATACTACCCCATTAGAGCATATGATGATCTATATATAGAGTGGCAATAACTTCGCTACGGTAAGGAATATTTTGTTCAAGATTACATTGACATTTTTCATCTTGATCTATGAGATTGGGCATCCAAGAAACTAAGAAACACAATGTTCTCAAATATCATGGTGGATTATAATGGTACATATGGGGAGAAATGAAACTCTTCAATTTAGAAACCCTGAGTGAGGCGTACAAGTTCACAGTGAAGATTGAGAAGAAGCATAGAAGAATGAATATGAAGAGTCAACTTTCAAAATGGAAAAGTGAAAAAGAAGGTCAGACATGAGGCCAAAATTAGAAGAAAAAGGAAGGAAAGACTGGGAAGTTGTGTGATTATCACAAATTTAGAACTCACTCTAAAGAAGAATGTCGAGCTATTGAGTCCCTACTTTCTGAGTCACAATCCTCAATATCCATTACTCTATCTCATATAGACCCTACATTTGAAGATGTTAAATAATAGATTATAGATTTTGATCTTGAAGCCATTGTTGCTTCCTCACATACCCATGAGGAGAGGCTATATTACAATGATAGGTTGTTTCACTCTAAATTATGGGTGAAAGGTAAGCATCTTTATTTCATTCTTGATAGTGGAAGTCAAAACAATTTAATCTCTGCTAATGTTGTGAAAAGTCTAAATCTATCCATGAATCCTCACCCAAATCCATATAGTATTGGATGGTTGAGTCTAGGGAGAAACCTCTATGTCACCCACCAATGTCTTCTCTCATATGAAATAAAACCTTTCTAAGTTGAGGTCTTATTTGATGTGGTCAATCTAGATGTTTGTGATGTACTCTTTGGTCAGCCATTCATGTATGATGGACATGGAATATATGAATCAAGAACTTGAAGGATCAATGTCACTCTTGGAACATGATACTACAGAGTACTAGAAGTACCACCGTCTACATATGTCTCTCTGATTAGTGCCAAGAAATTTGTTCTCATGGTGGTCAAGCCACAAGAATCCAAAAAGGTTGATGTTATAGCTTGACTACATAAAAAACACAACAACATAATCAAATACATACCAAGCTGAAGAATTTCACGGCCTTCCATCCACAGACTGATGGTCAGATAGAAATGGTGAAAAATCAGGTCCTGCATAGTTCCATATAACACAGTCCATTCTAATTATGTATCAAGAATCAAATCAAAATACAACTACCACACTTGATGACAAATATTGATGAAATGGGGGCCATTACTTCTCAAGGGGGTAGGAATGATCTAGGTAATAATTCAGGTGATGGGTCCACCCTAATTGATGATGAAACTTCTGGGAGTCATAACTTTTGCACTGTAGCTCGAATTGACTCACCATTTGAACCATTGGAAAGATAATAATGAGGGGAAAATTGTGAGATGGAATGAATATTCACTTGATGTATTCTAACAAAAAAAATCTAATGGAAGTATCCCAAATTTAAAAATTAATAGTGCAGTCTAAAAATAGTAAGTTTCTAAAAATAGTAATTCCTTGAATTTTATATTATTGTAAATCATGGAAGTCAAACCAATCGATCTCCATAGAGATTGGTGACCTTCCAAACCCTCCTTACACATTTAAAACATGTATAAAATAATATTTAACCTAAAAAATAAATAAGACATCTCTTCTCAGAAATAGGCATATGTTTATGTCTGCAAATTTGATGAATAAAACATCTCCTCTGAGAGATAGCATTATTTGAATTGTGTTGTTCTTGTTTCTTGAATTATCTTTCAACCAAATATTTTGAGTTTTGGATCATTATGTCAACCACATAAAACCATGTTTGACCACCCCAAACCTTTCTACAAACTATGTCATCTAGATTTCATGATATATTACATTGGTGTCTGTTGGGATTTGAGCTGACATTTAAGCAT